>JAOANR010000003.1:38228460-38562390 GCA_030278955.1 Hygrophila difformis | reverse complement strand
CTGGGGTCCCTCCGGGTACCGGGTCTGGAATCTGGAAAATGTTGTCCCTGAAAAGATAGGAAGTGATGAATCCAATTTTACAATTTCTCAAAAACCACTCAAGTTTGGAAACCAACATCCTCACATTTAGAGCTTTGCTCTAGATGTGAGGTTTTTAAATTTCCAACTTGAATTTTAATATAAAGCATAGGTAAAACAAAAATGGTCATAGACCAAAAATCTTTTTAATGGGCTATAGGGCCCAAAAAACTTGATTTCCAATTTTTTAAACAATCCCGAGGTGATTGTTGAAAATGCAATGGAATGGAATCGAGGAATGTGCAAATGGTGAGGCGACAGCTCGGAACTGCTCAACTTGAACTGTTGGGAGAGGAGAGATGGCCTCAAGTGATAAAAATAAGGGAAAATCACTTTTTTAATTTTTTAAGGGTTGACCAAATTTACTTAATAAAAGGTGGGATTTTGTGGTCCCAATTTTTGGAATTTTCTAAATGATAGCAGTCCACATGATGAGAAAAAACTGTTATTTTATTACACTAGTTTGTGTTCCATTGGGAACAAAACAAGTTGGTCAATCTTTAAAAAGAACATACTATTTTGTCTTTTTCACAAAGGTCAGTTTTGATGAAAAGTGGTAAGCTCCCATTGGGTGTGTGTATTATGTTTCCAAAAACAAGCATACATTATTCCCACAAGATTTTGTCATGATGTCAACAGGTATGCCAAAAAGAACACCCACTTGAGTGCTCCCTTTACCCACAACAGCAAGCATAAATCATTATTAACACAAAATTAAACCCCAACAGGGTTTGAACAAAAATAAACACTCAAGCTTTTGTAAAGATCTAAGAAAAACTAACAACATCATGGTGCTCAAAGCAACACCCTAATGCTCATCAGTTTGATTTTTCAGGTTTTGGGTTTCAAAAATTTCAAACCCTAACAGTTCTAACTCAAAGTTTTGTGGGTTTTAGAAATCAAAAGCTCCACAAGACTTAAATATTTCTACCCTCAAACAGTAGCAAAAATCCAGCCCCCATTTACTAATCATGCTCGGCCAACACAGGGGTGCCCAAAATAAAACTGAAACTACTCATACTACTCAAAACCGAAAGCAACAAAAACCAAAACAAGAAAACAAAACAAGGCACATTATGCTTCTACAAGTTATTCACAAGCATGAGACTCAAAATGCCAAATAAAATCGCATAACAGGGGGGGTTTCGAGAATGGGGGGGGGGGGGAGATGAAGCATCTTACTCCGATCTTCCCCTAGGGGGAGAGGGAGGCATCGGTCCCAAGTTTGGGAAAAGTCTGAAAAATCTGGCCATAGTGTCCCCTTGGTTTTGGTTGGAAAAAGTTGAGAAGAACTGTGCGTTCTTTCACAGGAAAGGGGTTTGGAAAATGAGAGTGAAGAATGAAAATGGGGAAGAAGAAAGGTGGGGGTATTTATAGGCGGGAGAAATGCTGTTACGACGCTATACTTGTCCTACGACGCTATACTAGCGTTGTAGGGTGGGTTCAGCGTCGTAACTGGAATAGAGGGAAAAAGTCAACCACGACGCTATACTATTGGTACGACGCTAGTGTAGCGTCGTAGTTCAATGTAGCGTCGTAGGTCGGGAGTGAGATGAAGGGGTACTACGGCGCTATCCATTTACTACGACGTTATACTAGGATAGCGTCGTAGTTAAGGACTGCGTCGTAACTGAGTTGACTCCCGTCAACACTCAGATTTCAAAATTTTCAAAATTCTGCGGAATGGGCCCGAGTAGATGAAATTGGGCCTCAGTTGGTTTTATTTATTTTGGACTTAGAAAATTTTAGTCCAAAAAATTTTTATATTATGATGGGCTGAATTAATAAAATCCTACTTGCTTGAAATAGGTTGGATTAATTCCATTTGTTTTGCAAAAATTATTCCGGATTTTAAATTGCTTTAATTTCTGGAATTATTTTCTTAGATTCGTGGAATCAATCCAACCGGGAACCTGGTTTTGTGATTCGTTTTTCTGCTCCTTCTTTTTGGTGGTTCCATGGTTTCTGCATGAGAATTAGCTATCTGATAGAATTATCCCAAACAAAGATCTGTGTATAAAAATGGAGGTTTAATACTGCTATATCTAAATCTTGTCCAATTTTTATTCTCTTCTTCCTGTCCCTTCTGTCTACATTGTGATTCAGCTTCACGGCTGGCATAATGTAAATTTTCACTGCTTTCATAGATAGTAAAACGACGTGGGCCCTGCTTCTATCGCACATCCTCCAGTGAACGATCCGGTCTTACTATAAATTACTGCAATTTTTGACACCGTGCGCTTTCGGGCCACAGTTTCTTAACACGAGTAATAAAAACGTGACAACCTATAAATATGTCCCTAATCCCAACTCCGCCTTCATAAAATGATTTTCATTAAATAAAATCAAGACCGGGGTTATATTATTTCGAAAATACTCGTGTGGGAAATTGTCAAAAGTTTCACCTGTGCCTCAAACACCTGCAAATCTCTAACCTCCACGAGTTCCTGCTCCACCCGGACCAGCCAGACATCAGCATCATGATACTGACTCAGATCCAGAAGAAGAAGAAGAAGTCTATAGGAACCCCCGCCGAAACAATCGTTATGAAGAGCCCGACCGAGATTTGAAGGGGATCAAGTTCGACATTCCCACATTCAAGGGAACAACCAATCCGGATGAATTCCTTGAATCGAAGCATTCGATGGAGCTCATTTTCAACTGCCATAACTACGCAGATTTAAAAAGGTCAATGTGGCCGTTTGTGCATTCAAGGACTATGCGTTGGTATGGTGGCAGAAAGCAACTCATGACATCCATCGGAATGGCTATGATCCCATTCAGACTTGGGCAACACTGACCCGGGCCATGGAAAACAGATTCGTACCATCCCACTACCGACAGGACTTATACGATAAGCTTGCATTTCTTGTTCAAGGGAACATGTCGGTAGAGGAATATTTCAAGGAAATGGAGACTCTCTTGATGAAAGCCGGAGTTGAAGAAGACGAAGGCATCACAAAGTCTAGATTTCTCTAAGGACTCCGAGTCGAGATCCGAAAGGAGGCCAGACTGCAACCATACGACACACTATCCGATTTGGTGGAGCTAGCCATGAAACTTGAGATTGATGATCGACCTCGAGTGCCAAAAGCTCAGTACCGACATGATTCTGGATCCAGTTCACAAAAGCCCTGGAATCAAAAGACTTTTATTCCAAGGGAAGACAAACCAAAGCCGAAGGGCTTCGAAATGGCCAAGGAATTTAAGACCTATCGTCCAGAAGGTCCTAAACCCGCGGTCATCGAGAGACCTAAATTTGAAAAGGATCGGAAGAAAGAGGTCACGTGCTTTAAATGTGGTCGGAAGGGGCATTACTCACCTGAGTGTCGTTTCACCAACAGAGCTGCACTCATGGAAGACGGATCTTGGAGAATTATAGACTCTGATGATGAACAACCTGAACAGGCTAAGAAAGAAGAAAATAAGGACTCCGATGACAGTGAAGAATTCTACGCAGCCGAGGAAACTGTTGAAGAGGATCGCAAATTGACCAATTTGGTGGCCATGTGGCATGGGAACCAAGTCAACAGCGTTGACCATACCGGAGGGACCCTGCTCAAAGCAACGTGCTAAGAGATTCCTGAATGCAGTGGCCCAAATTTTATCAGCAGAGTCAGATAAATGGGAGCAGTCCGAGAGCAGAGCAGATAAAGCCCGAGGAAGCATAGTAATTAACTGGGTCGCAGAAATGGAACCCCAGTTAATTAACACAGAAGAATGACAGCAGAGGATGACCTCCAGATGCCAAAAACAGATAAAATCAGCATAAGGAGGTCCAACCGGAGAGATCCGCCGCCACCGTCGCCGCCGCCGGACGTCCGCCGCCGTCGCCGAAAAAGTCGCTGGAGCTCCGGCGAGGTTGCCAGAACTTGGCCGGAAAGTTCACCGGAGAGTCACCGGTCAACGGTGGTCAACTGCCGGAACTGTGCGCCGGAACAGTGGACTCCCCAGCCGGAACAGTCTTCTTCAACTTGGCTCAATCACTACGACGCTACACCCTAACTACGATGCTGAACTTACCTACGTCGACAAGCGAGGATAGCGTCGTCCCTCTTTGAAGGCTAAGACGACGAACCTTCCTACGACGCTATACTTAGACAGCGTCGTACCCAAGGTATAGCGTCGTAGGCCTTCCGAAGACCATTTAGACCCTACGACGCTGAACCATTCGACGACGCCAGACATGTATAGCGTCGTAATACAGGATAGCGTCGTAGTGCCCCAGAAGCTTCCAGATCCAGCCTCCTTCTTCGTCGCCAACCTCTACGTCGCTGAACAAGTGCTACGTCGTAGTTGTAGTATAGCGTCGTAGGTCGGCCAGTTGCTTATTTTTTTTTTCCTGTTTTGTTGAACTCGATTAGGGTTGTTTAATTCTCGTTTTAGGCTTGTTGATTTCGGGTTCCCTATATATATGGGATCCCTTGAACATTGTTATCACTTTTCAACATTTGATGAATTAATATTCCAATTTCAAAGGTCATTACCGAGAGGCATACTCTCAAACAACACCATGGTTTTCATCCACCTTGGCTTCGACTATCAATTGATAACCGAGACATCTCAATTGATTATCACTTTGAAGGATTGAAAGGAGGAAGGGGGTCACCATATTGGAGGGGTCGGTTGCCTTCAAGCTTCAATCTATTCCTAGTGAAGTCTCCATATCTTGTTCTTCTTTTCTTTGTTTTTCCTTTTCTTATTTTGGATATAGATTTCAAATACCGATCCATGGCAGATTATATAATTTGGTATCAGAGCCCATATTTGAATCTATAGTGTTAAGAAAACCCCAAAAATATTTGTTTGTGTTTTGTTGTTGTTTTGCTTCATTTTCCCATTTTTTCCTGTTCTCGGCTGTGTCACTGTTTCATCCATTTCTTGACATTTGTGTGTTTGTTTTGGTTGGGTACTTGGTTCTATATGTTAATCGGGTATTATGCAATCTATATCCAAAGTTTGAGAGTGATCCGAGAGCTTTGGGATTTTTGGGTTTTTGATAGCGTGGGAAGAACATCATAGTGTTCTTGAGTGTTCATTGTATTTTGGGTTTTGATTCATTTGGGGTAAGTGCTTAGGATTTGTTTGGGAGTGTTTCGGTTGTAATTTTCTTGTTTTGGACCACCAGTGTGTACGTGGCCTTCATTAGGCGTGCATGGTACAAAAGGTTGTTAGTGGGAACTTGGCCTACGTATCCGTCAACATCAGTCTACAACGCCAAACAACTCTAACGACGCAGACCACGTCTAGCGTCGTAACACTCCCAAGCAACGCCAAAGGAAGAAAGGGCCTACGACGCCGAACACCTACTACGACGCAGACCAAGTCTAGCGTCGTAAACATCAATAGCGTCGTAAAGACGCAAAAAGGCCAAACTTTCGAATCCTGAAATACAACGCTAAGCAGTACGACGCAAGCCATTACGACGCTACGCAAGTATTCCGACGAAATTGAGGATAGCGTCGTAGCAGCCAAAATTCGAGTTCCACGTCGTAACAAGCAAATTCAGGGATCCAATCAGAAGCTGCCATGTGTCAATGCAGATTCCAAGGCATATCCAATCATTGTGCAATCTTTACAGCTTGGAAAAATTGGTCCATTAAGTTCGCTAAACGGTTTCACTAATTTAATCCACGAACGATTTATTGGGTTGAAGTTCCATCAGGACTCGTAACTGATAATCTTTATCTGTCTCGTAACTGATATTGGAATTCCCCGAGGGATAAGTGTTCATCACCGTTCCTCTGGATTATTTTACAAACCTTTTGAGTTGAAGCCCCATCTGCAATGTCAGATAGTGGGGTTCCTCAATAGTGAATTTCATCAGCTACTTTTAGCAGATTTGGGGATTGTGTGTGAGGTATATATATCTTAGATTCCGAGTGCTTTTATTTTGTGAGGTTTTACACTTCACATTTTATTTTTGTGAGGAATCCGGATATCGATTGCAGCCTAAGTAAAATGTGAACTGATTATTTTATCTGCAACAGCACACACGTGTCTTTCCCATTTTCCCTCGTTTATTTCTATTTGAGTCAAGCACATCATTCTATTTCTTGCTGTGAGTGTCTGTCTTTACTTCTCCGACTTTCTCTCTGACAAAGTGATATCTTTGAGGTGATCTCTTACTCTTGTGGCTAAGCCAAATCGGACTGAAGAAGTGGTTGTTTGAGCTGAGCGATACACTTGAGTGAGATCAGTCTACAAATTTCTGCACTTTGTTTCTAATATATTTATACATATATTTTCTAGTGTCTATCATGGCAGGAAACAACACGGATGATCTATCAAAGCAGATCCAAGCTCTAACCAATATGGTGGCAGGGATGTCCACTAGAATGAAGAGGCTCGATGAGATGGCCACAAGCCTTAATACCCTGTCTACCACCACCACTCAGCTAAATACACGGCTAAATGATATGGATGACAAAATAAAAGGACGTTTCACCGCACTAAGCAATGACATCCGGACAGTAGAAGAGCGAATAGAGGAGACCAGGTCACGGAGGTCTGATCAAGGCAGTCAACTGGGAGAATTCGGTCCTCGCCAAGGGATGCTCATAGCAGAACAGGAACTGGCGGAAATCGAGCAGCAGCTATGACAACCTCCACCTGCTCAAGACCCGAGGCAGTCGGCACCACCAGTGAATCCGCGTAACCCAGTTGCACCCCCTCAGGTTGCACCTCCTCCTCCAGTCGCACCTCCACATGTTGCACATGTTCTGGTTGTCCCTCAGCCAGTGCCCGCCGGACCTCTAAGAGTCGCGGTCAGAAATGTCCATCGGGAAGAAAGAGGCCGCATGCACCATGATTATGATGATGATGATTATGATCACAGGCGAAGGAATCAGGGATACAGAAGAGACCATCAGGATCCAGACGAACCCGATCTGCGAGGGTTGAAGTTACAAATTCCCACTTTTAAAGGAGTTGGAGGACCTGATGAGTTCCTTGACTGGCGGGATGCAATTGAACTCTGTTTTCAACTGCAAAACCATTCTGACATTACCAAATTCAGATTGGTTGTGAGTGAATTCAGGGAGTATGCGCTTACATGGTGGATCCATCATAACCGCATCAGGGCAAGAAGACATCAGCCTGATATTGAGATGTGGGAAGATCTAATGATCGAAATGGATCGCAAATTCTTTCCCAACACATATAAATTGGACTTGTATATGAAGCTGCAGCCTTGTGTCCAAGGAAATAGGACTGTGGACGAGTATCACAAGGAATTGGAATACCTACTGATGAGATCATCTGTGCGGGAAGACGATGAACTTTTCATGACTCGATTCGTTAAAGGTTTAAGGCTAGATGTCCAGAAAGAAATGAAGTTAAGACCTTATGAGGATTTACATGAATGCATCCATCTCGCCACCGCATTGGATATTCAGATGAGACAAGAGCGAAGTCGACAACACTCCAGTTCTCATTCTCATCCACCGAAGCAGTGGAGTTCAAAGCCTGAACCTGACAGACAAAAATCCCACCCAAAGGATGACAAAGGGTACAAGCCCCGAGGCTTTGAGATTGGCAAAGACTTCAGAACTGATAGGAAGGATGATCGAAGGCCTCGAGAGCCAGACAGACATCGACCCAAAAGGGAAGATAAAGAAATAATTTGTTATAAATATCGCCAACTTGGCCATATTTCTCCTAATTGCCCTAATGTGCACAGAGCTAATGTAGTTACCACTGAAACAGGTGATTACAGAATTGTGGGCTTTGAAGAGGATGAGGCCAATGACGAAGATGAAGAAAGAGAAGCAGACGAGTTCGGGTATGGCAGTGACGACTCAGCTGACGAGTGCATCAATCAAGATGAAGTTCGTCTACCCAACTTAGTCGCCATGAGAATACTCAACACCGAGAAGCAGATCGACAACCCCGACAAAGGACTTGAACAGAGGGAAAATCTATTTCACTGTTACGGGGAGATTTGTGGAAATCTGACTTCAACTATTGTTGATAATGGTAGTTGTACCAATGTAATAAGTCTTTATGCTGTTAGAAAAATGAAAATACCTACCGAAAACCACAGTCGTCCGTACCAACTCCATTGGATGAACGATAGTGGGAGTACGAAGGTAACCATGCGAGCCAAAGCCACTGAAAATAGAGACTTATTATTCTGAGAACGTTATGTTTGACGTTGTACCTATGACCGCTTGCCATCTACTCCTTGGTCGCCCTTGGATGTTTGACAAGTCTGTCATGTACAACGGTCGTAAGAATTCTCTATGTTTTCTGCACAGGGATAAAAGGATAGTTGTTAAGCCATTATCTATGGCCACAGTTCATGCAAATCAGAAGACCCTGTTAGAGAACATCAAGAAAGAAGAAGCTGAATATCAAGAGAAACGAAAGGGTAAGGCTAAAGTGGGCCAGCAAACTCAGAAATCTAATAGTGCTATTGCTTTTGCAGATAAATGTTTGCTGACCACCAGAACAGAATTTCAAGAGGCTATACAGGAACCCGGTTTCTCAGGTTATTGTCTCTTAGCATTTGTCAAACCAATTGTCTGTATTAATGAAACAGTCTTTGTTGCACCTGATTTGCCTATTGAATTTTGCAGGATGCTAGAGCGCAACAAAGACGTGTTTCCGGATGAAGTACCCGGGGGACTACCTCCAATCAGAGGGATTGAACATCGCATTGACTTTGTTCCCGGGGCATCCATACCGAATAGGCCAGCCTACAGAATGAACCCGGAAGAAACGAAAGAAATTCAGAAGCAAGTCCAAGAGCTTTTGGACAAAGGCTGGGTTCGAGAGAGTCTGTCTCCCTGCGTTGTGCCAGTTCTACTTGTTCCCAAGAAGAACGGGACTTGGAGGATGTGCGTGGACTGTTGAGCAGTAAACGCGATCATAATCAAATACCGCCATCCAATACCAAGACTCGATGATATGTTGGACGAACTAGGTGGAGCGAGTATCTTTTCGAAGATCGATCTAAGGAGTGGCTACCACCAGATCAGAATGCAACCTGGCGATGAGTGGAAAACTGCATTTAAAACCAAGTTCGGGTTGCATGAATGGCTGGTGATGCCATTCGGACTTACAAACACACCATCTACGTTCATGAGATTGATGAATGAGACATTGAGAATTTACATTAGAAAATTTGTTGTATATTTTGATGATATACTTATTTACAACAACCGTTTATCTGATCATGTCTCACATGTTGAACAGGTTCTGAGAAAGCTGCGAGGAGCCCAACTATATGCTAACATGGAAAAATGCACATTCTGCATTCCAGAGGTGATAATTTTGGGATTCATTGTCAGCAAAGAAGGATTAAAAGTGGATGAGTCTAAGATAACTGCTATAATCGAATGGAAGCCGCCTACATCAGTTCATGAAATAAGGAGCTTCCTTGGTTTATGTGGATTTTTCCGACGATTCGTCCCACAGTTCAATATTTTTGCTACACCCTTGACCGCACTCCTCAAGAAGAGTACTCCGTACAAATGGGGAATTGTAGAGCAAAAATCTTTTGAGGAGTTGAAGGAAAAGTTGACTCACGCTCCAGTTCTGGCACTACCTAATTTTGACTATCCATTCGAGATCAAATGCGATGCATCAGGAACAGGATGTGAAGCCGTGCTGATTCAAGAAGGTCGCCCAGTGGCCTATCACAGTGAGAAATTCTCAGGAGCTCAACTGAATTATTCTACTTATGATAAGGAGATGTATGTTGTGATACGGGCACTGGAAACCTGGCAACATTATTTAAGGAGTCAAGAATTCATAATCCATACGGACCATGACACCTTGAAGCATATCAGATCGCAGGATCAGTTGAGCCGAAGACATGCAAGGTGGAGTGGATTTCTGGAAACATTTCCGTATGTGATTAAGTATAAGAAAGGCAAAGAGAATGTAGTAGCAGATGCTCTTTCAAGAAGAATGACACTGACCGCGTACGCTACTACACATCTCATCGGATTTGAACACATTCGTGAGCTGTATAGCACAGATGCAGATTTCAAGGAGATCTGGGAAAAGACGGAAAAGCATGCCTTCAAGGAATACTCTCGTCTGGAGGGTTTCCTTTATTTTGGAAATCGATTATGCATACCAAAGGGATCGATCTGAGAACTGCTTGTTAAAGAAGCACACAGTGGAGATATGCTAGGACATTTTGGGAGAATTGCCACTGTGACCATCCTATCTGATCGTTTCTTTTGGCCCGGACTACCGAAACAAGTTGAGGACTTCATTGCGAAATGCATCATCTGCCTCAAGGCAAAATCAACAGTGAAGCCTCACGGACTGTATAAGGCACTGCTCATACCAGACGGCCCTTGGGTAGATTTATCAATGGACTTCGTTCTGGGTCTACCCAGAACAGCTTGAGCAAAAGATTCCATCTTTGTGGTCGTTGACAGATTTTCCAAGATGGCCCACTTCATACCGTGTGCCAAGATAAATGATGCCTCCCATGTAGCCAAACTATTTTTCAAGGAGGTTGTGCGCCTGCACGGAATACCGAAGACCATTGTGTCAGACCGGGACGCCAAATTTGTGAGTTATTTTTGGAAGTCGCTGTGGTCTGAAATAGGTACAAAACTTCTTTTCTCTACGGCATATCACCCAGAAACAGATGGCCAGACCGAATCTGTCAATCGGGTTCTAGGCAATCTGTTTAGAATAATCACATCTTCCAATTCTAAAAGTTGGGATGAATGCCTTCCGTATATTGAGTTTGCCTATAACAGACATGTACACAGTGCCACACACATGTCTCCATTTGAGATCGTTTATGGCTTTAACCCACTGACACCTTTAGATCTGTTGCCACTTCCTCCGAGTGAGCATAAAAATGCAGTTGGCAGGGACAGGGCACGAGCGATAAAAGAATTGCACAAAGATGTGCAGAAGAGTCTAGAGAAAGCCGCTGAGACTTATGCAAAATACAACAATCGCGGCAGGAAGAAGCTGATACTCCACCCCGGGGATTGGGTTTGGGTGCATATACGCAAGGAGGGTTTCCCGCTAAACGAAAATCCAAACTTTCTCCTCGAGGAGACGGACCATTTAAAGTTCTAGATAAAATTAATGATAATGCTTATAGACTAGAACTACCTGAGGAGTACGGACTAAACCCTACTTTTAATGTTGCAGATTTGCAATTGTACGAACGGGATGACGAGGATGCTGATCGGTTGATGGCTCAACCTTCCGAAGGGGGAGGGGATGGCGTGGGAGCCAAGTCAACATCGTTGACCATACCAGAGGGACCCTGCTCAAAGTAACGTGCTAAGAGATTCCTGAATGCAGTGGCCCAAATTTTATCAGCAGAGTCAGATAAATGGGAGCAGCCCGAGAGCAGAGCAGATAAAGCCCGAGGAATCATAGTAATTAACTTGGTTGCAGAAATGGAACCCCAGTTAATTAACACAGAAGAATGACAGCAGAGGATGACCTCCAGATGCCAAAAACAGAAAAAATCAGCATAAAGAGGTCCAACCGGAGAGATCCGCCGTCACCGCCGCCGCCGCCGGACGTCCGCTGCCGTCAGAAAAGTCACCAGAGCTCCGGCGAGGTTGCCGGAACTTGGCCGGAAAGTTCGCCGGAGAGTCACCGGTCACCGGTGGTCAACTGCCGGAACAGTGCGCCGGAACAGTGGACTCCCCAGCCGGAACAGTCTTCTTCAACTTGGCTCAGATCACTACGACGCTACACCCTAACTACAATGCTGAACTCACCTACGTCGACAAGCGAGGATAGCGTCATCCCTCTTTGAAGGCTATGACGACGAACCTTCCTACGACGCTATACTTAGACAGCGTCGTACACAAGGTATAGCGTCGTAGGCCTTCCGAAGACCATTTCGACCCTACGACGCTGAACCATTCGACGACGCCAGACATGTAAAGCATCGTAATACAGGATAGCGTCATAGTGCCCCAGAAGCTTCCAGATCCAGCCTCCTTCTACGTTGCCAACCTCTACGTCGCTGAACAAGTGCTACGTCGTAGTTGTAGTATAGCGTCGTAGGTCGGCCAGTTGCTTATTTTTATTTCCTGTTTTGTTGAACTCGATTAGGGTTGTTTAATTCTCGTTTTAGGCTTGTTGATTTCGGGTTCCCTATATATATGGGATCCCTTGAACATTGTTATCACTTTTGAACATTTGATGAATTAATATTCCAATTTCGAAGGCATTACCGATAGGCATACTCTCAAACAACACCATGGATTTCATCCATCTTGGCTTCGGCTATCAATTGAGAACCGAGACATCTCAATTGATTATCACTTTGAAGGATTGAAAGGAGGAAGGGGGTCACCATATTGGAGGGGTCGGTTGCCTTCAAGCTTCAATCTATTCCTAGTGAAGTCTCCATATCTTGTTCTTCTTTTCTTTGTTTTTCCTTTTCTTATTTTGGCTATAGATTTCAAATACCGATCCATGGCACCATGCGAACCCTCAGTGCCGAGCAATCAGACGAAAAACCTCGTTCTGACGGGCAAAGGGAGAATTTATTTTACTGTCATTGTGATCTAAAGGGAAATGTTGCTTCTGTAATCGTCAATAATGAGAGTTGCACTAATGCTGTGAGTGCTTATGTTGTGCGCAGGTTAGGCATCCCTACGGAAGAACATCCAAGTCCCTACCACCTCCACTGGATGAATGACAATAGCGACCTGAAAGTCAACCGACGAGCTAAAATTCCTATTAAGATCGGGTCCTATTCTGAGAGTATCATCTGTGACGTCATCCCTATGACTGCTTGTCATATACTGCTAGGCCGACCCTGGTCGTATGATCGCGATGTCAAATACAAGGGTCGCGCCAACTGTTTGTCTTTATTTTAAATAAAAGAAAATAAATGTCAAGCCACTGTCTGTCAAGATGGTTCAAGCAGATCAAGAAATTCTGCGTGCCAATATGAAGAAAGACAAGGCAGAGCAAAAATTGAAGGATAGAGGAAAAACCCTTTGCATCGAGAGAACCTCTGCCAATCCTTGTCTGCTGACGACTCGAACCAACTTTGAGCAAACAATGCGCGCACCGAGCTCAACAGGTTACTGTTTCCTTACTTTTGCAAAACTTGTTGATGATATTTACAGAACTTGCACTGCTGCACCTGATATTCCTTTTAATTTTTCCAGAATGTTAGAGGAAAATTCTGATGTTTTCCCGAATGAAGTACCGGCCGGTCTACCACCTCTACGCGAGATCGAACATCAAATCGATTTCGTGCCAGGCGCTTCAATTCCAAATCGGCCAGCCTACCGAATGAATCCGGAGGAAACTAAAGAAGTGCAAAGGCAAGTGCAACAGCTGATGGATAAAGGATGGGTCCGAGAAAGCCTCTCACCATGTGTTGTGCCTGTCCTATTGGTTCCCAAGAAAGACGGAACATGGCGCATGTGTGTAGATTGCCGAGCTGTAAATGCAATCACTATCAAGTACCGGCACCCGATCCCGCGCATGGATGACATGCTTGACGAGCTGGGTCACGCCAGCATCTTCTCAAAATTTGATCTTCGAAGTGGCTATCATCAGATCCGGATGCAATCGGGAGATGAATGGAAGATGGCGTTCAAGACGAAATTCGGATTATATGAATGGCTCGTTATGCCATTTGGACCGACGAACGCGCCTTCAACATTCATGCGGCTTATGAATGAAACCCTTCGTCCATTTATAAATAAATTTGTCGTCGTATATTTTGATGACATTCTTGTGTACAGTTCTAGTGAATCTGATCATCTCTCCCATGTCCAACAGGTACTGAACAGGTTACGGGAAGTTCAGTTATACGCCAATAGAGAGAAGTGCACTTTCCATGCGACTGAACTTTCCTTCTTGGTATATATTGTTGGACGTGGAGGTCTTAAAGTTGATGAGGCTAAGATCAAGTGTAATACCCGAGAATTTTGCAACATAAAATAAATAAATAAATAAATAAATAAATAAATAAATAAATAATAAAGATAACATAATAAATAAATAAAGAATCATAAGGAAATGAGAAATGGAATTTAAATTAAAAAGGAATCAAAGTTCCGAGAACCCGGGAAGCCGAAGATAATTTAATCAAATAAATGGTTACACGGGAACCCAACACCGATGGACTCAATAACTCGAGTCCAAATGTAAATTTAGATCCGAATAAAATTAAGATAGGAAATCGGAGCCCGAAGATATCGCGGAAATCCGAATCCGAGAACATAGAGGGATAGAAGTCCGAAAGAGAGGAGAAAAGACCCGACGGATCGCATGACCCGGCCCATACCGAAGTCCAGGCCAGGATGGCGCGGTGTCCGCACGGTGTTTACTCATAGGGCGCGCCAACCCCGCGCCAGATCAGACAGCAGCGACGTTCCGCGATCCACTCGCCCGAATCCGGATTTTCCGACTTCGGTTGCTTTCCTTTCGGCTCAAGACACTTAGGGACAACCTTTGGACGTCCCCTAGGTCTTGCACATCGATAAATAACTATCTTAATCAATCCCGAACATTTTTCAAACCTTACGAAATCTCTCTACACATCAAACCCTAATTCCGGGTCGTCGGAGGCACGAAGGCAAGAGAGGAGACTGTCTTGGACGAAATTTGGGGTCTTCTATCATCGTGGTAAGATCCGATCTATTCCTTTTTTCATTCTCGATTCGAAAATGAATCCTAACCTCATCCTTTTTCCATTCTACACCCCGATCCGGATCGAGAGCGAAGAACCCGACGGAATCAAGGAGATAAACGGTGGACTGGAAGCCACGCCTCCGAATCGACGAGCCGGGACAACCGTGAATCTGTAAGTTAATACTTACATGGTTTGGGAGAATTAAAATTCACTTGATCTAAAGATTTGAATCAAGAACGTAAAATCTGTCACAACTAAAATCCTTACGGCGCAGCGTTTTTGCACGATTTTTCCGAACCCTTAAAATTGTTCAAACGAGAAAACTTAAAACACAAAAAACGTTCCTAAGACATAGATCTATCTTCTGTAAAAATTTCATAATTTTTCATTGTGTTTTGATATCCGGAAACGACCGCAAACGAACCTGCCTTCGATTTAGATCTTGAAACGGTGATAGATTCTTAGTCCGAACTTGAGGTTGATACCTTAGATCTAGACCGATTTAGGATTGGAGTTAAATATAAGAGTTGTAGATTTATACATTTAGAACACCTCCGTAAATTTTTGGAATTTTTCTTTGAGATTTGATATTGGAAATCGACTCCAAACCGAACTGTTCTAAATTTAGATCTTGAAATCTTGACAGATTCTTGGTCCGAACTTGTAGGCGTTTTTGACAATAGATATAGGATGAATTAGATCTTTTGTTGAACATGAAACTTGTAGATATATGTCTTAAGCATCTCCCTGTAAAATTGCATCAAGTTTGGAGTTGGTTTGCTATGGTAGATCGTGAAATCTTGAAACTGATGTTGGAAATTTCGGACAGATTTGTAACCTGAGAGAAATCTACGTTTTTGACTTATTTCCTTAACCCGGATCGAAAAAGTTAAAACACGAAACTTGTTCGTCTCTGTGTTTTAAAGTCACTGGTCAAATTTCAGAATGTTCCGACTTAAAACTGATTTTTAACTAATTTTGCAGTAAACAGTGGTTTATCAAAGTCAAATGTTGAAAATCTTGTTGAAAATGATTTTAAATGATATCGGAGCGAATAGCGTCCTGAAATAGTATATTTTGAGAAACTTACTAAATTTGGGAAATTGGTCTTTCTAAACAAAGAAAAGATTAAAACATTGAGGTTTATGACTAAGCTGGATACTATCAATATTGTCTACGGCTTGTGGACATAAGAGCCCAAGTGTATGTCTAGTGGACGTAAGAGCCCTAGAGACATATTGATTGTATGGCTAGCGGACGTAATGAACCTATTAAAAGATTGACCATGATACTCATGGACATAAGAGCCCGAGCGTAAGGCCGGCGGACATAAGAGCCCTAGCGATGGTGATCTGTGAAAGAACCGAAGCGAGACATTTATAAGAAATTTAAACTAAATTCCGGTTAAATTGTGCTTTTAAATTTATGTCAATTTATTTAATTACTTTGCAAGCTATATTTATGATCTTATGGAATCACTGTCTTTTAAATTATGCAAATAAATAAATTAATTAAAATATGGGGTGATATGCACATGTTTTCTTTATATCTAATTAATGGCTTTGAAACCCCATAATCATGCATGTGTTAACTTACTCAGCAAGTTTTTGCTGACCAAACCATATTTTTTCCTTTTTCTTTCAGAGCCGAAGAATATGCATCATCATATGCATACATGGGGATTTCGGGAAATACAGCCATGGATCGAGGATTGGATACGATTTACAAACAAGAACAAGATGAAATCAAAGATAAAAGGATAGGTGAGATTACCTCATTGGATACTCAATATTGGTTTTACTAACACATAAGTGTTCATCAATCCCTCAACGGATATCCTCAAGGTGTCGATACGATTGAGCACACCTCAAATACTCAAAAGGAATCCAACCTTGGTGGAAGAATTCATATGACCTTTCAAACAAAGAAAATACACTCTCCAAGTGTTCATCATTTTATTTCTTTCAAAAAGGTTCCTTACAAAGTGTTGGTAATGCCCTATATATAGGCAAACCATATTACACTGAATTAAACGACTTGCTATGTAAATTAAACAAGTACCAAAGCTACGGAAATAATAAAGTCTAAGTACATCCATAATGTGTTGGTGGTCTTGCTTGTGGGCCTTGAGTTCGTGTGGGTCTCGACACTTCTACTTCTTCATTAAGTTCCTTCAACATCTTCAATTAAATGGATTATCAATCTCGGCCCATTTTTATCCGGGTAGCTCAATTTCTGTTCCCACACCTCGGATTCATCGGATAGTATTTTGGCAATGGTGTTGAGGAACCTCTTGGCACGTTGCTTAGAGCAGGGTCCTTCCGGGATGCTAAGTGCTACAGTTCTGGCTCCCATGCCATCCCCACCCCCTTGGGAAGGTTGATCCATCAACCGATCAGCATTTTCCTCATCCCTCTCGAACAGTGACAGATCTGCAACATTAAAGACAGGATTAATATGACCATATTCTTCAGATAATTGCAATTTGTACGCATTATTATTAATCCTTTCTAAAACTTTAAATGGTCCATCTCCTCGTGGAGATAATTTGTGGTGTCTGCTCGCTGGGAATCGTTCCTTTTTCCAATTGAGCCACACCCAATCTCCGGGATCAAGCTTCAGTTCCTTCCGACCACGGTTGTTATATTTGGCATAACCTTCAGCAGCTTTGACTAGTCTGTTCCTTACATCAGCATGCATTTCTTTGATTGCTCGCCCCCTGTCCCTGCCATTGATATTCAAATGCTCATTGCGAGGCAATGGCAACAAATCAAGCGGTGTCAGTGGGTTAAACCCGTACACAACCTCAAATGGTGACATATGTGTTGCGCTGTGTACATGTTTATTATATGCAAATTCAATGTAAGGTAAGCATTCATCCCAACTTTTACTGTTAGTAGCAGTGATAATTCTAAGTAAATTACCTAAAACTCGATTTACTGCTTCAGTTTGCCCATCAGTTTGGGGGTGATATGCAGTGGAAAATAACAGTCTTGTCCCAATCTCAGCCCACAAGGATTTCCAAAAATAACTTACAAATTTTGCGTCCCTGTCGGAAACAATCGTCCGTGGCACACCGTGGAGTCTCACAACTTCCTTGAAGAATATCTTGGCCACATGGTGTGCATCGTTCGTTTTGGCACAGGGAATAAAATGCGCCATCTTCGAGAACCTGTCAACAACCACAAAAATAGAATCTTTAGCCCGAGCAGTGCGAGGCAATCCCAAAACGAAGTCCATAGATAAATCAATCCATGGCCCCTCTGGTGCAGGTAAGGCTTGATAAAGTCCATGTGGCTTGGTGGTTGACTTGGCCCTCAAACAGGTAATGCACTTGTTGATGAAGTCACTGACTTGTTTCTCCATTCCTGGCCAATAAAAACGTTCAGTTAGGACACTCATAGTTGCAATTCTACCAAAGTGACCCATCATGTGACCAGAATGTGCTTCAGTAATTAGAAGTTCTCTGATGGATCCTTTTGGTATACATAATTTATTTTCAAAATAAAGAAAACCATTCAATTGAGAATATTCTTTAAAGGATATTTTGTCGGTTTTCTTGTAGATCTCCCCAAAATCAACATCTTGAGCATATAAGTCCTTTATGTGCTCGAATCCGATCAGATGCGTAGTTGCAAAAGCTGCGAGATTCAGTCTTCTTGATAAGGCATCAGCAACCACGTTATCTTTCCCCTTCTTGTAACAGATCACATACGGGAATGATTCAATGAATGAGCTCCATCGGGCATGTCTTGCATTTTTCAGTTGCCCCTGTCCTCGGATATGCTTCAGTGTCTCATGATCTGTGTGGATAATAAACTCTCTCCCTCGCAAGTAGTGTTGCCATGTCCGCAATGCTTGTACCACAGCATACAATTCCTTGTCATACGTGGAGTAGTTCAGTTGAGCTGCTCCAAACTTCTCACTGTGGTAGGCAATCGGCTTCCCATCTTGCAACAATACTGCGCCCATGCCGGTTCCGGATGCGTCGCATTCGATCTCAAATGGAAGGTCAAAATTCGGAAGTGCTAATACCGGCGCACGGGTGAGCTTATCCTTTAACTCTTCAAATGATTTTTGCTCCTTTAGTCCCTATTTGAATTGGAGCCCCTTCTTCAGCAATGAGGTCATCGGTGCAGCAATCACACTGAACTGTGGCACGAATCTTCTGAAAAACCCGCACATACCCAAAAATCTTCTTACTTCATTAACGTTGGTAGGTGATGTCCATTCAGAAATTGCTTTGATCTTGGACTCATCCACCTTCAGTCCATTTCCTCCAACGATGAAGCCTAAGAATGTGACTTCAGGCACGTGGAAGGTGCACTTCTCGAAATTTGCATAAAGCTCGGCCTTCCTCAGCTTGATAATTACCTGCACAACGTGCTTTACATGATCAGATTCGTTGTGACTGTAAATAAGAATGTCATCAAAATACACAACAACGAATTTTCCAATGAACTCCCTTAAAGTTTCATTCATGAGCCTCATAAATGTGGATGGAGCATTAGTAAGTCCGAAGGGCATCACGAGCCATTCATACAGTCCGAACTTGGTTTTGAAAGCTGTTTTCCATTCGTCTCCTGACTGCATGCGGATCTGGTGATAACCGCTTTTCAGATCTATCTTCGTAAAAATACTTGCTCCACCGAGCTCATCGAGCATGTCATCGAGTCGCGGGATCGGATGGCGGTACTTGATTGTAATTGCATTAACAGCTCGGCAGTCAACGCACATCCTCCATGTTCCATTTTTCTTCGGTACCAGCAATACCGGTACTGCACATGGAGATAGACTCTCCCGAACCCAGCCTTTGTCCAACAGTTCTTGAACTTGCTTTTGGACTTCTTTCGTTTCCTCGGGGTTCATGCGGTATGCAGGCCTATTCGGAACTGACGCTCCTGGTACGAAGTCAATCCGATGCTCTACACCTCTCAAAGGTGGTAACCTTGCTGGCAGTTCTTCCGGAAAAACATCCATATTGTCTTGGAGCATCCTGCGAAAAATTTCAGGTACATTGAGTGTAGTAGGAGAGTTCTTAGAAGTTTCTTCAACTGGTTTAACAAAAGCTAGGAAACAGTGACCTGGTAGGGGTGCGTCCTCAATAGCTGCTTCCAGTTCTTGCTTTGTGAAAAGCAAGCATCGATCATGACCTGTCAAGGGTAAAGGAGATGGATTAGAATTATCAGAATCAATTATAATCCCTTTACCTCTCTGTTTTCTCTTGAACTCCTCTTCCTCCTTCCGGATGTTTTCCACTAAATTTCGATGGTCAATCTTAACAGTTTTCGGCGGTAGTGACTTCATCATAATTCTGTTTTGGCCATTGCGGAAAGAGAGGTCATTCTCTGTGCCTCTATAGATGACTCGTTTGTCGTACATCCAAGGTCGTCCTAATAACACATGACATGCGGTCATGGGCACCACATCGCATAAAATCTCCTCTGAGTAAGGGCCGATGGTAACTGGCACCCTGGCTTGCTTCGCGACCTTTGTAGTCCCGTGCTCGTTCATCCAGTGTAGATGATATGGCTTCACATGATCTTGCATTGGTAGTCCTAATCTACGCACAGTATACAAGCTTACAGCGTTCACACAACTACCATTGTCTAGAATCAGAGAGGCTACATTGCCCTTTAATTTACAATGATAGTGAAATAAATTCTCTCTCTGTTCCGGTGCATTGCTGTTGGATTCATCAGCTTTGTCAGCGGTCAATGCCCTCATGGCGATGAAATTCGTCACATACTCTTCTTCATCTTCTTCCAAGACTACTCGGCTCAGATCGCCCTCGTCTGGATACTGTTCATAACCACCATCTTCTTCTTCATGCTCAGCTTCCTCTCGCTCTTCATTAGAGTCAATTTCTTTCCAAGTTCCCGGTTCAATCATAACCATTCGCCTTTCTCTTCGCGGACAATCTCGGGAATAATGACCTTTCTGTCCACACTTGAAACAGGTGACATCCTTGACGTCCCGCTTGGGCTTATCCCTTTCATCTTTCATGTATCGGTATGGATCATTGAAATCTTTGCCCATCTCAAATGCTTTAGGCCTGTTGGGCCTATCATCCTTAGGTGTATTGGGCTTTCCGTATCGATCATGTGGCTTCGACGGCTTTTCATTTGCCCTAGTTGTCCAATATTTGGTGGTATTTGAAATGATCGTGGACTTGACCGGTCTATCCCTCAGTTGGCGATCAATCTCAATGGCTAGCTGCACCAAATGTTCCAAACAAGTGTATGTCCTTAATTTGATTTCTGCTAGGACCTCTCTTTTCAATCCTCTTTTGAACCTGGCTATCAGTGGCGGTTCATCCTCATTGATCTGGGCTCTCATCATGAGGCGTTCCAAGTCCTTGTAGTATTCGTCCACGGTTCGGTTACTCTGCACACAAAAATTAACCTTCATGTACAAGTCATCAAAATAACTACTAGGAACAAACCTCTTTTTCATTGCATGCATTAGTTCGGCCCATGTAGAAATAAGGGGAAGTCCTAGACGCTGTCCGTCATGTTGAATTTTCTGCCACCAAGTTAGAGCATAGTCCTTGAATTCACAAACGGCAAGTTGGGTCTTTGTGAACTCGTTGTATTGTTGGCAATCGTAGATTAGCTCAATAGATTGCCTCCAATCGATGAATTCCTCTGGATCATTCGTGCCCTTGAATGCCGGAATGGTGAATTTGATTCCTCGAAGATCAGCTTCTAGTCGGTTGTGCTCAACAGGTGCTCGATGTATGTCCTCTTCCTCGAAATCGTCCTCGGGAAGGTCCACTGGAGGGGGATTTATGTTTAGCCTCTGCCGAATGGGTTGATGTAATGGTGGTCTTGGAGCTACTGATGGGGCGGCAGGTGCCGGAGGTGGTGGTGGATTCTGGAACTGAGTATTTGTTGGGACCCGCGGCCGAGGTGGCGGCGGTGGTGCTGTTCGTGGGCCTCGTGGGCCTTGCTGTCTGTTGTATGTTCCAAATTGTACTTCCCTCTCCTCAATGGATGCATCTGCTTCTTCCATGTCTGATCTGTTCACTCCACTTGTGCTTCCGGGGGTGACATTGGGAGGTGACGAAGTATGACAGAAAGCTTCCTCAAGCCTGCGCTCAACTTGTTGCATGACTCGAGTCTGGAGCGCCTCTCCCCATAAGGAATTCCCTCTCGCTACTTCGGTAGCTAAGGTGTCTATGCGCTCAGTGATTTCAGTGACTCGCGCCTCAGTTTCATCTACGGTTCGGCACATGGAATCAAAATCAGACCTTCGGGCTGTGGTCTCAGATAATGCCTGGATGGCGGCCATGATTTGGTCAAATCTTTGATCAGTACTTCCTGCCATTTCAGTTCAAAAGCAAGGAAAACTAGATATATGTATAAGAGGTTAGTAGAAATCAACAGGAAATTTGTAGAGTGATCTCACAACTGTATCCCTCACTGTCGGTCCGAATTCTCCACTAGTTGGTTCCAATAAGCCAGATAGTGCTCAACCGTATCAACCAACGACAAATGGTGGTAGAAATAAAAAAATGGGACGCACAGTGCAAGAATCAGAATGCAGTGTTCGACTCTATCAATGAAAAGCACAGATTCTGTGTGTGATTGCAGTGCACAAATTATAGTTCGTAATTTTAATCAGCCTGCAAGCAATAAATCCGATTCCTCGCAATTTTAAAGTGCAAAGTAAAAACCTCACAAAATAAAACACTCGGAATCATAAATATATGCCTCACACACAAACCCAATAATTACAACCGGACTGCTGACAAGGGTAGCCGGGTAAAAATTCACTGTTGAGGAACTCCACTATCTGCAATTGCAGACGGAGCTTCAACTCTGTGATTTGTGAAATAAATCAGAGGAACAGTGACAAGCACTTATTCCTCGGGGAATTCCACTGTCAAGTGTAATTACTGACGGAACTTCAACCCGATAAATTGTTCGTGATTTAATTCAGTGAAATCGCACAGTAAAATAAATACCCCATTTAATTTAACCAATTGAACAATAAAAATGATTGCCCAATTAATTAAACCAAACTTTACACAATACACCTTTCAAGACCCACTTGTTGAATTTGATTTGGGCTTGTTGAAATTTAGAAATAGCTATCTTGTAATGCCCAACTTTAATCAATTTCTTTCTCTTGCCCGTATCACACTTGGCATGCAACACTACTTGATTTCCTTTGTCGGCAAGTATATGGGGTTTTAAAAAGCTAACAAATATTGCTCAAGACAAACAAGGTACAAATCCCTTTCACCACATTAATGCCTTGGTACTATTTGTCCCTTGTCAATTTCCCATCACACCCTTGGTTTGTCTCCTTAGGATCAAAAGGCAATCCCTAAGAACACTTTGAATATCACTTGAAGATTGGATGTTGTTCTTCAAGATCCCCAAGAACATTCAAACACTCAAGAACAAAAATAAGAACACTCAAACATTCGAACACAAACCCTAATCCAAAATTTAATCCCAACTCTCAATAATCACACAACACTCAAGGATTTAAGCTTGCATAATAACCAATTAAGCATACAAACCAATAATTAATGCAATTATAATCCACACAGTGAGTAGAAACAACAAATCACAAGATCAAAAAGCAATGGAGATTTTTGGATTTTTGGTGAAAAACATCAAGAACTTGCTTGAATTTTCAAATGGCCATAACTTTGGCTCCCGATGTCCGTTTTTTATGTTCTTTATATGCAAACCTATGTATTCGATGAGAGGAACAAGATTATGAACTCAGATTTGACAAAATCGCAACAGTCTGTGACCAGAAATTTCGGACAGAAGGCAGGATGCAAAGTTCTAGGGTTTGGAAATGGAGTTTTGGTGAAGGAAATGGATTTGGGAAAATTTGGGCAGCATAACCCCTTGGAATGGGTGATATAATATTGCTAAATGAAATATGCTTCCAAATGGTGAGGTGAAACACAAGATCAAACCCAAGAAAAATGAAGAAAAAATATTTTTGGTGAAAAATGACCAAGAACTTAAAAAATTCATAGAAAATTGATCCCTTGGCCAAATTTGAAGAACTTTATATGAATCTCTATGTAATCAACCCAACAAAACCAAATATGAACTCAGAATTCAGAGAATTTGGCCTGAGCAAAATGGTCCTGAAGTGAACAGTACACAGGAAACACTATTTTGAGTTTTTTTTTTTTTTGGAATGAAATGGAAATGGTAAATCGATCCAATCTAGGCTCTGATACCAAGAGATGCCATGGATCGAGGATTGGATACGATTTACAAACAAGAACAAGAGGAAATCAAAGATAAAAGGATAGGTGAGATTACCTCATTGGATACTCAATATTGGATTTACTAACACATAAGTGTTCATCAATCCCTCAACCGATATCCTCAAGGTGTCGATACGATTGAGCACACCTCAAATACTCAAAAGGAATCCAACCTTGGTGGAAGAATTCATATGACCTTTCAAACAAAGAAAATACACTCTCCAAGTGTTCATCATTTTATTTCTTTCAAAAAGGTGCCTTACAAAGTGTTGGTAATGCCCTATATATAGGCAACCATATTACACTGAATTAAACGACTTGATATGTAAATTAAACAAGTACCAAAGCTACGGAAATAATAAAGTCTAAGTACATCCATAATGTGTTGGTGGTCTTGCTTGTGGGCCTTGAGTTCGTGTGGGTCTCGACACTTCTACTTCTTCATTAAGTTCCTTAGCCCAACATCTTCAATTAAATGGATTATCAATCTCGGCCCATTTTTATCCGGGTAGCTCAATTTCTGTTCCCACACCTCGGATTCATCGGATAGTATTTTGGCGATGGTGTTGAGGAACTTGGCACGTTGCTTAGAGCAGGGTCCTTCCGGGATGCTAAGTGCTACAGTTCTGGCTCCCATGCCAAATACATTATTTTTAAATGTTGCGTTAGACTAGAAATTGCATGAACGGACCTGTCTAACCCGTATTTTGGCCATGTTGGCCCTATATTTAAATTCCGCTGCATTATATATGTAAAATATTATTTTCCGCTGCAACTGAAATGATATTATTTTCGAGCTATATTACAATGGGCTGTTTGAATGTTTTAAATTCTGAAAAACCATAGCCTTGCATCTCTTTAGCAAGCTCGGAGAAACCGTGTCTTGCTAGGGAGATGTGGCGGTGACATCCCAACCTGGGTTACCAAAAACCGGGGTGTTACATCAAGGCAATCTCGGAATGGGAACCACCCATGAACATACATGAAGTTCGGCAATTCCTGGGATTATGTGGATTCTTCCGGAGGTTCGTCCCCAATTTCAGTTTGATTGCGGCACCCCTGACTTCGTTGCTCAAGAAAGGACTTGTTTACAAGTGGGGGCCGTCTGAGCAGAAAAGTTTCGAAAAATTGAAGTCCAAGCTGACTCATGCACCAGTATTGGCCCTACCAGATTTTGACCTACCATTTGAGGTTGAATGTGATGCATCGGGCACTGGCATGGGAGCAATCTTGTTGCAGAATGGTAAGCCAGTGGCATACCACAGCGAAAAGTTCTCTGGAGCGCAGTTGAATTACTCGACATATGACAAAGAACTCTATGCTGTGGTCCAAGCTCTAAAGACGTGGCAACATTATCTTCGGGGCCGTGAGTTCATCATCCATACGGACCACGAGGCCCTTAAGCATATTCGGAATCGCCAACCGGGAAAAAGGCATGCGCGCTGGAGCGCATTCATTGAAACTTTCCCTTACGTGCTCAAGTATAAAAAGGGAAAGGAAAATATTATTGCAGATGCCCTATCCCGACGGATGACCTTGGCCGCCATTGCCACGACACATCTAATTGGCTTTGAGCATATAAAGGATCAATATGCCACTGATCCCGACTTCAAAGATTTTTTGGCAGAAACTGAAAGGCACGGGTTCAAGGAGTATTCAAGACTTGATGGATTTCTATATTTTGAGAACCGACTGTGCATTCCTAAGAGATCCGTTCGAGAGTTATTGATCAAAGAAGTTCACAACGGAGACCTTATGGGACATTTCGGGAGGGCTGCCATTTTGGGTATTTTAAGCGAGCGATTTTACTGGCCGGGAATGAGGAAGGAAGTGGATGATCTGATATCTAAGTGTATCGTCTGTCTGAAGGTGAAATCCACTTCAAAGCCACATGGGTGGTATATGCCTGTACCAATTCCCGAGGGACCATGGATTGATTTATCAATGAACTTCGTGCTAGGACTACCACGGACTGCTCGGAACAAAGATTCGATATTTGTAGTGGTAGATCGTTTCAGCAAGATGGCTCATTTTATCCCTTGCACGAAGACCAATGACGCCCACCACATTGCTAAATTATTCTTCAAGGAAGTGGTGCGTCTCCATGGGATCCCTAAGACAATCGTGTCGGACCGGGACACGAAATTTGTCAGCTACTTTTGGAAATCCCTGTGGCATGAGATTGGCACGAAGCTATTGTTTTCCACAACATATCACCCTCAAACAGACGGGCAAACTGAAGCCGTCAACAGAGTGTTGAGTAATCTGCTACGGATTATTACTGCTTCAAGCTACAAGAGCTGGGACGAGTGTCTGCCCTACATTGAGTTTGCATACAATAGACACGTCCACAGTGCCACTAACATGTCCCCTTTTGAAATTGTCTATGGGTTCAACCCTCTAACCCCTGTTGATTTGCTGCCATTGCCACGCAATGAGCACTTTAATGTTAATGGCAGGGACAGGGCTCGGGCTATACATGAGCTTCATCGGAACGTCCGGGACAGCCTCAAGAAGGCCACAGAAACATATGCAAAATGCGCCAACAGAGGACGCAAGAAGTTGTTGTTAAAGCCCAGGGATTGGGTTTGGCTCTATATGCGCAAGGAGAGGTTTCCACTAAAAAGGCGTGACAAACTTTCCCCACGGGGGGACGGTCCATTTCGAGTCTTGGAAAAGATCAATGACAATACCTACAGGTTAGAACTGCCTCCTGAGTATGGAATTAATGCCACGTTTAATGTTGCAGATCTCGACCTCTACGAGGAAGACGGTGAAGAGCTTGTTCGGTTGATGGCTCAACCTTCTCAAGGGGGAGGGGATGGCATGAGAGCTAAATCTTCAACCTTAATTATCCCTTCGGGACCATGCTCCAGGACCAGGACCCGGAAGTTCACGGACCAAATTGCAAACCTCCTCAAGTCTGCAGAATTCACGGATGAAAATCAACAAGGAGAAAGGTAGCAGTTTGAAAGTATTGATCCGGATCCAGCTCGAAGGGACCGGAGGGATTCCAACCGTGGAATCCCCGATTTTTGAAGAATTAAGCCATCGCCTTCACCGGAGGGTCGCCAGAAGCTTATCGGAGAAGCTGCCGGAGCACCGGAGCATCACCGGGAGGTCAAACGGAGCTCGCTGGAAAGTTGGCCGGAAGTTGGGCGGAGGTCGGCCGGAGCCACCGCCGGACGCCGGACAATTTTCGGACAAATCGGAAGATGGTCGGACATTACTATTTTTGTTATAATATGAACAGTGTAGGAATAATGACATCAATTTTTGGATAAGGCATGAGAGAGGATGCGCTTTAAGCGATGCCGTCTAAAACCGCATCACCTCTGATGCGGTCTTTTAAACCGCATCGCCCCATTCTCAGCCTTTGCCAAGTCGATGCGGTCTAAGCAATGCGGTCTTTCAAACCGCATCGCCATAGACCGCATCACATCCTTCATGCGTATCACCAAGTCCCACGCAGATGCGGTCTCCCTCGATGCGGTCTAAGTCTAAACCGCATCGCCTAAACCGCATCAGCTTAAAATTGATGACAAGTCCAAGATGCGGTCTCTTGCTCGATATGGTCTGTTTAACCGCATCGCATCGTCCAAACCGCATCGTCTCATTTTGTGAAGTCCAATTTCGCCTAATGCGGTCTTTGCATGCGATGCGGTCTAGACCGCATCACTTCCGATAAACCGTATCCATACCAATTTTTGATGTATTTTTCATTTCCTTGCTTTTCTTTGTTGTTTAATCCTTTCTAAGGATTGCTTAATGGGGTTGGCCTATATATATGACCACCCCTCATTTGTAATACATCTTTTGCTTGAATGAAATATAACTTTTCTCTTCAAAAGATCAAAACCGAGTTACTCCCTCTCACACACATTTGTATATTTGTTGGGAAACATTCATCAATCTTGGATGGAAGCATCCTTGTTGATTACCCAAAACGAGCTCGAGTTGAAGGATTGGGTTGAGGTCAAGGTTCCTACACTTTGGTTGCTTCCCCCGACGACCCTTGTTGCGGTTTTGATTCTTTATCCCTTATTTTCCATTTCGGTTCTTCACCTTCTTTCTTAATCTTCCGCATAATCATATCTTAATCTATTCCAAGCAAGTTAGTAACCAAGAGGTTCATGCCACTTTCCACCACGTTGTTGTAGTGTTTTTAATCTTTTGTTTTTGTTCTTTCGTCCGTCGTGTGGGGGGTTTAGCCACCACGTTATTTTTTCGTCATTTGTACCCAAAAAAAAATAAAAAAAAAAAATACATTTTTTACAATTTGAGGAGGTGATTGTAAACTATCCAGATCGGTGCTTTGAATCTCGACTCCGATTCCATGGATATAACTTACTAGAATTCAGAGGTAAATTTCACATCAATTTTTCTCGCCATTATCGACCTCACGTATGCAATACAGGTAAACTCTCCAATTTGTGCAGCATAAAAAATTAGTACTCACCAAAAAAAACCTTAAACTGAACTATGCCCACCACCACTACACTCAGCTCCGCCGCCGCCGGATCGCCACCCTCCCCGACGCAACTGGTCTCCACCATCACTTCCATACTCAAGAATTGCAACACCGCAGCCGTCGCCGCTTCCACCCTAGACGCCGCCCTCTCTCCCTACCTTGCCCACGTCTCCCCGCCGATCATCCACTCAGTCTTATCCTCCGCCGCCCTCTCCCGCCACCCATCCGCCCTCTTATCTTTCCTCAATTGGGCCCAATTACACAAAACTCTAATCCCCCTCCCACTCACCCCTCTTCTTGCCCTTCTCTCCTCCTTCATTTCCCACCACAAATTCACCGACGCACAAACCATTCTGCAGGCCCAAATCCGCGCTGAGCACCCCAAACACCGCCTCCACCGCCACCTTCTCCACCCGGCTCCGCCAGACCCCATACCCACCCCCGCCATTCTCAACACATGTGTCACTGCATACTGCCGCTCAGGGTTGTCCCAGCACGCTGTTGAGATTTTTAAGAAAATGAAGCGCCATAGGATTCGCCCTAACTTGCACACCCTCAACATTCTGCTCAGCTCTCTGGTAAAGAAGAACAATGCCTCTTCTCGCTCCTCGCATTCTTGTAAGGAACTGTTTAATGATGCCATTAAGCTCGGTGTGTCCCCGAGTGTGATTACTTTTAACATTATGATTCGAGGGTACTGTTTGGAATTTAAGTTGAAGGAAGCAATGCAGTTGTTGAAGAAGATGGAGAATGATTTCAACTGTAAGCCGGATACTGCAAGTTACAACACGATATTGGGCGCTTTGTGCAAGAAGGGTATGCTGCAGGATATCCGCGATTTATTGTTGGAAATGAAGAGCAATGGCCTTTACCTGAATAGGAATACATATAATACTTTGGTTGATGGGTATTGTAAGATGGGGATGTTGAAGGATGCAGCTATGATTGTTGAATTGATGACTCAGGATAAGCATTTACCAGATGGTTGGACATATAACATGCTGATTAATGGGTTTTGTAGTGTGGGACGGGTTGACGAGGCATTAAGGTTGAGAGATGAAATGGTGGAATTGAAGTTGTCACCTGATGTGATTACATATAACACTTTGATAAATGGTTGTTTTGAAGCAAAAAGGAGTTTGGAGGCACTCAAGTTGGTGGATGAAATGAGGGAAAAAGGAGTAGAACACAATGAAGTTACTCACAACATCATGATCAAGTGGTACAGCAAGGAAAGGAGGATGAAAGATGCCAAGGAGGTGCTTACAAGGATGGAAGATGCTGGATATTCACCGGATACTGTCACCTACAATACATTGATCAGTGGGTTTTGTAAGGCAGGTGATTTGGCGGAGGCTTTTAGAATGATGAATCAGATGGGTGCCAAGGGTTTAAAAATGGACACAGTGACGCTTAACACTGCTTTGCACAATCTATGCCGGGAGAAAAAGCTTGCAGATGCCTATGAGTTGTTAATTTCAGCAAATAAGAGAGGCTACATATTAGACGAAGTGAGCTATGGCACTCTTATTGTTGGGAATTTCAAGGAAGGAAATGCAGAAAGAGCTATGAAGATTTGGGATGAAATGAAGAATAAAGATATTATTCCTAGTATTATCACTTATAATTCTGTGATTGGTGGACTTTGCAAGTTGTGCAGAACAAATGAAGCTATAACTAAGTTGAATGAACTGTTGGAGAATGGATTGGTTCCGGATGCAACCACATACAACACCATTATACACGGTTACTGTTGGGAAGGAAACTTGGACAGTGCATTTCAGTTTCACAACCAAATGGTTGAAAAATCATTTAAACCTGATATCTATACATGCAACATTCTTCTTCGAGGGCTGTGCAGGGAAGGGAAGCTTGAAAAAGCTATCAAGCTCTTCAACACATGGATTTCCAAAGGAAAAGATCTTGATACAGTGACATACAATACATTAATAGCTGCTTTGTGTAAAGAACACAGGCTGGAGGAAGCTTTCTTTCTTGTTACTGAAATGGAGGAAAAGAAATTAGGCCCTGATGGTTATACAGTTAATGCCATCTTCAGTGCTCTTAATGCTGCTGGGCGAACTGAGGAAGCTGAGGAACTTTTATCCAAGATCTCTGAGAATGATAAAGTAGGTCAATTTTTGAAACAGACTGATCATGAACAAAATATTGCCCCTGAACCTACAGAGGATTTAGGTTTAAGTTCCATAACTTATTCAGAACAGATTAATGAGCTTTGCACCGACGGACGCTACAAAGATGCCATGAACATCTTTGTGGAGCAGAATGAGAAAGGTGCTGCTTTGAGCAAGTCCACCTATATTGCTTTGATGAATGGACTAATAAAGAGAAGGAAAGGTATTATGAAGATCTAGCTGTTGTGGGCGTCATTTCTTTTCCTGATCCTTGCGACAGTGCTACCTGGAAAAGATGTCAGATGCACACTTCTGCCTTGCTTCTCCGTAAGAATCCTTATTACTTAGTATTTATTTATCTTACTCCATCTTAATGATCATTATTGAAAAGTGTGATTTTTGGCTTTCTCTGTATGTACCATCTTAATTATGGGTTATTGCAATTTGCAAGTTCATCACAACACTATTTCTTTCTTGGATTTCACAGCCGTGTCTGATCTCTCTGCACTGAATTTGAAATTTTTGTTGATACTTATCCTGAAGGTTTATAGCTCAGCTAATTGAATTTATGTAGTATTTTTTTTGAAAGGCTCAGCTTTACACAGGTTGGATATTGAAGCTTTATGCTGTGAACCTATAATGTTCTGCATTAAAGTATTAAACTGATCTTATTACATGCACCAAAATGGCTGTCATTTTGTGATATACGTTTATGTCTATTCAATTGACATGAATATATAAATTATTTCTTACAAAAATCGTATGCACTATTTAAATTTGTATAAGTGATCTCTAAATGAGAATGGATTTAAATTCCATATTTTATAATTTTATTTATATGTCTCTCCATATTTTAACATGAGTTGTGCATCAAGGATTGTGGATCTCAACTAGTGCAAGGTCATAGATTAACTGAGGATCCCAACTAATGCAAGATCATAGATTAACAGGGATCTGATACCACTTTGTAACACCGCGTGATTTTATATGCACTTAGGCGGGAAGTGTTACCACTATATTCCTAAATCAGTCTTGCTAACAACTAGACTAAAAACTGGTAGGGCTAACGGTTGAAAGTAATTGATTCATTTGCCTTAATTTAGTGTTGCAGTTAATAACCAGAGCACTAAGGAGTTGTGTTGAGGCTTCCTAGGAAAGGGATGAACCACCGGCTGACGGGCCCTGATATCACCAAGGCTCCTAGACAAAAGACCTTAATTCACAACTCATTAGTACACAAGTATACTTTGTATTCCATTAGTTAAGCACAAATATTACTAAGGCATAAAATAAAAACTAAGGGACGGACATATATAAAATAAAGGTTGCTGAACAGTACACTCTCACAATTCCTCTTATGAACAGAGTGCTCTCACAAAAATTCCGTTATCAACAATGCACACTCAAGATCCCTGTTATGAACAGTAACATCGGTTAGCCTGACACTTCCTTCCCCCAAAACTCCAGAAAGCTGACTTCTATCTGATGGAATTCAAAATTTGAAATTCCATCCAAAATACCCAAATCCAGTTCCCCATACCCACATTTCTTCTCGACCCCAACCAAATCCTCTCGACATCTCTTTTGTATGTCCATGCTGCTCTTTAACAGAGAACATCGATGGAGGGGCTGCAACAGGCATCTATGGATGAGAGTATTTTTCCCAACCCCGATTTCGTCGAGCGATGAGGAGCGATGAATCGAGAAATGAAAAAAGGTGATTCCTGAATCTTTTAATTACTGTTATTTTGTTTTCAATGGCTTGGTGTTTCTGATTGTTTTTGGTAGCAGATGTAAGTAAAGAATTACTTACTTGTGTTTTGTGCTATGAAGGAGCAGAAAGGAAAGAAAGCTTTGAAAGCTTTGTGCTTGATTGTTAAAAAACGAAGAGAGGGACATACCTCAATTCTTTCAATGTTTGCTGTAAGCTGGCTGTTTGTGGAAGAGACGAGAAAGTTTTTGGGGTGCTTTTGCCTGGAAGAAAGCTGCGTGCTTTATCTGGAATGACCCCAATTTCTTGGTGAATTCAAGTGGGTAAGTTGGAATTCACATCTGCTAAAGTGTTGAAGCACGGTCCTCCTCTTTTACATTCTGCACATCTAGCATATTATTTGGCTTGATTGGATATGTGTGATTTTTTTTTTTATTTATTTTTTTATTTTTTTTATCTGTATGGGTGTAATTAATTTGTTTGTATTTGAGTTTTAGCATGTTGGATTAAATTTCGTCTTAGTTGACTAAATTTCTATGAAACTGAGGTTTAATCTGTGTAAGTGGAGAGATTATACCAATCCAACTTATGGTGCCGCTTTACACTCCGCTATTGTGTGTGTGTGTGTATCTTAAAGTGAGAGTGTGCTCATTATTTTTTCATAGAAATTTTAATGATTTAGGTCCAATTTGTTTACGTTTCATGGAATATAAAGTAGCATCAAACTCATTTTGTTTGGTTTAGCAGTAGATATTTTTTGCATTGTAGTTTCTCAGCTTTGATTCATTGGATGGAAATAAATAGGCTGAAATGTTTATGATCATGACTCTGAATGCACTTTAACATTGAATTATGACAAATTTTGGTTGAAAATTCGAGACTGAATAATAATATTAATTTATTAACAAGTGCTTGGGTTTTGGTTTAGCAGGTGCCAGTGGACGCTATATTGGTTTGGCAAGTACCAGGTCTTAATTTTTTACCATTTGGTTACTACTGATATTTTGCTTTTCTGTGATTCTTTGTGATTATCAACTGATTTACTACTACTTAAAAATTTAGTCACTGGCCAAATTTGATGTGACATCTTAGCATATCTGCATGGCTTGAAATGAGTGGTGTTGTGTTGTCTTTCCATTGTTTACAGGTAGTGTCCGGGTGACTTAAACTAAGAGAATGCAATCTGAATTGGAAATGGGATCGTTTCAATGGAAAAATATTGATGGGGTTTCAAGAAATGAAAATGGATGATGATATTAAGGAGGAGTTTCCTTGCCCTTTCTTTATGGAATATTCTGATATTGTGGGATTATTATGTTGCCACATTGATGAGAAGCATCCTGTCGAGGCCAATAATGGGGTAAGTTTGTATTTGTTGTATCCGTTAGAACGTTTGGTGTCGTATCCGTTATGACATTTTCTTTATTCAGTATTAAGTGTGGACCAGTGTAAATTAAAGTTAATGAAGTTAGAAAATTTGAGTCACTTTGCATATTGCAAGGTACAGTGAATCTAATTTTATTTACTACAGGTGTTTCCTCCGTGTCTCATGGTCATGGATGCTTTAAATTGGAAAAATGATCAGACTGGCTTAGATATTACCAAATACACTGTTGGACTTTTGTTTGCTTCTGATAGTTTAGAGAATTGGCGATTTTTTACGGTCTCTTTTATTTTTGAATTTTATTCCATTGAGGGAACTGTGATTTTTTCACAGTAATAATGAGATATTTATTGGTGCTGAGTGCTGACTGCCCCTCTCATACCCAAAATAAGTGGATTTGTGTGATCTCCTCCTTGCTTATGTGGGGATTCTAGAAGCCTCCCTAATAGTCTTACCTTATCCTCTAACTTCTAAGTAATGGCTGAATTTTATCCTCCCTTTTAGCACAAAAGTGGCCCCCAAAATCAGCCACTGCATCAGCCATTTTTCTAACCAAAATAGTCAAAACCTCTCAATTAAGGTAACTATGTATTTGCTGAAAAATAACCCCATCATTGCCTTGTTGAATTCCAACCTCTTTTGTTTAAGTATTCTACTTGTTGAAATAGCTTTTATCTCCAAAATATGCTTACCGTTGTATTTCCAAATCTTCGTAGTTAGATTTTCGGGGTGTTACACTCTTTGTGGCCAGCGTTGGAGAAGGCCTGTGGTAGTTAGGGTACCATAGTCCTTTTAACTAAAGTGGGCGTGTTTTTCTTTCTTTCTTTTTTTTTTTTTTTTTTTTTTTTTTTTTTTTTTTTTTTTCGTGTGAAAGAAATTGAAGGAATAAGTTGCAAAACCATATATGGCCAGCATGGCTGATTTGCTAAAAGCCTGTTTCAGGTGGGGATGGATTCTGAATAAATTGTGGTGTCAATTAGACGTTGGGAATAAACGGATGTTAATTTAAAAGATGATTACCTTTATTAGGCCTGGTGCAAAAATTGGCGAATTTGTTGTTGACTGTGAACTGGAATTTATCTTTGCGTATTTATGGCTTTGATTTACACTGGTCCCCATCGAGCTTTTGTAATCAAACTTTGGCTTGATTGTGTTAAAATTACCTAATGTTTATAATCTTTCTATAGCAGAAAGAAATTCTTTTATGCATGCAACTATTCTTTGAAAAAACATATTTATTTGTTCACGTCATGATCACCTTTTGAAGGCAAATAGTAGTATCCATTTGTTTATCTGCGTTTATGACCTGCTATCTGAATCTGACATTGATATGAAAATTTTAGGTTTATCCACCTATCATTTCACTTTCCATTTTCTTCTAAATATCATTGGCCAAGTGACACCTGGCTACAATGTATCGTTAAGTAAATAGTACTCCCTCCGTCCCATTCCAAATTCCTACTTACTATTTTTGGATGTCCCATTACAAATGTCTTCTTTCTACAAATAGAAATAATTTTCCCCTCCAACAACTATGTGGACCCCACCATATACTCACAAACCAACTCTACCTTAATTCTCGTGCCCAACAGTAACAAAACACTTGGAGTGGAACGGAGGGAGTATTAGAAATAGTAGTCTTTATTATATATATATATATATATCTAATATATATATATACCAAGCAAGGGATGAATAGTACTGTTCAATGAATAGTACTATTCATTAAACAGTAAATGTGAAACGACACGTTTTGTTCCTTCTCTTTCTTCCCACTCCCACGGCTCCCTGCCTTGCGATCTCCATCTCCAATCTTTCCCTCGCTACCAGCCCTCGTTCTTTTGTGCCGCCGGAATGAAGCCCCGTTGACCAATCGCCCGCCGTTGCTATCGCCGCCAAGCCTACCTCAATTCGAGCCGCGACCGCTGCGAAGAGTACCGACGTGTCCGCAGCAGCACAGCCTCGCCCACATCACACTCGAGCCTGGCCTGCTGGCGGCGTCGGCGGCGGCCCCGCGCTTCCCCGCCCACCATTGGCCGAAAAACCTCTACTGCTCGCATTTGTCTGTAGGAGTCGTTGTCTCCGCTACCGTGTGCAACCGCACAACCTTTATCGCCTTCATCGTCCGCCAGCGTACCGAAATAGCCTTCTTCTTCCGTCCGCTCTGGTAATCGCGATTTTATTTGTGTTTTAATTTAAATTGTGAATAACTGGGTTTGAATCAGTTTTTGATTGTGATGTCTTACGGCATTTTTGGATTACTTCTATGGGTGTATGATTTGTGGTTAAGCAAATGTTTGGAATATTGTTTTTCCCATTTCTCCCCATTGGGTGTCGTGGGTATGGGATATTTGGCTGTGAATGTCACGGTGGGAGACACTGGGCAGTGAATCGTATTGTTATTGTTTGTTTGTTTTGGCAATTGTTGTAATCAGGATTGTGACATGCCATTTGTAATGAATGGTTAGAATAGCTACCATCCTATTGTTTCTGTAATGATGTATTGTGTATGAGTGATTTTGCATCTTGAATTGTTGCAAAAATTATTTTTAATCAGAAGGCATTAAGGGATATTGATCACTCAGAGATTTATGCCAATCGGGATCATGCCCATCTATTTTTGGGAAACTACAGACGAGCTGTCCATTTACTGACAAATGTTAGTGTGTTTCTTGTACCGGCTTTTGAGCTTTCTGCTTTTTGTTTGTGGTCGAATTACTGACTTTTTTCTTGATGAATAGGCTATATACAGTGCAGCCAAAGGATCACTGGCACTCAATTTATTGGATGAGGTCAAGTCGTCTGGTGAGACAGGTCTTCAGGTGTCCCCCGATAATGAAGAACTAAAGAAACTAGCCAAGCAAATAGATGCTATGGAACTGAAGAACTGTGATTGCATTGCTGCAAGTGACCTGGATACTTCATAGCTTCATCAAGCGCGCACCATGAATTCGAATATGGTATTTATTTTTTGTACATAATATTGTCTCGCACTCCTGTATCAATCGTCACTTCTGTTTGGTTTGTCTTGTTTTGGAGTAAATTTGTTCAATCCGGTATTTTTTTTCCAACTTCCTGTCCTACAAGGCACATCACTGAATACCACCAATTTTCTTTCTCTTGAAGGCAAAGGGGAAAGCAGTATGTAAGGGCAAGAAGCATGGTGTTTGGCATCTCTCTTGCTAATATAAAAATCCTATTTTTATGTTCATCGTATTAGATACCAGCAACTTTGGCGCCAGTTAATGCTGTTCAGAGGTATACTAAGAGCACAACCAATCCTCTTTAGCGCATGAACAAACCTGGAATATTGCCCATGGATGCTGTTTACTTCAAACTGCCAGGCAAGCTTTCTTCCAGCTCCTTCCTATACTCTTCCTTTTATTTATATCTGAAATGATTCGAACTATCATCGTACGTCTCAAACACCTCTCAATGTCCCTGCGCTCATTAATTAACATTTCAAACTTCGTAGTGGTCAATCTTTTATTTTTTATAAGAATTGCTGAATGTTGTACTTTTATATTTCCATTGCCGCTACAGCCTGTGTCTTGTTGTTTTATGGGATAATTAAATATGGTTCTGTCCTATCAATTATGAGTTACTATCCCAAACACCACAGCATTTCCATTTTTACAAGGTACTTGCGTCCGTCCATTCTCGGATTTGGGGGGCAATTTGTTGTTGGAGTGATTTAATTGAAGGGAATGCTTGATTTCAAAATGTCTGAATTTGGAAATAAATATTTAATTTCGTGACACTGAAATTGGCCATTGATTCCATGCAGGGGGTAGGGCCATAAAGGGTTGATTCAATATGACATTATTGAGTTTGAGCATACATTATGCAGCTTAAACTATTAGGTTTGGATTCGATGCTAGGGCTTTCATGCTTAAGGGTGTTCAACAGCTTGCCAATGTTGTTAAAGTTACCATGGGTCCAAAGGTACTACTGTTTTATTTTTACGACTTCCTTGCCTGTATATTATAGTTTTTGTTTCAATACATTTACACACCATCATTCTCGCCAGGCTCTCCAATTAAATGCCAGAGCGACTGCTTATGAAATAAGGTCAGATTCTCATCCTTGCAACTTTCTGAAACTGTTTAATTTCAGATCCTTTGGCATCAGATTGAAAATGGCATTGGTTAAGCTTCGTAACAACAACATTGCATTGCATTTTGTGTTTACTCTAAGATATCATTGTAATTAATCAATCCTTAATCTTTTCCCTTTGTTATTTTGTTTGCCTTGTCAGTTGAATTGAAGGTTTTTCAAGGGTAATTTATACTGTTCTTATGTGCTATACATGCCTCAATTTACAATGAATTCCTGGATTCATATGAGTCTCTCAGCGGGAATGCATCAACCAACTCTTTTTCGTTTCACTACAATTCAAAGGATTTTATTTCAACTGCTTTGTTCATTTGTTTAAGTTGTTCGTCACATATCCCATTGCGTGTGGTTAGTTTCCCAAGCTGGCTTTGTCTATATACTCAAATTCCAATCCTTTTGTAACCTATACATACACCTATAGAGACGCTGAGAGAGAGAGAGAGAGAGAGAGAGAGAGAGAGAGAGAGAGAGAGAGAGAGAGAGAGAGAGAGAGAGAGCGCCAGGGAAGGATTCTGATAAAGGTATGGACCATGGCCCATGGTTGAGCATGAGCAGTGAATAAACGCCAAAACAGATCATCGATTGGCTTCCATTATACCTTTAGCATTTTTATGGTTTTGCTTTTTCCTTGCCACTTTCCGGTGAGTTTTGTGATCTTTTTTTTTTTTTTTTTTTTAACTTTTTTCTCGTGGTAATTGTTGCGATTCTGTTCATTTTTGGTGTGTTGTAGAGTATGAATGGTTTTTGAATTGTTGATTTAATTCTTTTGTCATGGTTTCTATTTTTTATTGCTTAGAGGATTTCTATTTGATTTTTCTGAAGATGTTTTTCTTGATCCGATCTTCTGATTTCTGTTTGATACACGAAAGTTAGATCTCGGAGGTTGCGGAATTGTGGTTTGGTGCTGCGGTTGGTTGAAAACATGTTGAAGTTCTGTTTCTTTCCTGAATTTCTTTTTTTTTTTTTTTTTTTTTGGTTTGCTTACTGTTGAATTTTTCTACTATATCATTGTGTCTAAGTCATGATTGTATTTTAATCAGGTAACACTTCTCTCGAAGCAGTCGTTGAGTTATTTGAGAGTTTTGAGACTGGAATTTCGTGACGGTATCCCAATAATCCGACTGCCTGGGTGTGATCTTAAGCCTTGTGATCTTTCGGCCTTCTTTTTTTTCCATTTCTTTTTTGCCGCACGGCGGAATCATAAATTCTTGAAACTATTTGTTCAATGCTTCCAAGTTTCTTCGCTAGGAGTCTAGAAGATTCTGAGCTCAATTCTATTTATTACTCCCTCTGTCCCATTTAAGATCACTACAAGAAAAAACTTAATTACCGACCCCAATGCCCTGACTGAAAGCTTAAATCCATGGTGGGCTGATGGAGCTTTAAGTCCTAAGCAGTTGAATGTAGATCCACGCATTGGCAGAGACGGCATGGTATTGTGCTTATCATAAAGGATGGTCCAGGTCATGACCCTATTCGGCAGTTTACATTCTCTTTTATGCGCATTTTGGTGGCCATCAGGATCCTGAGAACCGAAGAATTTTAGTTGGAGCGATTGCAGCTGAAACAGGTTTGTTGGCAGCGATATAATGCGGTGGACATGGAATGTCCTACAGATCCCTGCCTGTTAGTTTGGCACAACTTGATTTTGGGCTAAGATATTAGTCGAGAGAGAGGGAATTGGAGCTGACCTGAAGACTCAAGCAAGCTGAAGTGTCATTATAATGAGAGACAATGCCCTTGGAAGAATCCACTCTCGTATTTTGGATTGATGTGTTGAAGGCTACTTGGCTATTGACATAAGAATCATTTCCATACCTCGGATCCAGTTAAAGAACGAGTTTCAATGGTCTCATAGCGCTGAAAAGAGGAAGACAAATATATGATGATTAAATAGACAGGACCTCTCTCAGTTCCCCAAGGAAACTAAGAAGGTTTCATGTCTGAACCCTGCATCAATATAGATAAAAAATTTCACACATCGTCACAAATTTGATGGATGTTAAAAACATTTTCCAGAAAGTTAAACAAAAAGGAGAAAGGAAAATAATAATAATAATAATAATAATAATAATAATAATAATAATAATAGATTTTCAGAAGCAGATATAAACAATTCCATTCTGATGAATAATGGATTTAAGAATTACAGAAGGATGGGCAAATTTTGAAACAGAAATCCCAAGTTTGGCTGCAACTAAAATGAACAATTGGAGCACACAATTTTAGTCAAAGGAAATAAATGTCCATATACCTCTGAGATTTTCCTGGAGCCATTGGAGTTTTTGGGGCTAATATGACTATCCCACCACCAGAATACATCCGCCTAGATCTGCATGCGAAAACTTCGCCATGTTCACAGTGTGATGTTAATCCCTTGGGAGACTTTTGGCAATGCCACACACTAACACTACAAGAGCGGTAACAGATCCACCCACAAAAGCTTCCAATAACTCAATTTAGTAATACTCCCTCCGTCCCACCACACTTGTCCTGTTTGACTTTTTTACACTGTTCATTGTTCAACTTTGACTCAACTTTATCACAAGTATATATTTAGAGAAAAATAGTCGAGTTGGGTCTTGTTAGAATCGTATGATTATGTAGTTTTATAATATATATTTTGCAAAATTTTTCATTGTACATATTTTGAGATATTAACAGTTGAAAAAATGCATTGGATTGTGTGCAAAAGTGAAACAATACAAGTTAAATCGAACAGAGGGAGTAATATTTTGTGCTCTTGTATTCGATTGACATGCTTTTTTGGCTCAATCAACTGAGCGTTGACATTAAACTGAAGACTGGCTCACACTCGTTTATTGACGCACATAACAAAATAAGTTGTATAGCTAAAACAACTCATTCTACATTTCCAATGGACAATCATAATTTCGAACTATTAATTTCAAAAAAAATTAAACAACTTCAAACATACCTATGCTTGCACCTAAATCAAAACTACCAAGAACATTGCATTTACAATCCACACATTGGTCTGCGCGGCGTAGCGCGCGACGTCCGCGTTCTAGTATATATATATATATATGCAGGCTGTTCACTATTTTGGACGTATATAGTTTATATAGTAATATAATAAATTTATAGCCTCTCTCTGCTATAGTGTTCGGACACATTATGCATTTTCTTTTATATGTGCAACTCTGTTTTCTAACTTCAACATCCTTCAGTTTTGAATTCAAATTAATGAAATTATGTGTTGAAATGATCTATTTATTTATTTATTTTGTGTGGTGTTACTTGCTGGGTCTCTTCGCGATTGAATTCATTGAAAGGTTCATTTAATTTTGCTAGTTTGAATTATCACCCTTGCTAATTTAGGGATGAACACATCGATAGCCTCAAAGATGAATCAAGAAGAAATATTTCATTGAATAAGAGTTAGAATGATCAAATTCATCAACCATCACACCTTAAATCTAACCCTAGGTGGTCAATTTGAAAATATACTGAACTAGCCAGGAGGAAATTGAAAGAGATCCTAAAATGTTGATCCATTAAAATTGAAAGAGGTCCTAAAATGTTGATCCACAAATCTAAAATTGGTAAGTTTAAACTGAAAACTCATGGTAAGAGTGGGGAAGAGATGAGAATACGACTCAAGGGGGTAAAAGGAAAACTTCACAAGGGGACTTTCTCAAGCAAAGCTACGCACTCAATCCGTAGCTTTGCTTGAGAAATTTGGTTAAGTCTAGATTTAGGCACCATGTGGTGCTCAAGGGCGTCCTCTTTAGTATGGCGAGTATGCATGACCACGTGCATTCATCGGGTTTGGGATAAATAAAACATTATCATGAATGTCGCTTTTCATTCAAACGTTATTAGACACTATGTTTGGCCATGTCGGCTAAACTTTACTTTTCCGCTCCTATTTACTTTAATTACTGCATGAGGTGTACTATATTGTTATATTATGATATGATGGGCTTGTTTTAAAATTTTCTTTTTCTGAAATACCTTAGCATTGCATCTCTCAAAAAAGTCTGCTGCTGTTGTTGTTTACTGCTGCTTCTGCTGATGCATTTGGCCACAGAAGCTACCGCTTATGGAGTGTAGATAGGTTGACATTTGATGTAGTGGCTCGGTTCCAGTGTGTCTAGGATTAAAGTGTCTATGGTCTATTTTTTTAAGAAGAAATACATGTTTTAACCCTATTGAGTATTTGAAAAATCTTTTCTACCCTCTATTTAGTCAAAACTCTTTTTTTGCCCTATCCGCTCAAATGTAATCGTATGTTACCGGACGCAAACGAGTACCAATCGGATGGTTCCGATTATTCTGAGTGGAAAATGTGTGGAAGTCTGCAAAAAATGAAACTTAAGTGATTGGGCCTTGCTTGGATTTCGTTTGAGCCTGTGATAATACCATTGGGCCTCGCTTGGTATCGATTGGGCCTCGATTTAGTCCTCTAATATGTCGCAACTCGCAAGTAGATATGAGTGGAGCGATTACATCTGTGTCAGTCCCTCTCGGCGATTCCGGAATCGATTTGGACGTCCGCCGCCATTCGAGACACTGCCGCGGCGCCGCTGCTCTCTGGTCTCATCGTTGCTGTCCACCACCTTCGTCGGGTCTGTTTTCCGTCGTCACCGCCACACTCCTGTTTCCCGTCTTCACCAAAGCCGCCGCTGGAGCCTTGACATGGAGCGCAATGCAAAAGCGACCGCTATCGCCGCATCCACATCTGGAGAGGTTAGTGGTATAAGATTATTTTTTCGTCTCTGTTCGATTTTGGTATATATTGTTTTCTTTATTCGATTTTTTGCATATCTGTTACACATCCGGCGGATTTTCTGTTCCGTTGGTCTCAATATTTGGTTTCGATTTTGCACCAAAAAAAGTTCTGAATGAATTCCCAGCATCATGACAGAGTTTAATTTTATCGAATTGAAATCCTTCTATTGAATCCCTATATGGTGTTTAATTTTGTCGAATTTTTTATTTGAGTTGTTTGATTCACTTGAAAGAACTCATGGTTGAGGAGTTTCTGATTCTAGATTAATTGGATTGATTAGGGCTCTATACGCTTCACTTATGGTTTCATTATTCTGTGAGATTCTGGTTCTTAAATTGGCTTTGGATACTCTTTTAAGTGTAACATGTTTGTTAAGTTCAATTGGCAGCAGATTACTAGAGATTTCAGTTTGCCTATTGCATTTATTGCTGCACATATATGACATCTGTGGACTGTATACGAAACGGGGTTTATTGAAGTTAAAGGTGTAAATGTTTGAACAACTTGAGAAAATGAATTTGAGGATTTGTTTGTAGTTAATGCAAGTGGACAATAGGATTAAATGATTAGCAGAAGATTCCCGCATAGGTATTTTTTTTGACAGCAAATTGGTACCACACTGTTTTGAATGATTGTCGGACTGAATTTTTCAATGCCAAGTCATTAAGAAATTTCTAGTCCTTTACTGCCACATATTGTCAACCTCCTGAAAAGAATGAAATAAATGAAGACAGATAATGAAATGCTAGCAGAGCAAGCAGTTCCAGAGCACTAAACCAGAATTCACAAGCGAAATCAATTCTTTAGTCAAATACGAAATTGTATTTTAGACCTGTCAAAAGAATATTTGAAATTAGCATTTTTGAAATTAGATATATTTGCCATCTGGAAGACTACATATTTGAAAACCTGGGAATTGCTGGATAAAAAACCTGTCAATGTAATGAGCATATTTGCCAAATCCTTCAGCTTGATCCTCATCTCTATTTCTATGGTTGGAAATTAATTGCCTTGTACAGGTGTTCACAACAGAAACAATGGGTTTACTCCGTTAATTTTAGTCGTTTGACTAAATAAGCATTATGATGTTAACTTGCTGACATCAAGAGTAAGTTGGTTAAAGATTTAGAGATTCAGATAGACAAAAATTCGGGGCAGTTTAAGAGTTTGTTGCTTTATTTCTGGGAATAATATACTCCCTCCGTTTTTTTTTGTTAGCTACGTTTGACAAATGGGTACTATTCACTTATATAATTTGACTTAAAGTTTTATCATGGTTATACAAGTTAAAATATAGCCAAGTGTGATGTTGTTAGACTCTCGTCTTGTAGATTTTAAATATCAAACTTTTAGAATTTTTACATGTACCGAATTTGAGTTATTAATGGTTTAAAATGTGCATTGGACTGCGTGCTGAGTGGGTTCGTAGCTATCTTTAAAAAACGGAGGAAGTATGACTGTAAGATAGGGGAAAGGGTTTCATCGGCTCTTGATTATAGGTTACATTTTCATGGTTTACAAATATTTTCTGCATCCATTTTTTCTGTTCCATGATTATGTTCTGACTATGAATATTTTGTTCTTAAAATTTATGTAATGTATGCTACTGTAGTATCTTTGATTGAGAATGGGCATTATGATTAATTGCATTCCCTTGCACTGATTCTACTTCTCTGCAGGTTATGCGAAGTAGTCGGCCTGAGTTGTTTGAAGCACAACCATGGTAAATCCCTCTGTTCTGCAAGAGAAAGGAGTCCCAGTTTATAGTATTATTCATTTGTAACTTGGTATTCATATTGTATATAATGATGCCAATATATTGTGGTTCAAATAGAAATCGTGTTATTCTTTCATCTCTTAATTTTAGCTAGCTTATGCATTGGCTTCTTTCACGATCTCTTCTTTCTAAATGTGGATAAATTAGAATAACTACAGTGGAGTGTAAACTGTTAAGTATACATGACGATTTGTCATGTGGTTTTTTTGCTGTATAATGAACTTTTCTTTATTGGATTTGTAACTTGCAAGCAGAGATGATAAAGGATCCTATGCAGTTTGACTTATTGATTGCCTTACTCAAGGCATTTTGTCAGATATGGGCTAAGTTTTGGCAGCTATCCTGATTACCTGAAGATGTTGAACAGTCCTTTTCGATCTTTCTCAGATGAACAGATGTTGAACAGTCCTTTGCAAGCAGATGTTGAACTGCTGGGGAAAAATTGTATAAAGCCTAGCCATTATATGGTTAGGATAAGTACAATGCCTAACACCTCTAGTGAATCTTTGGTGTTTTGCAAACTTGTGATTGCTTGCCCTATACTGTGGCTAGGAAAGTGGACAGAGCTGTGATTTAATTTGGAAATGTATTCAGTTTTCTTTACTACTTGAATAATTCATTGTGTTGTGAATCCATGTTCTTCGGCAATAATTGTTCAAAATTTTAGACTATTTATTTTAATGTCAGATATAGTTTAGCCGTGGGTGGAAGTCTTTGGAGATACAAAATGATGCTGTGCAGCTTTTTGTTGAGTTAATATTAAATTGAAATTTGTTCCATCTTTATATCCTCTTTATGTATTGGTATGGACTATGGAGAAGTTCTATTTGATTGTGTTATTTCTATTTCGTGAAAGAGAATTTCAATTTATGGCTTTGTCAAAATTTATAAAGATTGCTTAACATGCAAATTGCAAAAAAAATATGAAGCAATTGTATCGTATCCTTCGTGCTTTTGGATCATATGATATGGTGTGCCATTTGGTTACCAAAACCATGGACTGACACTTTTCTATTTCCTTAAAGCCAGGATAATCTCTAAGTAGTTGTGTTCATACATCTTTGAATTGGTTCAGGCATTCTCTAACTGGGTTTGGTTCTTTCTACATATAAAGCAATGTAAGTTCTCAGCAGATTCAGCCTTTTGAAGATCCTCAGTCAGGGAAGCAGCTAATTGAACAAGAAATGGTAGCTTTGTAATTTGAGGAAAGAAAAAAATCTCGTCCAAATCGCGTCAAAATCGCGAGGATAAGACAGAAAATCGCGACCAGAAAACAGAAAATCGCGTCCAGAATCTGCTACTGGTAATGGCCATTCGAGTTTACTCGAAATAATTCAATCACCACTCGAAAACCACTCGAAAGCATGCGATTGATACTCGAAATGTCGCGATTGGCACTCGAAAGACCCATTCTGTCAGTCAGTTCTGCTGGTGGGTAAAAAAAAAGTTCTTTTTATAATGAGGTTAAAAAAGATTTTTGCTATCTAAATGGGATGGAATTGTAACAAACCCTTTAGTCTTTGTTAGTTGCAGACTTGCAGTTGAGTAGGTTGGAAGTAATCGGGTATGGATGTTTGTGTTAGTTAGACAGGCTGAGTGTGCGTTGATGTTGTGAACTCATATTTTGGTCTTATGAATGAGAAATTCCCTTTCCTCAAAAAAAAAACTTATAGGCATTAAGTTATTTTGAAGCCATAAATCTAAGATCAATAATATGACATAATTAAATCCGAATAAAGCGACAATGACTTCCAAAGAAGTATATTTAAAAGGTGCGTTAATTTATAAGTGTTACATTAATAATATTGGGCATTGATTAAGTTATAAAATTAGCCATATAGGATTTAATCAAGAATATTTAGCCTAGTAGTTTATGAAATTCAAGGTCAACCCGATTTTTAGTTAAAAATTGTCCTAAATTAAAGGTTTTGAAGACTAGGCCTAGTTTTGCCAATGGAGCAAGTTAAAAATATAATATGAGACTATTAAATTAAATTATGAGTATAAGTTCATGGGAGACTTGGATTAAATCTTTGATACCCAATATTAATGGATGGATATAAAATTAGGGGAATGAGTTATGGTCCTGATTCAGAATTGATCTGAATTGCTGAATTTTAGCAATAAAATGTTGTATCATCTATGTAAGTTGTGGGATTAACATTTAATGATATCCTTACCATGAATAATATGATTTTAATTAATTAATTAGATATTGTATTTTAGGTAATAAATTCCGTTGATAGTGGGACAAATGCATTTAACTTTAATAGACCGATTGTAGATTTGGATGTCATTTTCCTCACTAAAAAGGTTAAAGCTTCATTTTTAAATTTATTTTCCCATCTCACAACAAAAATTCCACAATCGCCTTGTTTGTTGATTTCATTTTCGGTTAAGGGCTTATTGGATCGTTGTTTTTGTGCAGAACTGGTTTGTGTTGTTATGTACCTGAATAACCTTCATAATATACAGTGTCGTATTAATATGGGATCATGATGCATTCTAACATTAGCAGGTTGTTTTAGAATAATGTAGGATTAACCTAAAAACATGATGCATTCTCACATTAGCATGATGCTTTATTTACTGATAGTGTAGTACTTCATCCGTTTCTTTTTAAATGTAACACTTTCCTTTTTAGAGCGTTACATAATAAATGTTACATTACCATATATGGAATGCTTTTAAAGGTAAAAAATTTCCACTAAAGCACTTTTATTCCTTGTATTAAATCTCGTGTCATTTCCTTATGTTACACTTATTTAGAAACGAATTTTATTATTCTGAAATCATGATGCATTCTCGCAATACCATGATGTTTTCCCCATGGTGTTGTATTTCTTTGACATTATGATGCACTGTCACATTAACTTGGTGTATCCATAGTGTTGCATTCTCACTGTAGCATGTAGCATAATACATTCTCACATTGGCATGATGTTATATGAATAATGTAATGATGTTGTATGAATAATGTAGCATTACTCTAGCATCATGATGTATTCTCACATTACCATGATACTTTCCTCATAGTGTTGTATTAACCCAGCATCATGATGCATTATAACATTAACTTCCTGTTGTTTCGGCCAATTGTTATATTATTTTGGAACTATGTTTTATTTTCATTAATTTCTGTTGAAAAATCACATTCATGGTAATTACCACTGCGTGCTATGCGGTAGGATTCCAGTGTGTGCCATCGGAGATTGTTTGATCAAATGGCCTCATCACTCATTAATTAATTGACTCATTTAGTTTTTTAGAATATTTTTGTCATTCAGTTTTTTGGAATATTTTATATGCACAAGGTATGTGGCAATAATTAGGGAATTGGTGGATTTGATTTCTATAATGAATAATTACTTCAATATGGTATATATACAATGACCAGCATTTCATTATTAATTTAGCAGATCAGGACGGGTTCTGAATGTCCAATTCAGCTTGCTAACCGCATTGAAAATTAGGCTATTAAAACTAGTAATTTATTAATTAAGCTGTGAATGAATTGTTGAGACGACGATTACTTGAGAATTTAATTATTAATCTTATTTTAGACCAAATTATGGAATTTATCAATATGATTAAATTAAACACTTGATCAATTACTAAAAGAATAATTGATGTCCAATATTCCAAGACTTAGACTACTTTACTAGTAAGACCAAACATTAAATAATTGAAGTTAATATTTAAAAACTTTCCATGGATTTATTACATTACCATCATTGAGCTCGATTGAGGAATGTTCCTTCATTTTGGTTATACAACCAAACATATTTATTAAGCATATTTATACTCTTCACAGTATTATAAGTTTCTTTGCGAATTATATACTAGCTTGTCCAGAACGTGGTTAGCATATACATTCAACTATAATATTCCGCAAATATTTATTATAGCCTTAGCGTATTTCGGACATTCCGAAATATGTGGCGGTAGCACTCTCCCATTGTTCCCGCACTTTGCTTCCGCTGTATCTTTAGGAAAAATGAGGGTGTTACAGGAAAACTGCGACAACATTTTTCTTCACTAGAAATGGAAGACTTCCACCAAGATTCTTGGGATGGAAATCTGGGAAACTGTTCCGTAATCGATCTAGGGCTACAAATTGGGGGCTTTTCCGTGTGCCGCTTGCAGCTTGCTGCTGCCGTGAATCACCACGTCTTTCAGATTCGCGATCGACCGCGAGCAGCCGCAGCGATCGCCGCTCGCTTTGTTCTTGAATCCACTGGAGGACGAATGCTTAGACTCTTAATTACATTATAGAAACTTTGTTTGTGTGTAATATTCGAGTCAAACTATTGCATAGGGCACAAACTTAAGAAAGTTGGGGATGAGGTCTTTTTCAAATAAAAGAAATTGGAAAGGGGCTTAGGCCCTAATTTACCGAAAAAAATACACTCAAACCCAATAGGAGTTTTTTTTTAGGTGAATATCAGGGTATTCTCAGGCCACATTGGACTCAAGACTAATTCCTCGAGGATCTGCAAGGGCAATTAAGGGCGCCTCTCCCAAAGCAGTTTTTGCATACACAAGGCTTGAACCCGAGACATTGCTTAAGCGACCAGAGTCCCCATCCACTCAAGTCAACTGCTGTTGATTAAACCCAATAGAAGTTTTTAATATCCTTGTTTAATTTACCGGAATGTTTTTGTAGGATTTAGAAACTGTAAAGTGTTTGATTGTGATTTGTTTGTCAAATGAGTTCTAATGTATAGGAAATTAATACTTCCTCTGTCACATGTAAAAAATTATGTAAAATATATATATATTCTAAAACTTCATGCTTAGACGAATCTAACAAGACCGAACTTGACTATATTTTCTTTTTATATAATTGCGATAACATTAGGTCAAAGTTGATCATTAAACCGTGTCAAAACTCAAAATGTGACAAATTGAGTGGGAATGAGGGAATATTCTTTAATTTAATTATATTATTTTTTACTTTTTATTTTTAATTTATAATATATTGTTTTGTTTTATTTTAGGTATAGTTTATTTATTACTACTCCCTCTCTTCCGCGAAGTTTGACCCATATTCCTTTTTGGGTTGTCCCACGAAGTTTGATCACTTTCCAGTTTTAGATAAATTAAATTAATATAAATATGATTAGAATCTTAATTGTTCTAAAATCTCATTAAAAGTAAATACTTTTAGTATTTTGGCTCTGCACAAATTCCAATGCACTTTTACTCTTCTACACAAAGTTCATTGCATTTCTTTAATTCTTAATATTTCAAAATGGTTACATACAAAAATTGTATAAAATATATACTCTTAAACTACATGATTAGACGATTCTAACAAGATCAAACTTAAATATTTTTCTCTAATTACATCATTACGATAATATTAAGTCAAAATTAAACAATAAATAGTGTCAAATTTCATAGGAAACTTAAACACAAATACTCAAACTACTAACCCAATAACATAAATTACCGTGCCCAAAAGAAAGGGGTCAAACTTCGCGAAACGGAGGGAGTATATTTTATGTTTTATTTAATTTTCTATTCTAGAGTTTTAATTTTATATATTATTATTATTATTATTATTATTATTATTATTATTATTATTATTATTATTATTATTATTATTATTATTTATGTTTTCATTAAATAAATATTTAAATTCCGTATAGGAAGAATTTTGAAACATCAAGGGGAGTCTAATTTTTGCCAATTCAAATCTCCAAAATCGACAAGTTTCGACAAAACCATATCAGGCCATAATTTCCAAACATGTTTATGAAACTTGAAAATAAAAAAGAAAATAATAATAAAAATAAGAATTGAGAGCTTTAATTGTAGCCCAAAAAACAATTTCAAGAAATTAAATTCATAGTCTTTAATTGTTTTTTTTTTTTTTTGGTGACAAGGTGACGTATCAAAACGTCGGCAAAGAGAGAAACTAACAAAATCTACAGAAGAGGGGCAAAGAGGGAGGAAAAGCAATAAAAGAAATTACAAACGGGGATACCATACTCCAGCTAGATCAACAGCTAAAAAGGCCCGAGTGTCATCAGGTGGAAACGCCCAAGAGGTAAAGAACTCCTCCAGACTCGTCCCACGCTTTGCTAAACAATCAGCAACCGAGTTACCTTCCCTCAGAATATGATACCAAGGAATCCTGGATGGCCAGCCAACAATTCCTTGATATGCATGACGAGAGGGAATAAATAATGGGACGGCTCCGGGACCATCTGAACAAGCCTGAGAGCCTGTCGGAGTAACAGGTTCTCCTTATCAAAATCCTTGTAACTGCAAACCGCATTATACATGAATTCATATACTTATAAATTCTTACAAAATCCATTCAATTTGTGACAAGAGTGAGTGTGAAATGAACCGAGTTTTGTCTTCCATGGTCGTAAACCATTATCAATTCACCACAACCACAGCCAGCCTACTGCTGCAATCCCCTGTTCCCTCTTACAGATTCATGTCCACAATCCCGGTTTCATATTCTGCTGTCGCCGAATTACACCGCCCACAAACTGTTCGACGAAATGCCTCAACCAACCCACATTCCATAATCCACCTTCCACCTACCTCTGCGTATGTTCACCTCCCTTTCTGCCGCAAACGCTGCCATTACTGCGACTTCCCCATCATTGCCCTCGGCTCCTCCGTCTCCAACCATTCCAATGATGATGATGATGATGATCCCCGCATTTCTAACTACGTGCACACCATTTGTCGCGAGATTAACGCTACTCAATTGCCGCATGCCCCAGCTTTTTCGCCTCTTCAAACTGTCTTCTTCGGTGGTGGCACGCCTTCCCTCGTGCCCCCCCATCTCGTCTCTTCCATCCTCCATGCCTTGTCCGATAGATTTGGACTTTGCAGCGATGCTGAAATATCCATTGAAATGGACCCCGGCACGTTTGATGCTGGGAAACTGAGGGCATTGTTGAGTTTGGGAGTGAACAGGGTGTCTTTGGGCGTGCAGGCTTTCCAAGAGGAGCTGTTGAAGGCCTGCGGGAGAGCTCACGGTGTTGAGGACATTTATGAAGCTCTTGAAATTGTTAGGTCATGTGGGGTTGAGAATTGGAGCTTGGACCTCATTTCGTCACTTCCTCATCAGAGTCCAATCATGTGGGAGGAGAGCTTGCAGCTCAGCATTCGAGCACAGCCTACTCACATCTCCGTCTACGATTTGCAGGTCGAGCAAAATACCAAGTTTGGAGTGCTGTAAGTGTACTTCAACCTCGTGAAAAAAATAAAATAAAAAATTGTAGCTTTCTTAACTTGGTGAAATGTTTCTTTTTTATTTTAATAGTTTAAACTTTAAGGTGAGTTGGCTGCTTAAAATGCAAAGCTTTCTTGTGCATGAATGTTATATTTCTGCCATCTTAACCGTGGAGAATTTAAATGAGCTGGCTTGGTTTGGGAAGATAGACATTAAACTCTGAACGCTAAGAGTTTCCCGAACAAAGTGTGTTGGCTGGAAAACATTATTAGCATTTTTTTGTATTGAAAAAATTACAAAATTGTTTCTGTGTTAAATGATTCTTCCTTTGACCATTTTAGCTTTAGGGAAGTTTTGGTCACTAATTAACTATGCTACTGCTGAGTGACTAATAACAGATACACACCGGGCGAATTCCCTCTGCCTTCTGAGAATCAATCTGCTGAGTTTTACAGAATGGCTTCAAGAACACTACGCAGTGCAGGTTATTGTCATTATGAGATTAGTAGTTACTGCAAGAGTGGTTACCGGTGCAAGCACAACAGCACATACTGGAAGAACAAGCCATTCTACGCCTTTGGATTGGGCTCAGCCAGCTATCTTGGAGGTGTACGATTTTCTAGGCCAAGGAAGCTGAAGGAGTATGTGGATTACGTGGAGAATTTGAAATTGCATGAGCATGTGAACCCTACTAAAAATGGCGATATTGATACTAAGGACTTGGCAATGGATACTGTAATGCTGTCTCTAAGGACAGCAGATGGCTTGGATTTGAAGGTCTTGGGAGAAGACTTTGGCGAGTCACTGGTGCTGGCCATCTGCAAGGCGTACATGCCTTCTGTTGAAAGTGGGCATGTATTGTGCTTGGATGAGCAACGGAGAGTTGTTGCAGCTGATGAAGCTGTGTATTGTCTGGCGAATGAGCCGTTGAGGAGCAAGAAGCTGGCATTTCTACGACTCAGTGATCCTGATGGCTTTTTGCTGTCAAATGAGCTGATATCGGTGGCCTTTCAAGCGATTGCTCCATGACTTTTTTGACACTTTGGTTTGGGGTCAATGAGGTTCTTATTGTTGTTTTGTAAATTACATAACTTGTTAGAGAGTATTGATGAAAAGTTAAAAACATGTGAGATTCGATTATGATTAAGGCTACATGAAATGAAAAAAAACACAAAGATCAACATGAATTGCAATAATGAAATGTAAATAAGATGATATTGGCATTCTAAATATATATCTACTTCTACCCTAAAATGCAATGGCTACCTTTTTGTTGACATAAACCTCGTTTGGATGGATGGGTTTGAAAGTTGCTCATGATTAAAACAAAAATACTATTCATTTTAATAAAATGTTTCAAAAAAACAAAAAATGAAACACAGGGCAAAATATCTGAATTGTCTAGAAATCATTGCTGTGGATTTAGATTTAGTGGATGTAATGTGTTCGAAGTTGTATTTATTTATTTATTTTTAAACATCGACAAAGTTTTAGGACAGTAGGTTTAGATTTAACATTTATAATTATTACCTTTATAAAGAGAAAAAATGAAACAAATATTGGAACAACCCATATAGACAAGTAAATAAGTAGGAAGGACATTATTAATGGAAGTAGTAGTATATCATAAGATTTGCAACAAGGTATAGTACTGCCTGCCACAATGGAGCATCAGTAATTCAGTACCCAAACCAAGCTCATTCAAATTACTCATTGCGTACATCCACAAGAAGCATTTATAGAGCCCTTTAGCTCAATTACATATTCAAATTCCATAGGTCATTCAAAAAACACTAGAATTACATCAAGATCATCATACAGTCCAGTCCATGGGAAAATGAAAAGGATCCATACAATGAGGATACAATCTGTCAGTCATCTCTATCTCTCTACCCTCTACAATGGTTGTGATGAATGAGATTCCATTGAAGGTTGCAACCGGAGAAAGAAAACCTTGTCCGGGCCAGGCCTTTTAACATCACTCTGTTCTCATTCCATTCGTGTCAATATGATGTGTAACAATTTGACCTAAACAGGAATCGAGTCATTAGTAATTGCAGGACTATAAAACTAATCAGCCAAAATATACAGTAGAGCTGATCAAGAAGCATGGTTTCTGTCACCATCATGATCCCCAATTTTTGAGATTTTGACACTATATTCGTCGCAAGTCAACAAACACAAAAAATGACAACATAGTTAACCCACTCGCCCAATGAGTCATCTAGGGGAAAGGAGCATATAAAGCATGTCCAATACTACATTTCCAAGAATTTGGATTTGCAGGTGCCTTTCAATTATAAAAACATTCATATTTTTTTTTTATATTATTATTTGGCTGTGGAGGGATATGTAAATAATTGTCAAAAAAAATCATGCAATGGAATAAACAGAAAGTGCCAACTATACTCAAACAAAATGAAAAAACCACACTCCAATCCTTTATCTATTATTCTGATATATAAATGAGATACTTGATAACTAAATAAATGATGGACACTAGAGAAGCAAGGTAAAATTGCCATTTACGAAAATTGACAAATTCAAGTACCAGGTGTTCCCATCAAGAGGGCTTTGGTTTTTTCCCAAGTTTTGCAAAACGTTTAAGCTGTGTTGGTCCTGCTCTCATTTCTCTGCAAAAAGTGAAAATATAGACATGAGGACATTGTCTTTGCAATTCCAAAATGTTCCTTAGATTGCTTAATGCACAGGAAAGAAAATGGTCCATACCTTTGATGCAAATATACAATCAAGTAGAATATAGGAAGGAACATCATAATCAATATCGCAGTCACCATGTACAAGATGTTGGTGTGCTTCTGTCCATGTGAAAAATGATGTAAATATCATGACAACGAAAAAAAAAAAAAGATTAATGAAAAGGAAAAGGAAAGAAAAGTAAACATCAGAAAAAACAAATCATATGTAATATACGTAGTTGTGTCAAAATAGAACCCAGGGTATGTGGTAAAAGTCAAAAGTAAGAAATTACTCTGCCTCCCCTGGTGAAAGGCTTATTTCCACTTGAGCAAGTGTGAGCATCACAGAATTGATGCAAGAAAAATTCTGTCAGAAAATCACCAGAGGGGTTTTGTCAATAACCAGGAATGAATGAAGCAGAATATTGATGGTTTGAGGCAAAAAAGAAAAAGGTGATACCATGAAGACGAGTTGCTGAGGAACCCTGACTAACAGGAAAACAGCTGTTGGCAACATCCTGCAGCAAGAAACTGGATAATGTAAACAAATGAAGATAACAAACAAAAATAAAATATTTGGGAACCAGGAACAACCTCACATAAGTGACGGTTCCTAGCTGCGGCAGCAGGATTACACTTGGTCTTACGAGAGTTTGAATTCATCACAAAATCACAATGTAAAGCTCCACATAAATCTGCCAAGCACTTGCCATGACTCTGAATACAAGTGATGCATTCTTCAAACTCAACTTCAAAACTCAGACCAAATATTAAGGAAAAACAACTAATATCTAAGCTATCACAGTCTACAGAGTACAGACAATCAAAATTTTACAAAGGTAAAAAGAGAGTGAGAGTCACTATCATGCTTATATACAGCAATTTTAAATGATTTTGCATTAGCGTTGTCGATCTGTAATTGCACTACCACATAAAAACATCAAAAGAAGGTAACTGGAATTATGAAATAAAACCCTTAATTTAGTAAGTTGTGAATCAACTGCAAAACCATTAAAATTTGTGGGCTAGGGTTCTACACTGAAGATCAATATCCAATGTGAGGTAGAAATTGGACTCTCAAGATGATCCACCAAATCAAGCAACCATTAGTAGCCCTGCTTATCAATGCTATTTGCATTAACTTTTTTCTTCTTTCTCCAATAATACAACCTTAACTCTCACTGATTTCTTTCCTCTTCATTTCTATCACCATAACCTTACTCTTATAATAAACTGACTCCCTTTAAGCCAATCAGTGACAAATAAACTTTTATATTAACTCAGTTAAGTTAGCAGGCAAATTAAAAGAATTAAATTCGCCTGTTATGTAGCAACAACTGACAAAACCATCAAGGTGCCTTAGCTTGAACACGACTTAAAAACGAAAAGCAAAACAACCACATACAGCATTCAGAAGATTCAAGTGCCTGTTGTCAAAATGCTGATCCAAATAAGACTCTGCTCGGAAGCTTTTCTTACAATACCCACATTGCCATTCATTTATGTCTATGTGAACCTTATGCTCCTCTTGGTCTCTGAATATATCATTGCTCGGATGAAGTCTACATTGGCTTGACAGTTGATACTTCTCTTTTTCCATGAAAGGAATGAGATACTGCAAACAAATTCATCATGCTAATAAGCAATAGAATGACTGCTACATATATATCTAGAGATTTAAGACATATTTCAATATGCAAGAACCTCCTCTATTGCTTTCCACGCTGCTCGACTCCTCTCTCTGGAACAGTGGACTTCAGGCAGCTCTTCATTTGAATTTCTAAGCATCAAGAGAATAAGGTCACCACAATTTTGCAGCAATATCATATTGACTTGTATAATTACTTCACAAACGAGCGAATATGTTATATACCAAACGTGGTCTTCATGATTACACAAAATGAAAATAAATAATAGACATAAAATCCCTCCATGTTCCCAGCTGCAATAATAATGCAAGGAAAGTAAACCATTTTTAAAAATGATAAATGAATAAGATGTGATGGAAAAAGGAAATAGTTATTTTAACGCAGAGAGGGGAAAAAAAAAAAAAACTCAATAGTACTACTGATGAAAAATATACCTGGATTTGGGTATAGGAATGTCGGTACCCTGGAGAAAAGCATAACCGTTTCAAATGAATGAGAGTGGAAGTATTATTACATAAAACTGGTGTACCAATTAACTGAGACCACAAATGCAGAATCAGCTAGTTGAATAGACAGTCAATAGAAGGTTATGATGCTCAAAAAGGAAACTTTCTGAATCAGTGGGAACAAGAATTAGAGGTCAAGCCCATTTGCTACTTCACAAGGACAGCAGTTTTCAATTGCAGAAGATGATAGCCAGACAGAGAAATAGTGAAACGGCGTCGACACATCTATGCCAGATGAGAGACCATAGACACAACTTCCAACAAGTTTTTTAAATGCATCAAATATGAGAGAAGCATGTGTATGGTTGATTAATTGGACAATTCAAATCTTAGATACTTTTCCAGTTTTCAGTTCATGTAATTTCAACCCAAAAAACTCCTTGACTTCCATTTTCATTGGAGAAGCCAGGTAATCAACACTCAGCCCTCTTATTCAGTGGATCACAAGACATGAGCAATGATCAATCATTCCAATCACATTTCAGGTTTCCTAATAATCATACATCGTCAAAAAGCCCCCTATCAACTACGTATTCTTCAAATAGCAGGGATTGTCTTCTCCAGTCAAAGAAGCATTGAACAATATACTCAACCTATTCCTTTCTTGCAAACCGAAACAGGGGCAAACTCAAATTCGTATCAGTAAATAGTTAGCAAGTCATCAGCAAACACAGAAAGCAAGCCCAGATGGATGAGCAATAATTTAACATACCAAACTAAACCCTGATCCCCTTTTTCCGGTTTGAACGGAGTAGTCATAGAAGCAACAGAAAAACAAACAAACAAACAAAAAAATAATCTACCTGGGCAGATTGTGAATGAGAAAGTGAGAAAGAATCAGAAGAACAATTGCGCAGAATCGTCAAAAGCAGAGTGATGGTGCAAATCCAGGAGAGTAGACACCTCGTCTTCTCCATGTGTCAAACCAGAGCCCAAGTACCAACTTTCTTGCATCAACAAATATCAAAATTCCTAACAAATCAAAATCAGCCCTACTCTTTGTCTACACAGGGGTCAAGAAATCACAATTCAATAATAAAAGAACTGATTTCGGATCGTTGCGCTTCTGATTCTGGTTGTGGAACGCAGGAAACTATTGGCTGCGGCCTGCGGGCGATTTCAAACCGTAAGTCGCAAACGGGGTTCGATTGATGGAGCAGAAAATGCCGAATGGATTCCACTTTCGATATTGGATTGAATAGGTATTTGGTTGTGTAATGAAACACTTTTTTTTTTTGATGAGCCTAATGAAACACTTTGGACTCCACCCTCAATAAACATAAATAAAACCAAATTATATTTCAGATTTGTCTTTTTTTCGTGTTTTTTTTTTAAGCTTGAATATCATCTAGTATAATTTTTTTTTCTTATTTTATAGCTTAGCTTACCTTTAGACCATCTCCAACCCAAAACTCTATTTTACAGTTACAATATCTCTATTTTATAGTTAAACTAGATTTTTTACCCGCGCTTCGCGGGCGGCGTTTTTTCTTTATTTTTTCCCAAATAAAATCAAGTATTTGTGGTTTTATTATTATTTGTGTATAAAGTTTGCTCTACTTTAAATTCATAACATATGCATAGGAAACCATATCTGTATCAATCTGATCATAAAACATGCAACAAAATAAATAATCAGTTCATTACCTCGACAAAATACTAAGAACAATTGGAAAAAAAAGATAACCTTTAACAATTCAAAATTCGAATTACTTCAAAACTATGTATGACTACCTACCACAAATCTTTATGTATAATTTACACTAAAATACTTCTTATATCCTTTTAGAGTACAAAATTTATAAAAATTTGTATAACAATTTACTCCGACTTTCATATACATTTTTATTTTATATCGAAATAGTTAACAATGAAGGATATTATGTTTAATAATTAAACTATGATGTGTTATTTTTTTCATTTTCTTTATTTTTATTAAAAAATGATGTAGAATTTGTTTAAAATGATATGAATTTTTTAGGTGATGAATCAATTTATATTAATCAATATTTTAGAATCAATGAACTAATTACACCATAAATAAAGTTTTTCAAATTTCTTTTGAAATAATGAATTGACGCTAAAAAATAAAATAGTCCGTACAAACTAAAAAATGTTTAGAATTTATATATTTAGGTATTTATAGATAATTAAATATATTAAAATACTAATAACATTATATGTTTGTTATAATACTTAGTTTTTCTTTATATTATTTTGTTTATCAAACTTATATTTATGAGACTCAGTTTTAAAATTAGACATGATATAAAAAAAACTCATGACAAAAATTTGATTAAATTTTTATATAATTGATTAAAATTTATAAATTTAATTATTTCATATATATTTAAATGAAATATTTATATTAAAAATATATTATCATTAATTAATAATGTTTGAAATCTATGATGTTAATTGTTAAATTCCTTATATTTATATAAGATTATATTTTAATTAGTTACACATTTTAAAATTATTTAAATTTATTTAATAATATTATAATATGTCAATCTTTATTAAATGTTATTATATATACAATCAAATAATTTATATTATATAGTTTTATATTTCTTAATATTTGAAATGATAAGTATATTTACTATAATTAAAAAACACATACTTACATTTTCTTTTATATTTTTTAGTTTATCAAAATTGTATTTGTGAGATTAATTTTTTAAAATTAAGCCTTGTACAGATATGAGAATTAAAATTTCATTAAATTTTTATAGTTCACTAAATTTTTTAATTTCATTATTCAATATATATTTTTAATAAAGTATTTTTTATTTAAAATACGGTTATTATATTAATAATACCTAAATTGAATTTATTTAATAATATTGTAATAATATTTATTAAATATATATATAAAAAAAATAATTTATATTATATAGTTTTAATCGATTTATATATTTTAACTGTAATAAATTTTTTTATATCTTATTAAAATATATATGGAGATTTTCTCAAGATTTTATTATATTAATAGTTAGATTTATTTTCTAAATATAGATATTGATGACGTGGAAGGTGAGTTGGAATTATACAGCGATTAATCAGCGATGATGTGGATTATTTGTAGCCATTGATTATAAAATGGTGGTATAATTACTGATAAAGCCCTAAAGATTAAAAAGAATCAGTTATATTTAATAAGGACAATACAGTCTGCACAGGCCAAAAAGTATTCAGGATTTATTATATAGACTAGCCTAACCCGCCCGCGCGATGCGCCGGGCTTAGATTATAATGGTGATGGGCAAAAGAATTAAATTGAAAAAATAATTTTATTTTAATATTATAAATAGCATTTTAATATAAATACCATGGATATTAAAAGAAATATATTATCAATTGTTAGTTGAAGTCCAAAAAATACGATGTAGGATTTCTTTAAATCAGTTATTATATGTGTAAGGATCTACAGCTGCTCTATTCCCCGCCTTCCCCCCTCCCCCAGCAATTTGCACCAGATTTAATTCGAATTGCATTTTTATGCTACTTTTTCTTTGCAAAAAATTCTCTCAACTCAAACAATAAGCTCATTGAAGGATTTCCATGTCTCTAAAATATACAGTTTATAATATAGTATTTTATATATTACAAAAAATATTATGAAATTTTATATAATTTGTGAAAGAAATTAATGTTATATATATTATAAATTTTTTTCTATACATATTTAATTTATAATATTTATTGTTAGATGTTGCCCTAAATAGGTCAGCCATCGGGCCGCTGCTCACGTGCTGACCCATTTAGGATCCCATCTATTGAATATTAGTCAAAAATTGATTGTCTAGCACAACGTCACCATATTATAATTCGGATAGAATAAAAAATAATTAGTATTATAAATAAATAATATGGATATTAAAACAAATATATAGTGAATTATTAGAAAATATATATAATAAATTATTAATTCAAGTTAATAAAAGCTTTGTGCAAATCAGCCAAATCAGCTATTGTATCTATAAGAATCTAAAGTTGCTTTATTTTTGCCAAAACAATCTGCACCTAACTTAATTGTAATTGTATTTTTAATGCTACATTTTCTCTGCAAAAAGTTCACTCAACTTGAGCAATAAGCTCACCAGAGGAGTCCCATGTCCCTCGTAGAAGCATGCTTATGATTGCTATGCTTTATTTTCTTTTTGCAACTTTGGGAATAATTAGTTGTTCAATGAAATACCTTCCAAAATATTTGTTGAAATTTATCATTCAGTTGTATGCTAAATAGCTTCTAGCAACATCCATCAAATTTAGCAAAAGTAAATGGAAACTGTTGCTAAAGTATCTCATATAATCAATCCATATAATAATCAAACCTATCATTATAAGAGAATCATGCATTAGGTAGTATTCAACAAAGATATAAACATAACCATCCAAACTCAAATTCAATTAGATCAAAGATGAAGTACATAAATAGATCATCACTTGTACGTCCCTCAGCTTCATTCAATCGGAATTCCACTTCAGTATCTCTTATCATCAATCCTATAATATAGAGGAATTAGACATTGAGGCCAAGTGTGCATATTAAATCAAACATGGACTTGTCGAGGACATCAAAATCAACATGAGTCACGTATTAAGTTTTATATTATATGCTCTGTTGAAGCCCTACAATAAAAATGAAATAGAATGAAAAATATGTAACAGATGAGAACTTTGTTAATTTCTAACATAGAATGAGAACCAAATTTGTATGGTTACAATATGATCCGTTTCCAACCTTCCAATATGGTTACAATATATCAATAAACACATGCATATGTGTAAAAGTTATAGTTTATGGAATAATTTATAATTTAATTTATAAAAATATTCCTAAATTCTTTAAAAAAAAATATTTAAAAGTTGTGGAATCCATCATCTTATAGATAGGTAGTATGATAAATTAAATATTTTTAACAAACATGAAAAAATAAAAGAATATATAACTTATTTTGATCTCGCCAAATAAACATTCTAATTATATATAATGTTGACATACACAATTCGTTTAATTTAGTTATTTTGTCCTACATATAAATATAAATAAAATCGATTTTCTAATTAAAATTTAAATTTGAGGTTAAAAAAAACCATTTTCCTTATATATGAGGTTAAATTTAAGTACTTTTATTTAGCCAAAGTTAGTCGGATTTACTTTTAGTTTAATGTAATTTATTATGTTATATTTTATGTATTATAGCAAGATAAATATTATATATATATAATATTAGCATTAATCAAATTAGGTTATAATATCAATTGTTAACATTAATAGCAAGTTTGTGGTGGCTATAACAATTGTTAATACTAATAGCAATTGTTATTACCATATGACCATAATTATAGGATTTGTAAATAAATATAGCAATAAGTTATTATAACAACTATTATTACCATTTATAATAATAATAATTATAGCCATTGTTAGTACCAAATATTAAGCATAAACATATACTACGTCTTTACCAATGAAAACATTCCAAAATAAAAATAATCATATCTTGAACAAATTAATTTATTTCGATATTGTATAGACATAAACACATAAACATATCATTTTTAATTTAATTTGTTCCAAAATCATATAAAGATATCCTTAATACAAAATTCATTCCAAAATCATATAAATATCCATAAACTCGAAAAAATTCAAATAAATATAGTAATAGGATAATGTTTATGATAAAGAAAAATATTAATTGCAAAATAATAAAAACATATAAATATATATTACATTTATTGACATATGAGACCCATATCAAACCGGCCCGCGATACGCCAATCTTAGATTATACCCAACATTGACAAATGAGATCAATATATACCCAGAAAAGTTAAAATAATCCTAAAGAATCACAAATTCTAGCAGATTCTTTATAGTCATAAAGAGATTAAGAGGAAAATAAATACTTGTACTTGCTGGAATATGCAAATATAGGATAAGAGCCAGATAAAGTTTGAAGAAACAGGATACCAAAAATGCAAGACTTAAATGAAGCAAAAAGCTAAATAAAAGAAAATTTACCATTACTCTCCTATGAAGCGAAAAGCCAACTGTCAAGCTTCGTGTCAAAATGAAAAGGCGCTCAATAGTCAAAAGCAATGGAAGTAACCCAAAATGAATAAATGTAGACACCTTTTGTTAGAGAATAAACTTATTACCACACTCATAAGACACAACACCCAAAATGAATAAACTTAATGTTCCCGTAAGTAAGTAAGAGAAAATCTGAATAGAAATTTATAACCGCTGTCAAAATCTTAAATTATTCGAAAGGTCAAAAGAGCAAGAAAACAAAAGATAGTCACTCTAAAATATGATGCATATAATGAAAATTATTATATAAATAAATATGCTTTCAAACTATTAATGGCCAATGGAGAATTCAAGCCTGAAATTTTGGTTTGTCTCATTAGAATTTGGGCCATCTAAACACCATCTTTCAAGAATAAATTTGTCAGCATCTTCCCAATGCTTGGGGCATCTATGAAGATTCCACACAGAGATCAAAATAACTTCATCCCTGCAGTCCGTGCAAATATAAATGTATGAGAAAGAAAAATTTGATCTAATCAAGAATAGAATCTGTAAATAATGAGAACCACTAAACCAAATTATTTATTCTAATTTTCCCTGAAAGTTTGAGTTCAGAATGCACAAACCTTTTAATTGGTATTTTCCAAGTACATCATCCCCCAGAGAGCTGCAGATCAAAACTGGTGGTTGAGGATAAAGTCTCAATGACTGTAAGAATGTATTAATATGGGTAAACAAATGTAGAGAAATGGGGATTTGAAAAGTAAAATACTAAAATACTCCTATATAGTGTATTAATAATGGATATAAATTGCAAAGCAACTTTCTCACTTCATTAATTTTGAATTGATTAAAATCACCATCAGTGGAGAACATTCTATGAAAGAGATAAATTAAGAAGAAAGAAATTGGTTTACTCCTAGTTCGGACAAAGATAGTTTAAGACCCAATCACAAACTCTCATCCAAGTATAATGAAGCAACAATTTCTTATCATTCACATTAAGATGCACAAAAATGAAATCACATAGCAGAGAAACTGAAACTGAAGTGGACATCCAATTTGCTAATAATTACTTTAAAGACGTCATCAAGACATGGCATGGTAGTAAAAGCATACTCTGAGACAACTTCGTTTATATGCCCTGCCAAATCATACAGAAAACCAAATCATATACAAAATTACCAAGGCCCAAAATATGTGGCACCTGAATAGAAAAAGACCAAGCAAACAAATTTAAATGCATTAGTTATCTAGATAAATGAGAGAATATAAATAACATTTCTATGAGAAGTCATAGAAATGTGAAAACACATACTTATAAGAATTACATTCTTATAAGCACATGAGAAACACATATATCCTTCATTGGTCAAAATTTCTCGTTTTCACTTAACCCAAAGGAAAAAAATGAATGCATTTACCATAAAGGTTATATAGTAACCTGATTGAATAATCCAGAATTTTCATTTTCACACTGAACCCAAAGGGAAAAATGAATAGAATTGAAATTTCACACCCTACTGTTGGATCGAAAACAAATCTAAATCCAAATAAAAATAGAAGCAAAACAAAATACTCATCCAGTGGTCAACTAAGCTTCACGTATTAGCCAAATGCCAACTGCCAAACAATTACTCAAACAATTAAATCAAGCCATTCAAGTCAGTACTAAAACAGTTTCCATGATTAAATAAAGTGATAAACCCAAAACAATCAGAAAATTAAATAAACAACATGGGGGACCGCCTTTGAAGAAACTTGCCAAGGCATTTACGGTAGAAGTGGAAAAAGAAGCTGATAACTATAATGAGTGTGAGAGACTTGCCAAAGCTTTCTTGCAGGAGCTGAATACTTTTGAAATTTCATTCCTTAAGAGCAAAGCTGTTATAGATGCAAATGTTAGAGAGAAAGAGAACTACAATGAGTTAAAAAAAAAAACGATATAGGTAACCAGCTTTTACAGGCACAGAATGATATAGAGGATCTGAAGAAACAACTCGAGGAGGTGCATTTGAAATTATCCTGAACATAAAGTACTCTCCACCATAAAAGGATATAAGCATGTCAGCTATTTGTAGAATTCAGTCTTCCGAGTTTATGGTGTTAAGATCAAATACCAACTAAATTTAATTAACTAACTTCTTGTTAGTGTTGCAAAGTTAGCATACGACTTGCAAAGTGCAAAATATTAAAATAGTTTTCAAAGAACATAATAAGGGATTTAGGTTCAATAAGGAAAAGAATGATACTGGCAGTGATTCTCCTTACGGACTGATCATTAGACAGCATTTAATTTGGCTACCTTGATGAACATTAGCCAAAACTATGTGTACCACGTCCGATGTAGAAGAAACCCGTGCTTGGCTGTCTGAGTTGCGGTTACATGAGGAGACATCACAGGCATTTCAGAAGACACTTCGAGTGGGTATTGTTTGTAAAACTCAACTCATTATGTACAAAAGGTAATTTCCCAACAGTATAAGAAACCATTAGGATGTTAAAGTAATAAGAAAACTGTGTCACTCAATGCAACAATCTTAATAGCACCTCAAAAGCTATCACCCAGCAATGAAACCAAAAATTGAGAAGTAGGTTCGGTTTTGATCAAACCAAAAATTGAGAAGAGTTAATTGATACAGCCGATACCATTCCACCTTCTCCTGCTGCATTGCAAATGATAACAACAAAAAGTCAGATATATACCTCCCAAACTACCAGTTCATGCACCCAATTCCAATTTTATTGTGGATCATCTACGGCTCTAGATCAACAATGAAATTGAGCTTCTTACATGTAACTAAAATTTGATCACATAAAATAAAAAATGCAGCGACAAAGTGACAATAAACAGATTAAAGTGAATACCTCATCCTTTGGAAGGAATGGTAATATTGGAAACAAAATATCTATATCCTGTATAAATAAAGCAAAAAAAAAATAATAATAGAATGCCAAAGACAAATAATTTGATGAAGCAGCCAGTTTATTGACTGGTAATAAATTAGACAAATAACTTATGGAATATCATAATATGTCCTTGATATGGAATAGGTCACATGAACATGAAATGAAAAATAAAATATTAACATAAAAGGAACCAAAATGATGATATTGAACAGATACATAGCCTTTAACAATCAACAAAGCTAAAATACACCAATCAATACATAAAGAAACCATAGACAGCCTGTACAAACCATAGACATTAGACAACCTTAAGATGCAAGAAAATAAAGAGGAACAAAATAGAAGAGCCATCGGCAAAAAAAACTATGCACCAAGAATTGCACCTGCAACATTTGCTTTCGTAACAAAACTGCAATTGAAAAGTTAAACAGATTATGTAATAGATTAGACAAAGACTTGTGTGAACGCAGTTTCCATGACAAAATAAAGTAATAAACCCAAAATAATCAGAAAATTAAATATAACAACATGGCTCGCTGGTGGGTTAAGACTGGAAGACAAAAATTGGGGATCCAGATCTCATCTTCAGTCGGTTAAAACCTGAAGGCAGTGCATTTGAAGAATTTTAAGGGAGTAGTTATATAGTGATTTTATTTAATAACTTATGGGCTCGGCTCTGCATCCATGGATCTTTCTCCATTAAATCGTGTCCTGCAGAAAGAAACCAAGAAAAAATATTCAAAATCAAAAGAGTATTTATATCACATAAATTCACAAAGGCATTTTATCGAACATGTTGTAGCCATATAGTGAGCAACATGAAATCGACTCAATTTGACTCCAAATCAACCCACCAAATGCTATAATGATGTGATATAACGGAGTAATTAAAAACTCCAATTCGAAAAAGAGTATTACCGATTCACAAAAAAGAGTAATTACATCCGGAGGAGGAAGCGAGTCCTGTACTGCGCAGATTGGTGGAGACGGGAGGCAAGTCTTGGGTAGATTTGTGAAGGCGGAGACAGAATTAGACAGAAGCGAAGGAACAGTAAAAATTGAATGAACATTGCAACTGATGGGGATGGAGGCACAGATTGGCTTTCGTAATAAATCAAAAGAAGAACCGTTACCTCGCGATGACCAATGACGGAGCGTGGCCGGAGCAGCGTAAACGCGGAGCGGCGGAGAGTGGACGGGAAATAATTAGTGGCAGGGATAGAGGGGGCGACGTTTTAGGGTTTAAAAGGTATTGATTGGAGGATTAGATGGAGTAATTTTTTTATATATGGATAATGGCTTTTTTGTAAATAATTAGTGGCAAGCATTTAGGCGGGAAAAAAGCCTAGTTTATACTATAATAAAGATAAAAGGAAAATTAATTACTACATACATTATTTTTAAATTGTTATGCTAATGGGAAACTTTTCAAACGTGAATGGGTGGAATGAGGTTATTTTCAAATTGTTATTACCAAAATGAGATTTTTTTAGAATTGATGAGGTCGAATTTAATATTTTAAAAGGTAGAAGGGTATAATTTTAAAACTAAATAAAAAATTTAGGTGCTTTTTTTTAAAAAAAAAAATAAGGGTACAAATGACCCAACTTGTTAAGTTTAGATTTATATTTTGGGAATAGGTAAAATAATAATTAGTTAGTACTATATATTTATGTTTAACTGTTTACTTTAAGCTATTTTTTGTGAAAAATAAAATGGTAAATGATGTTTGATTGAATTCACATGTTTTGTACTACGTTTGGACATGCAACATGATCACTTAATATTAGAGGTTTTTTTTATATAAATATTGCTACAACCCAAAGGATTTATTATTACCACAAATCTTTACATATTGTTTATAGTAAAATACTTCTAATATTCTTTTACAATACTCCGAATTATATATATATTTTTATTTTATATTGAAATAGATAGGGATTACTGGATAAGTATACATTTTTCTTTTATGTTGAAATAGATAAAGATTACTGGATTAATAATATTATGTCTAATAATTAAATTATGATGTTTTTAATCTTTTTTTTTTTTGCTTTTCTTTCTTTTCTTCTTTAAAAAGAACAAAAAATTATATAAAATTTGATTAGAATGGTATAAAAATTTTTTGGTGATTAGTCATTTTATATTAATCAATATTTTTAGGATCAATTTAATGTTTACAGCATATTTTTAATGAAATTTTTTATTTAAAATATGGTTATTATATTCCTTATATTGATAAAGAATTATATATTTTTAGACATAAATATTTAACCTAATTAAATTTATTTAATAATATTATAATATTAATATTTTTTAAATATAATGTATTATTTATACAATCAAATAATTTATATATATAGTTGTAATCAATTATATCTTTTTAAAATACTTATGAAGATTTTTTCAAGATTTTTTTATATTAATAGATAGATTTATTTTCTAAATATAGATATTGATGATGTGTCTGATGATGTGGCATTACTCAGTGATTACTTAGTAACTATCAGGCAAAAAAGTCTGCACAGGCAAAAAAGTATTCAGGATTTATTATATAGATTATATATAGATTAAATAATTAGAAAAATTAAAATACTAATCTTAATAATTCAACCGAAAAACAGTTTCCGAAAATATATTAATTAATAATATCATAATTATAATTATAATCATATCTACATCTATAATTAAAAAATATTTTTTATCAATTTTTGTCTATCTATTATAGAGTTAATTAAATTTTTTTAATGATATTAAATTTTATAGTTAAACCTACTAAAAATTAGGTTTAAAATTTGATTAATCTTACTATAGCGGATTATATTTTTTTTAATTAAATATAAATTTTGATAGAATAACTAAAGTATATTAATTTATTATATTTTTAGGTAAATATAAATTTTATTAAATATAAATCTTACTATTTTTTTTAAATTTATTATATTTTTTTAGGCAAATATTTTGGATTCAAACTTTAATATGACTAATAAAATATATATTGGACATAATATATTATATAAAAGAATTTATAATATATACATTTAACATAATATTTACTAATGTTCCGCTATAAAACTAAATATTTACTAAACATTAAATATATTATAATTTGTTGAGCATTTATATCTTTTAAAATATATAGAAAGATTTTTTTTGAAGATGTATTTATAATATAAAGATTTATGGTCTAAATATAGTATTAAAAGTTGATGACATGGCACAAATAGAATTAATCAGCGCTGAGGTGTATCTTCATGATTAATCAGCGCTGACGTGGGATTAATTAGGTTCGTTGATCTAAAAATAAGCATATAATGACTGATTAACCCCTTAAAATTAAGAATGATAAATTAAAATTAATAAGGGCAATTGAGTCTGCACAGACAAAAAAGTATTCAGGATTTATTATATAGATTTACAGTTTTTCACTATTCATCTCCAACCCACAACTCTAGATTTCCCTCTAAAATAGAATATTACATTTTGATTCCATTACTATTCATATTATATTTTATTTATCAATTAATTTTTTAATACATAATTTTTATTTAATTGTAATTTTTTATACTATTAAATATACACATTGAAATTCAATGTTTTAAAATTAAATATCTAAAATTTAGTTAAAAGCAAAATTTTTGAAAAATGTAATTAAAAGCTAAAACAGAAAAAATGTGCACAGCATTCAAAATAAATGAAAAAAACAAAAGAAAATAAAAAAAGCAAATAAAAAAGAAAAGAAACGAAAGGAAAAAAAAGAAAAAAATAATAAAAGGGTAAAAGATAGCGTTGCCGTGAACAGTGCCCCGCTTTTGAACAGTGCCCGCAATAAAAAGCGGACACTGTTCTGGAATGGCAAAAATGGAGTTAGCGGCCTGCAATTTTCCGTCCGCGTTGGAGCTTCCGCTCCGCTAAATACCCTGCCTACCGCCATTTTTCTGTCCGCGTTGGAGACGCTCTTACTTCCCAACTAGGGTGGAAAAAATTACCGAAAACTCGGTATACCGATGCTTACCTTATCGAAAATTACTGAAAAATATCGAAATTTAGATATACAGAAATTTAGGTATGCCCAAACTTAGGTATGCCGAAAAAATCGGTACGATAACGGTATGGAAATTACGGAATTTTAGGCATTTCAGCGATATTACCGAAATATTAGTTTCAATATTATTTTAAACTTTTAATATTTTTCAATTCAGCCCAAAACTTCTCAAAAGAAAAGAACTTCTCCAGCCCAAAACAAAAACCCCAGCTCTCTTAAACCCAAGCCCAGCCCAAGTCTCAACAGTCCAACACAGCCTCAATTCATTGTTCACATTGCCCTAGTTTGCCTCTTCAATGTTCATTCTTCACGGCAGCCCCATCCCCAAATTCAATCGTTCCACAACTTCTCTACTCTTCTTTACCTCATCCGCATGCGCCTCCCACCGCCTGCCTCCGCCTTGCTGGTCCCCTGAAGAAACCGTCGCGCTCATCGACGCCTACAAGAGCAAGTGGTAATCCCTCCGCCGCTGAAAACATCCGTGCGAACCATTGGCAGGAAGTTTCCGAGGATGTTCCGGCCCAATGCCCCGCATATCCGAACAAAATGGTCGTGCAATGCCGCCACGATATGAAGAAGCTGCGCAAGTGCTACCGTGGCGAGATCCAACAAGCCGCCACCCATGGAGGTGTGAGGCACTTCACGTCGGCTTGGTACTGTATTTCTTTATTGCTTGGCCTGTTAATGGTTCATTTAACTTCAATTTCCATTCGAAAATTGTCTTTAATGGGATTGAAAGTTCAAACTATATTTTATACTCCCTGTATTGTATTATTGTTGATTAGAATTTTTTATTTTTACTGAAACTCCATGTACAGAGAGTTTCATGATGGAATTGATTCTTGAATGCAATTGATTTTTACTGGGCATGTATTGTTGATTAGTATTTTTCATAGTATTCCTTTTTTTTTCTCGGTATGGTTCGGAATTTTTGGTATAACCGGTATAACGGTATTTAACGATTTTCAGTATATAAAGTTTTTGGTATTTTTCGGTAAAAACCGAAAATTCGGTACGGTATAATTTTATGTTTGGTAACGGTATACATAAAGGGTACTGAAATTTTCGGTATACCAATTTTCGGTATACCGAAATATTTGGTATTGGTATTGGTATGGTTTTTTACCCATACCGAAAATTTTGGTACGGTACGGTATTGGTATCGGTATTTCGGTATACCGTGTTTTGCCACCCATATCCCAACATGTTAGAGATAGTTGCGGATGGCAATTTCAACTGGTCCAAAATCCGATCCATTCAACCCGACAAAATGGACGAAAATTCAAAAAAAGTGTGAATTCTTATAGTGTGGTGGGTAGATTGGGTGAGGGATGAGTTGGATATGAATTTAAGCTTGTCGAACCCGCCATCCGATCCATTATCGAACCCATCATCCAATTCTACAAGAAAAATATCGTTTTTCGAGTACCATTATCTAGGACTGAGGAAATACTCGGGTAAATCCGAGCAACAATCGAAGTAATAGTATTCAGAAATATGAACAAGTAAAAACTATATGTAAAATACTCATGAGCTCGGAATCCCGGTCCACATAAATTATCAGAGTATATATGCGAGTATATTTCAGTATGTTTTAGTAAAAGCTCATAGTTTTTAGAAGTATTAAATACTCCCACTGTCCTATTATTTATGTTTCACTTTTCTTTTTGGTCCGTCCCAATACCTTTGTCACATTTTTCTTTTAGAAAATAATTAAACTAATAATACTCCAACCTACTCCATCACATCACATTCATAAATAAATAATTTAAATTTCAAACTCACTACTACCAATAAATTCAACTCACAACTATCATATCACATCAATAAATTAATCAATTAAAATTTCAAATTTACTACTATCACATCACATAAATATCTAATTTACCCCTACTATAAATACTAATCTACCTCCACTTTAAAACTAAACAAACACCACATAAAATACCGTGCCTAAAAGTTTTGGGACATAAGTAACGGGACGGAGGGAGTATATATATATATATAAATATATATAGATATATACTTCATATTGTACTCCCTCTGTCCTATTCAATATGTCTTGTTACTATTGGGCACGAGAATTAAGGTAGAGTTGACTTTCTGAGTATATGATGGAGTCCACGTAGTTGTTAGAGAGAAAATTTATTTCTATGTATAGAAAGAAAACATTTGTGACGGGACATAAAAAAATACTCCATCCGTCCGACACTGTTCATTGTTCAACTTTGACTTGATATTATTGTAAGTATAAATTTGGAAAAAAATAGTCGAGATCAGTCTTGTTAGATTCGTCTAATCGTATAGTTTTAGAATATGTATTTTACATAATTATTACTTGTATATATTTTGAGATATTAACGATTAAAAAAGTGCAATGGATTGTATGCAGAAATCAAACATGACATTTCAAATGGAATGGAGGGAGTAGTAAGTAAGTAAGACATTTTAGTTGGGACAGAGGGAATATGTTTTAGTAAAAACCCTAGAATAGTTTTTCCTTCCTTTTTCCTTCCATGGCTCCCCTCCACAGTTCCAACCTTCCCCAATTTTTCCGTAATTTTGTCACTCACTCCTCAATAAGGACTTATCGGCTAATCTTCCTAATGTCAATGCTCCAGTTTTTTTTTTAGAGTAGCAAGAGTACAATCTTAAAAGTTTAGAGAGAATGACTAAGTGAGTATTGAGGCAACATGAGAAAATAAATAAAAACATGCCAAGTGGCAAAGCCATCCGATAAGGTTCCGGATGAAAAACACTCAATGCAAAAATACAATATAGTAAGCCCAGTGCTCTTACAACACGGTTTTTAAATGGTCACATGGCTCTTCCCGAATTTTTGGCCTTTACTCCTTGGAGTCTTTCTTTCATGGTTGGTGACGCTTTTATCTCCATAACTTTATTTATTTTATTTTATTTTGACTCCCTTATCTTTACATGTTGGCCTTTTATTGAGGATTCTAACTCATTCCCGTGTGGTTCTTTTAATACTCTTAGTCCTTTTAGGGGCCACCACTTTACTTCTTTTCGTTTTCTTTGTTTTGTGGGCTCGTCTTTTTGCCTCACTCACCTTTAATGTTACAATAGCACCATATCTTCCACTTCTCCTTGTTGCCATGGCCCCGGCAAATGTTGGCCTTAGCTCCATTTCAAGTTCTTGAAGAATTATTCTTTAATTTTTTTTAGTTTGTAATGGACACAAAATTTTTGGCAGACTATCAACCATAACCGGAATTACAGTGTTTTTACCATTCACCGGACTAGATGGCGTTAGTTCAGGATTTTAGCCCTTAAAGACCTCAGGGTTAGAATATCCTGGTTTGGTTTACAGTTGTCGGATCTTATGCGTTATCGCAAAGCATTAGCCACCAACGGACTTCATTACCTTTGTCGGTTGAGACATACTAGATTTAAAATTTTGATCATTAGAGTTGAATTTTCCTAGTTTTGCGGCATCCATGCTCTTGCTAACTCCATTGCAGTCATAAAGCTGGTAGGTTTTGTTTTTGGTCCACATAATAGGTTTTCCTCAGGCTTTCGTTTTTTAGCTTAAGGGAAACAATCTTGGAAGTTAATTTTTCATTGTTTTTCGGTAGGGTTTCAACTTTTTGGTTACTGTTTTCAATTTGAGCTTCTGCTTCAAGGGTTTTCATTTTCTGTTTTCAAAATTTTGCAACCACTCGGCTTTATGGGTTTCAAATTTACAAAGTTTAATGGCCATTTTTCCACAATGCTCACAAGATTGTGTTTTTTTTTTTCCTAAGAATGTCCAATCGAATATTGGACTGGCCTTGAGGGGTTTTGGATTTTATCTCAAGCCATCAACAATACTTTTTAGGCTCGGGCTAACAAAGAAATCGAGCTCCAAAGTAGTCTTTGCAAACTGAATTGCAGATATAATATCCATAAAATTCTTTGTAAAATATTTTTCATTTTCCTCAATTGGTAAAATATCATTTCTATAATTAATTCCTCTTTTGTAGTCCTTGACCACATAATATAAAATGTTTTGTTTGATTAAATTTCTAGAAATACATGCTTAGAGCAGAGAGATAAGTAATGATATACTTGTTGTTGTTCTTGTCTGCTAATGCTCTATAGATGTTGTCGTAGAGGCAAATTTATTCTTCTGTATAAACCCTATGATAGGCTTTTATCTCATGCTGTCAAAGAAAATTCGTTCAACATTGTTTCCATTTTCTGTTCGTTCTTTTTCCAAAGCAAAGTTTCACTCATTTCTCTTTTTTCCTTCCTTCTGCAAGGTTGCTTGTTTTAGAAGGGGTGGTGTAATATCCTATAGGGTTTTGATCTGTAGTTTTTACTCCACTTTCCTGGCTAGTTTTCATAGAGTTTTTTGGGGAGTTTTTTTGCCATTTCTGAAACAATATTATTCAATTTCTAATATCACAGTCTTCTCTATATAATTGGTCCCATTATAATTTATATCTTTCTTCATAATTTTCATCATATTCTTCAACCAATTCACTTATCAATTCTGTATCAAATAATGAATTTTCTTTTTCTTTAATCAGGATCGTGGATAATATGTTTGCTATTTTATTTTCTCCTTTAATATATGCAAATTTTATATTTTATCCTTTCTGAATGATAACATCTGTAAAGTTTAACCACATTCTTCCCGCCATTGATAGTTTTTTCTTGGAGTTGGCTATGAAATTTTATTATTGCTTCACAAGTAGTTATAACTGTAAATCTTAGTTTTCCTGTTAGAAATAGTTCAAAGGTATCAAATCCATACTTTAGTGTTAATAGTTTTGCATCTATTGGGAAAAAGTTACCATTTTCTCTATATTTTCCCGATTCACATTGACAAATTTATTCTTTACTCTTGGGTGAGTATACATCCTTTTTAACGAAAGGATAGCTGTCCATCCTTCATGTGATCCATCGGCAGAATACGATAATCACTATCTTTTGGCAAAATTAATTATGTAAGAGTTTTTAATGTTTCTTTAATTTATTTTTTTTTTTGTACATTTTTACATCTTATTGGTTAAACATCTTGGCCACTTTTTTCCAATTTATTATATATTGATCTTGTTAGTGATGATAAGCAAGGTTTTTAAGATCGGGATCTTATATGGGATCGTTTTTCTCTTTGCAAGATCGGAATCGTAGTATCGAATTGGGATCCTAAGATCTTATAAAATTGCAATAATAGATAAATTCAATTATGCATACTAACATTAATTCGTGTATTTATGAATCTTACAAGTTAATTAAACCCATATTATATAGTTTTATACACATTATACATAAAGAATACACGTTCTTAAGTTTAAAATTAAAGAAAAAAAATTATTTTGATCCCACATCATAAAATCCTACAAAAATTTTAGTGTTAAGAGGATATGATCGTAAGATCGTAGAAGCGATTAAGGCAGTATGACCATAAGATCATAGCATTCTACGATCAAGATCGAGATCTTATCCAGATCTTACTAATTTTAAGATCCTACAAGGATCCGGATCATTTTAAAGATATATGATCGTAAAATCATAAGATCCTAAGATCAGGATCGGGATCTTAACAACTATGATGATAAGTTTTTGATCTATGGTCTAGCATAATTAACCAATTCTAAAATGTAGCAGCTTTGTATCTTCCATTTTATCCAGGAATTCAATGGTTTTTTTTGCAATATGGTCTTGAAGTTTTATTTTTCTTTTTCCTATTTTAGTCTCAAGAAATGCTATTCAGGTTGTAGTATTTTTTATCTTCTTCTTTGAGATGATTATTTCATATTTTTAAAGTAACTTGAACACCGTGTCAAGATTACCTATATGTTCATCAAAGTTTTTTAAAATACTAAGATATAATCAATATATACCAAAACAAACTTTTGGTATAGTTTAAATATTTTACCCATTCTTGTTGGAATATAGCTGGTGCATTTTCAGTTCAAATGACATTATTAACAATTCAAATAGGCCTTATGGACATGTGAATGCAATCCATTCAACTAATTCAAGATGTATTTTTACTCATCAAAATCCTGACTTGCAGTCAAACTTATATACTTTTGAGTGTTAGATCATATTGATTAGGTCAGCTTTATCTGATATATTGTTGGCAAAATCTTTTGCATTATCATTATGGCTTTTATAATTAATGACTATTCTTGATTTTCCTCTTATAACTTCATAAGGTTTTCTTACAATGAAAGCTATAGACCTAAGTCTAGAGTTTGATTCTCCTACGACTTTCAAGGCTTTTAGTTCATCAATGTGCATTTTAAAGTCATTCGGACGAAACTTGCAAAAACACTTTGTGAAACCATATCTTGTTGCTATGTGGACTCTACTAATGTCATTCGGATGGTAAGGGATGGTGTCAATGTTTGCATCATCTTTGGCGGTTGGTTAAAGAAATTAAGAACAAATCAGGATGATTGAGGATTGTTGGGTGTGTCCGTCATACTCTGAAGGAGGACAATCAAGTAGCGGATGCAATTGCGAAGTCTGTGGCTGCTGGGAAGACTATTACACTACATAGGCTATTAAGAATTAAATAAGTCCATGATATATCTAATATCTCTAATATATATATGCCAAATGGTATCCTGCTACAGTTGTGGAATCCAGCTACAGTTGTAGCTTATGAACAGTAACCGGGTCTGAGTATTGCCCGACCCGCTCCTTCCTCTGACTTCCCTTTCGGCGCTTCTCTCCTAAGTCCTAACCCTCCTCTGCGTCTTCTCTTCCATTTTTCCTCCCAATTCGATTTTCCCCTAAGCCTCCGCCATTTTCTCCCGCGACAACGCAGCGACTGTCTTGTTCAACTCAGAGGGCAGCAGCTGCTGCCGAATCGGAGCAGTAAAATTCGGATTCAGAGATGCGAGGTCCAGTGCTCGCGAACCCGCGCCTCTCCCCGTGCTCGCTCCGCGCTCTCCCCACCGGAGTCTCGCTGGATTGTTGCCCGCCCCGCGCCTGCGCTCATTCCGTCGTCGACACTTCTGCTCCCAAATCCATCGCCTCCGCTCCGCTTGCGAACCCGCACCGCCGCTGCACACCAGCGCGGATGGAAGAAATCTACCAGCAGCCCCTTTGTTGACGAACTCTGCTCGCCGTCTTCAGTCGCCGTCCGTGCCGCGCCGCCCGAGCCTCTGCCTGTGTTTCCTTCTCTATTGACGGTAACGCCGCCTTCCCTTGCACTCTACTATTTCCATAAATCCCTTCAGTACATGGCATCACTTTATCTGCCACAGGCCTTCGCTCCGTCGTCTTCCTGGAGGATCTTTCAGGCCTCCACACCTCGTAATAATTCTTATTCTTGCCTTTAGGTTCATTTGTGTTTTGATTTAGGTTTTCGTTTGTGATTCAGGATTTATCGCACTTGTTCTACTCCTTCTGCCCTTCTTCCTCCTCCTCTATTTCCCCGACTCCGCCAAGATCGCTGCACAGATTTAATAATATATTTCCACTACAGTCACTTAAGATTTGGGGGCACTTCGAGATCATTTAACCGCAGAAAGGCATTAAGCATACAAGCAATTCGCTGTTTCATATTGAAATGTAATTCCACTGCATTTATGCTCGTAATAGCTCCATTTTGTTCTGATGTTATGGTCTGCATTCCATTCAACCCCTGTGTTTCATTGTGCAACATGACCACAATTTAAATGTGTTGTGGTGATCTCTATGAGGTTCCACTTTTGAATACAAAACTCGAATAATTTTTCATGTACATGAATTTATATGCATATGCTTATACATATATAAACAAAAATAGACTGATTAAGTTAAAAAATGACATTTCACTTTTTAGTAGTTACTATTATGTTTAGCTTCTATGGCAATTTGTTGATTTTCTGCATTTGATGTTAGGGATGATGGAGGACCAGGCAGTGCAGGTCTTTTTGTTGGTGGTTTGTTTTAAGTGGACTAATTACTGGTACCCCAACCTGTGTTTATGCCCCTCAGGTGATAAGATGATCAAACAGAAAGTAAACTAACACATGCATTGATGACCTCTTGCTCCGTGTACTTTCAGTGTTTTGCCATCTCCACTTGAGGTTGAGGGAATTTTTGATATATAAAAATACATTGATCTTGATTCTCAGCATCTGATGCATAACGTAGTGCAGTGACCATGAAGAATAACTTGGTTTGAAAGCTGACTTTATGATTCATAGATGCGGATTGGCCAAGCAAATTGGGATTCTTCTAAAGTAAGGGATAAACTTAAGCGCGATAGAGATGCTCATATTACTGAAACTGTCTGAACTGACAACGATGTATGAGGTATGGAAAATGCAATGCTATTTTTTGGTCAGAATTTATACTTTTGGCAGATGAATTAAGAAACATTTGAATGAAACTTTTGGTATTGGTTTTGAATGAAGCACAAAAGCTTATTTACATTTTCCATTTCATATAGTCATGCATGTAAATAAATCATAATCGTTTCTGGATTTTCTTGATGTTTGAATGTCATTCATTTTGATTTGTTTTGTGGTTTCTATGTTCCGTGATCTGGTTTTTAGATTGTCTTTATAGAAGTATTGCTATGCCATGTTCCTTGGTAATTACTGAATTACCATGTATTCAGGTTCATGTGGGATGAGTGTAGGATTTCCATTTGTTGTTCAATTGCTTTGATAACTGCTTCAATTAAATGGCTTTTCTTTATAGTTAATGGCAATATCTGGCTACAATGACAGTGCTACACGTGTGTTTATTTCCTTGGCTTTGATAATCTTGGTCTTATACTTATTTGATTGTCCCTTTTTTGCTATGCAACAACATTTTATATTCAACCCACATGCCCCAGTAGCCACCCATGCCACCGACAATTTTTTTCCAAACATTTCAAGAAGCTGCAAACTTTTCAAGGAAAATGTACTGAAAGTGGTTTTACATATTCTAAAATTCTTGAAAGTTGTGAGTGATATTTGATTCCCAACTAAAAGGAATAAATTCAATTATAATCTTAATTTAATTTTTTCTTATTGTTGCATGACTTTGAAATTGCATCATGGTTGGTCATAAGTTTCAGGTGGCAATTTTAACAATAGTTAATTTTGCTTGCCTTATGATATACAGGTCTTTGCAATACAACCCGCTCTCAAACTGAGACAACCCGCTCTCAAACTGAGAGTAAAGAATTTTGAGTAGCCAACCTAGATGCAATTCAACTAAGCAAAGCGCAAGACTATGAGAAAGATAGATGTTGCAAATGCAGGTAAAATCATAAAATTAGTACATCACAGTTTAGTGCTAATGCATTTTCATTTAACTGCCCTATTGAGCCTCTTAATGCAATACTTTAGTTTGAAGTTCCCCTTTTGACTATAATAAAGCTTCTTTTTTTTTTTTTTTTTTTTTTAACCTTCACTCAGCATTTCCCTGACTAAGTACTTGATTAATAGATGGATTATTTTAACATTGTATTATTTTGTAATATTTGCCCTTAATACCAACCTACTATACATTGATGAACTTGTCCTCAAAACTGTGTCAGTAATGCAAAGGTTTTTGTTCGTTGGAGTCGAATAATATTTTTGAATGGAAATTCAATGCTTTTAGTTGTGTTGTGTATTGCATCCATTTTCTCCGTGTTGCTAAAGCTATCAGGTTAATTCTAGAAATATATGAACTATAACCATTCTAGTGTGATTTATATAAGTTCAACCATGTTATTTCTCAAATTTCCACATATTGACATGGATTTCCTGAGGGTTGAAGTAATTGCTCCAACTAATGCAACCTTACTAATTGCCATCATTTTTCGCACTTGACTAGGAAGATTCCGAATGGGATTCACGAAGAAAGCTATCTTTAGATTTGAGAACTAGCATGGAAATTAATATGTAAATTAAGTGATTAACCAAAATGAATTATTGCTGCCATTTGGACAATGCATTTTGTTATTTTATTATTCTTAAATTTTTAATTGAATAATTGGTTTGAAGCTTATTTTCAAAGACATTGCGGCTTTGGATGCATTTAACTCTGTAAGCAATTTCCGGCTTCACTCTTTTCTTCTCATTTTGGAACCAACTGTTTCGTTCTTCCCTTTTCAATGCAAAGCAAGGCAAGTTAATTGTTCTTAGTATCTTATACTGATTGGATCCTTATATTTCTATGTTTCATGTCTGATGCTTTTATCCCAACTTTCTTTCATGACTTTGGTTAACATATTATTTGCCCCATTAATTATATTGTGTACTTGTGCAACTTGTGTTACTGCAGGTTCCAAGTCACACATCAAATGATATTTCTGAACAGTCTGTTTGGCTATTTGTCTGTACATATTTCTGAGTCCCACCGATGACCTTGGTGAAAACCAGCTTTTCTTTGGTCAGAAGATTACTCAGGTGGCTTAAATTATTTATTTATGAACAGATGTTGCTGACCTTTTCCCTTAATAAAATCTCAATTTAACATGTGCTTTCCAATTTGAAGCTTATTGCATCTCTTCTATTTTGTATTTCTGGAGCTCTTGTTATTCTTCATCCTTGTTATGTTAATAATGAGGATGATTCAGTAAAATTGTTGTATGCATATTTGTGAATAAGCTCTGGGGGATGTGAAATTTTTTTTGAGTGTTTTTTATGGTGCCAGAGAAAGTCGGAATACCAGAGTTCTTGAATGGAGTGGGCAAAGGATTGGAGAATCATGAGGAGAAGCTGGAATCTGGTATTGGTGACTTTCAGAAGCTTCTCCTTACTAGGACCATTAAGCTGAAGAGGCTCGGCATACCCTGCAAAGATGTAAGAACTATAATGTACTGTGTTTTGTTTTAATACTAAGAATTATGACACTGAGGTGCTTCAAATTTTCGTGGGAATAGGTGCTTTAATAGTGAAATAAGTGGGCAGTCGTTGTTTAATGCCTGTTTTGCATTTACTTTGAAGCGTACATTTTTCTTCAAATAGGTGACGATATTGTAAGATTTAGAATGGAATGCAAATGCACTTGTTATCGCCAATTTTTTCTTCAGAATAAATTAAACCATCTGTATACCAAATTCATTTACTTTCACTACAAATTATTTTCAATTCAACTTTACAAATCTATCATAAAATCCATTCGTCGGCCCGCGCAGCGTAGCGCGCGGCCAGACGAGTTCTAGTATATATATATATGCCAAAGGGGAATCTGCTACAGTTGTTGCTTAGGAACAGTACCATGTAAAACGACGTCGTTTGATGCTCCTTCATATCATTTCTTTTTTGCTCCGCACTCAATTGCGTCACTTTCCGTTCTTTCTCCCCTTCCCAGCACGCAAATCCAGCGTCCTGTTGTTGCCTTCGATTCCTGCTCGTCGCCCGCCGTCCGCCGACACGCATCCCCGACGCAGATTCGTCCGCCGACACCCTAGCAGCGCTGCGTTTCCCATCTCGCAGTTGATGGAGAAGAAATTAGGGATTTCGAGAAGAGGGAATCGCGCTGCTGCCTTTCCCATCTTGCAATTGATGGAGAACAAATTACGGATTTCGAGAAGAGAGAATTGCGAGCAGTATGAGAGGCCGAGGAAGTTGGAGTGAATTGTAGCCATCTTCAACCTTAGATGAAGGTGATGTTCTTCTCGCATTCTCCTTCCTCCTTCGTTCCATTGTCGGTAGCGCCCTTCTCCTCCGACGAATTTGCCGCCCAGGTGACGCGGGCGACGAACCGGTGACGCCGGCGGTGGCCTTACTGACGGAGGGACGCACTCTGGTGGAGTACCGGCCTTGGCCGCCTGGCAGCGGCTGCTGCTGCATGGGCTCTAATCCATTCAGGGATTTCCTTGGGTAGTACACTGGCACCATCTTCGTAAGTTCAATTTGTGTCTAGGATTTTTATTCATTAGTATTTTGGCTTTATGAATTCATTCTTTTTGTTTTTAATGTCTGTGACTAGGGTTCTATGTTGATTTCGATAAAGTTTAAGCTTTCTATGTTGATTTCGATTCCCCACTTGGTGGTGAAGGACATGGAAGGTTATGCCGTTCGGGCCATTTTACATTAATAATGTGCTTGGTTCTTACATTATATGTTCGCTTCTGTGGAATGTTTTATATCTTTGATATTTAATTTAGGTTTTCAATGTCTTTGATATTCGTCGAACTTTATTCCAACAATATGTTTCCCAGTCATACAACAGCTATTGCAGCTGGAAACAACGACGCTCCAATGATAATGCATGGATTTGAATTTGGGAAAGCAAGTGGAATGGCACCTCGTGCTGGGTAACATTCCGGTCTGATCAAATTCACCTGTCTCTCACAATATGAATTTGTTGTGGAACCAACAGTTAGTTTGTTTATGGTTTTATAGGATTGATGTTTACAAGGCGTTATACAGGATATTTGGTGGATTTGTAGCTGATGTGGTTGCTGCTATCGATCAGGTATGCTTTGCTTCATTCTGCTGTTTGTACTAAAAGATGAATCTGGTTTTGTTCAATAATTTATGAGATAGTTGTTCATAGCATTTTTGTCTTGGCACCTTGTTTACCATAGCATTTTTGTCTTGGCAATACTGTTATTGAAACATATGGTAATGTGACAGATATCAAAGCTTCTTTGTCTTGGGCGTTGAGCCTCCCTCGCCGCGGGTTGGATATAACAGCCGGCTTATTTTGCTGTAAATTCTTTGTTGTTTGGTTCATTACCGATTTTATCATGTTGCTTCTTTCTTGTGCGAATTCGGTTTCAATTCTTCTTATTCAAAGGTTTCTTATTTTCGTTATTCAGGATACCTGCTGCCTGGGGGATTAGGGGTGCTTTGTTGCCTATAAATCAACAGGTTTGTGTTGGTTTCTGTTGCTTCCGATGTGTGGCTTTTTACCATTAATTTTGGAGATTGCATTGCTTTCTTTCTTGTTTTCTGGTGATAAAGTATATGATTGGAATGTTACCGGTGCCTTTATTTGCTATTTCGTTGCAGAGGTGCTTCTCTAATGTCAGGGTTTAATTAAATTTGAGTCATGTCAGGGTGTAATGATAAGCTTTCCTTGCGTTTGGGTGCACTGAATACTACATTGCCTGCATTTTTGTCTTTAGTTCTAGCTGTTTTATCTCTATGAACTTGATTTAATTTGGCATCCTTGAAAGTAGAAAACTATGTTCTCAATTTATACCAACAATTCTATAGTTTAAGCGTACTTGATCTGTTTCTTCGCTTGATTGAATTGGGGTTTTGATTTTATTTCAATATATGCGAGGATTTGGTGTCATGCTCTGCACTTCGCATATTCGTGTTTATATTCTATTTTTCTAAGTTGCTGCCGTGGCGTAAAAAAACCTGTAGAAGCGAGGGTGGCACTTCGTCACAGTAATCTGAACCTGGACAGGCCTCGGTAGTGTTAAGCTTTGGCAAAATTAAGATGAATTTCTCAACTTCGGGATATAGTTAGTTGACTTGCAGTATTCTCTTTAATTGTTTGACAAGCATTGCAAATGCTATACTGTTGTCATGTGTGTTTCATCTAATGGCTTGATCATTAAAGCATCGAGAATATTTTCACCCTGAGTGTGGAAGGGATCTTATATTTTTGGCCAATGTTAGGTATTGTGATTTTGTTAGTTATTATCTCAATCTCTCAAGTTTACTTCCATGTATTTATTTTGTTGAAACACATTTTAGTTACTATTTCATCATACAGTAACCATTATTAGTCTGATTTGATTTTAGAAATAACATTATTGCTTTGTAGTTAGACATCATTTGCAAGTTGATTTGATTCAATTTCTTTTGATACTTTGTGTTGTCTATATGGATGCTGATAGAATCGCGTAGGATTTGGTCAAGGATCCACAGAATTTGGTGCCTTCACTATTGCCTGCAATCAATTAATCATTATGAAGTTGGAAGCTTCAACTTCATTCCAATGGGCCTCTAGATATTAGATTATATAACTACTATTTGCCTGGAGAGCTTTAAACCATGGAATTGAGTATTATTATGATGGTCTATGTAAATATATTGAGTATTATCTTAGTAAGAAACCATGGATGAACTGGTTGTTTCTCTCATACATTTCATTTTGCAATCCATTCATTTTCTCAAAATAACTTTTCCATCTCAATGTTAAAGAAAATGAAAGTGACATAGGTAGATTAGGAGGAGATAATGCAAGGAACTATATGTTTTGCATTATATCAATTCTTGCGGGTACAGAGGTGGTTCAACCCCTTCTTGTGTTTTTTACCAACTGTAACTTTTTTATCTCATGGTGGAATGATACGTGAGAAATGTAAATTCTTTCCCTAAAAGTGGGGTTGTCTAACTCAGGGTTAGCTTCAGAATTTCTTCTTGCTTGGAGTTCTTATATTGTTGAAAGGTTTTTTGTTTTTTTTTTTTAAATTTAGTGAAATGCCACTTTGTTGTTTATTCGTGTAGATGTCGTGAAAAACAAAGGAAAGAATCATCTCGGCTGCAGACTGTTAACAACACGAAGCTGACTGCAATGGGATGGATTTGAGTGCATGGTCCAAACAAGCAATTCATGTCAGTGCTAGGAAACAGAGAAAATGGTTACATTGATCTTCACACTCTTGCCAATTTCTTTTGTGATGTGTTTCAATATCGTCTGACATATAAATATTAGTACTTTTTCTATAGGTGGTTTGCTAAAAGGTTCCTGCATCCAAACATTATCGCTCCATATGACTACATATTTATTTGGGACGAACACCTTGGGCTTCACAATTTTAATGCAGAAGAGTAAGCCTAATACACCAATGCTTTTATGGAGGAAATTCACCCCAAGTTTCTGAACCTCAATTTCTTCTCTGGCTTTTCAAATTCAGATATATTAAACTAGTGAAGAAGTATGGTCTACAGATTTCGCAACCTGGACTTCAGCGTACCAGGACACCGACTTGGAAAATGACTAGAAGAACTGCTCATGAAGTTCAAAAGTAATGAGATGTATATTAGGTCAATACATGTTAATTACTCAGAGTCTGTCGGCATACATTGAAAAAAGTTATTATAGATATACAATATTGTTTTTTCGATTATTACATTGATATTACAGTTTTCCATCATATTTTTTCACCTCACCGGGTGCGCGCAGCGTAGCGCGCGCCACTTAAGAATCCTAGTATATATATATATATATAATTAAGCCTATTAAGTCCATAGATTAGAAGTGAATTGGGCCACTTAATTAAGACATGAATGGTCCAATTAACAAAGAAAAAAAAGAATTCAACTTAGGAATGGCAATGGGCCGGTTTTGGGGCGGGAGTAGCATCCCCATCCCCAAAACCGTTAGTATTTTTAGTCCCCAAAACCGGCCCGTTCCCCGCCGGGGATCTTATCGGGGATCCCCATCGGGTATCATAATTTCCCCGATCCCCATCGGGGATCTTATCGGGGATTTATTTATAAGCTAATTTTCTATTTTTTCGATAATTGGGAGGACCAAATCCATATTATTTAAGCCAACTTTCAATTTCATAAATTATAATATTAAAACACACAAATTTATTGTTTAATAATAAACCATAATCCACATCAAAATTTAATATGTGTTTCTAATATATAATCAACACATCAAATAAATGAGTTTTAGTAATTATTTTTTATTTTGCGAAGCCAAAAGGCCAAATAAATGGGTGGTGAAAATCTGTGCTATACAAATTAAAGAGGGTAAGGGAAATGATAGGGGGCCGAGACGCCGAGTGGGGAATCCAACCCTCAATCATAAGAGTAAGAGTTAGTGACATAACGACTATGTCAAGTTCTCATCCATTTTGTAATTATTTTGGATTGGATGAGTAAACTTTATAAAATATAATGTATAAAATATTAACTATAATATATAAAATATATAATAAATAATATATTAAATATATCGGGGATGGGCCGGGGCGGGGATGTAACACCCCGGATTTGATAACCCAGGCCGGGATGTCACCGCCACACCTCCCTAACAAGACATGGTTTCTCCGAGCTTGCTAAAGAGATGCAAGGCTATGGTTTTTCAGAATTTAAATCATTCAAACAGCCCATTGTAATATAATTTAAAAATAATAATATCAAAGTTGCAGCGGAGAATAATATTTAAATACATGTATTGCAGCGGAATTTAAATATAGGGCCAACATGGCCAAAACACGGGTTAAACAGGCCCGTTCATGCAAGTCGTAACTAAATGTAGGAATTTAAAATAGAGTTTTTCCCCAAATGTTCCCATGTATGCATATGATGATGCATAATCCTCATACTCTGAAAGAAAAAGGGGAAAATGGTTTGGGTCAGCAAAACGTGCTGAGTAAGTTAACATCTAGCATGATCTAGGGGTTTCAAAGCCTTTAATTAAATTTAATAAAAACATATGCATACGAGACATGATTTAAATTTCAATTCATCTACTAATAATAATTTAATTACATAATTTAAAAGACAAGGATTTCCACACGTTCATAATTTAACACACATGAAAAAGGGGTTTAACACACGTTCATAATTTAACACACGTAATTTAAATAATTAAATTTTTCTCCTAAGCATGCATACAAAAATATTCCATTACAAACTTTACCAATTTAAAGGAAATAATACTTAAATTGTGTACTTGACATGCCTTTAATCCACAATAACCATTTAGTCATGATATGAAATTTAAAGACATAATTTAAATGCATAATTTAAAGACATGCATAAATAAATAAATACTTTAAAAATATTATATCTTTTATTTCCCCGTTACGTAACCATTTCTCAATGTTTTGTATAGCCGGTGATCCGGCGGCCGCAGCCGTTTCGTAAGTATCTCGTATAGCCGGTGATCCGGCGGCCAGCAGCCGTATCTGCCATACCCAGTAACACTCCGGAGCCTCGGGAAATCCATACGGACAAACCCGAGAGAGTAGGCAATGTATCTCCCGCCGATTGGCGTAATATCTCATCTAATTTCTCTCGTCCATTATAGGCCCGAAGAGAAAGGCTAGAGGGGCACCCTGCAGAGCACTCACCCTCCACCAAGTATCTCATGTATCATTTAGATTTAATGTATCGGGGTTTTTCAAAAGTATAGATGTATCGTATTTCAAATATTTGATCGTTCGTTTCGAAATTTCAAAATCCTTCGATTTAAAAGTATCTTGGCGTCACAGATTACGCCTTTTCAATTTAAAAATTCGGTTTAAGTCCGAAAAATCTGAAAATTTCACAGTTTATGCAAAACACCCTAACGAACAACTTTCGTGTTTTAACTGTTTCGAAATAAGTTGAGGAAACATGTCAAAAATTGATTTTATTATGCAACCAGAAATCTGTCCGGACTCAGGTTTGACACAGTTCGGAAAATTGGCTTTTTGACATATAAAATGGACTCCAAAAATTCTGAAATTTTAGCCACATATACTAGACACGATTATCTAAAACTTTCATTTAGATTGTAAAGATCAAATCGGAATAGAGAATATAGAAACAGGTTCATCAAGTTTAGACATATTCACAGGCAGATTTCGAAAATGTTTCGTCAAAACAGTTCATGTTCGATGCGATTTGAAATAGCAAACGTCGACGAAAATGTCTGAAATTTTTACATAACCTAGGTTTATGTGTTAGGATTAGAAGTCTAGTTTTGAGTTTTTGGTTTTGAACTCTCGAAATTGGGGTTTTGGTCCGATTTCAAATCTGTCACAGTTTCACGTTCGACTCTCAAGGCAGGTTCTTTCTCGGCCATTTTCAGATATCAAACCTCAATGAAAAATTATGAAAATTTTACACGAACTAGATCTATGTCTTAGGAGCATTTTTCATGTTTTGAGTTTTTCCGTTTGAGCAGTTTTAAGGGTTCGAAAAATTCGCACACAATCGCTGCGCCGGGGGTTTTTCGTGTTGACAGATTTTAGAGTTACTAAATCTCTATGTTTGGTTACATTTTACGTCACCCAAAACCAAGTAAGTATTAACTTACAGTGGGGATGATGTCTAGGACGTCTCTGGATCGATCGGGGCGCCCACGCTTGCTACGAACACGTCCAATTACTCCGTCTCTTCTCCGTTGGTCCCGAAATGAAACCGAAAGTAAAAGTCTAGGGTTAGATCGGATTTTCGGGCTCGAAAATGTAAACGAAAACCTATGAACGACTTACCAACAATCTGTAATACTAAGATCCTTGCTCTCCACGCCTCCTTGGTCGATTTTCGTCGCCGGAAAGTGATCGGAAAGCAAGAACTTTGTGTTTTCGGGTTTGGGAGAAGTTTGAAGAGTTTTAGAGGAATGGGGTTGCCTTTGTGAGTAGATTAGGGTTTAAAAATATGATTATGGGGAATGGGATCCATCAAAATCGTCCCACAATCCCTTCCCCCGAATTGTGATTGAGTTTCCATAGTCGGGGAGTCGAAATATGGCAAGAAATCGCCCGAAATCGCATTGATTGCTGCTGCCTGTTTGGTGGCGCGGGGTTGGCGCGGTTTTTAGCCAAAAACCGCCCGGAGGGCGCGCCGCCTGGTCTGGGCCGTGCGTCCGGACTGGGCCGTGTGATCCCGTCGGGCCTTTTCTCCTCTCTTTCGGACTTCTGTCCTCCTACGTTTTCGGGCTCGATTTTTCGGGTCATTCTCGGATCATAAATTCTTATCTTAAATTTATCTCGACTCAAATAAATTTCATGTTTGAAATCTTAAGTCCGTCGGTCTCGGGTTCGTCGGCTTCCAATTCGTCGTCTTTTGACTCCCGTGCAATATCTTGTGTAATTAAATTTCTTCCGACTTCACGGGTTCTTGGAATTAGGATTATTTCCCTTCTTGAATTTAATTCCAATTATTTTGACTCAATTCATGGAATGTCTTCGGGCTTCCTTTCCCTCTTTTATTCCATTTTGAATTTTGAATCTATCGGCGTTTCATTTCCGAGCAATAATTTATTGTGATAAATTATTTTCTTCTTCTCGGAGATATTTCGACATTGATCGGAATAAATTTTATTCCTTTGGACGTTGATAAAAATCTGGGGTATTACAGTCTACCCCCCTTAAGAATCAACTTCGTCCTCGAAGTTGTGTTTCGGCTTTTCTCGCGCTAAGAGTTAGGGTCCTTTTTGTTTATTTCATTATTTTGCGATATTGTATTATTGAATTATTGTTCAATCGTTGATTGTTTGTTGTTTGATTATTGTTTGACTGAACCCAGAAATGAAATTTCCGAGTTGCCTACGTACCCTGTGAAGGGATCAAGCCATGACGTAGTTCAAAACAAATTTGAATTTGTTTATTTATTGATTTGGGGATACGAAATATTCGGGTTGTTACATCCTCCCCCCCCTTAAGATTACAGTTATGTCCCCATAACTGTTGTTGGATCGGTTTGACTCAGGGTTGGGTAACGTCGTATAAAATCATTTCTCACTGAGCTAGCAAGTCCGCTTGGTCTACAACATTCCATCGTCCTACAGCTCTTCCTTGATCTCCTTGTTGAGGGTTTGCCAAATCTAGCCTTTTCTCAATCATCTCCGCACGAACATTGCATTCTCTAATCATGTGGTCTTCTCCACCACATCTATAACAAGTCCCGCATCTTGGGCATTCGCGCACCAGATGGGCTTGGTGGCACTGCGGGCAACGTGGTATGGATGCTTCATGGTTGCCATCTCGACTGTTTGGGTTCTGTGGCTGGTCAGGTTTAATGGTCACTTCCTTTCTCTCGTTAATATTCTCTATCCGCGTTCGGCAGTCACGTAGCCGATGACCAAATCGACCACACCGAAAGCACGCTCCGGGCTTAGGGCGTCCTCTCGCATAATGTGGGTTACCACCTTTTGGGCATGGTGGCGTATAGTCACCATGGTTGTAAACCATCCCTCTGTTCCTTCCACCGTTGCCTTGAGGTGGTCTATTCGGGCCTCCCCGAATATGGTTCCTTCCTAAGTAGTTATCGGTTCTGTGGTCTCGTTTTCTCTTGCCTTGCCCTTGGTTGATTAGTGCATTCCCCAAGGCAACCACAGCTTCCTCTATAGTTCTTAATCGGTCACTTAAGTTCTTAGGCATGGAGGCTACTTCCCCTCCTTGATTGGTTGCACTAACGTCTTGCACTGGCTCATCGGGTTGTCGTAGCTCTTCATTGGTGTTGGGTGGGATGGGTGGATTGTTAGGTCTTCCTCTAGGTGCCATTCTGTCACGAAGCGCAAGGATTTGATTGTAAGGATTTAATACAGTGTTGGAAGAATAATGATTTACTGAATCAAACGGTGTTGGTAGGAGTTGTTTTGGAGTTGATAATGTTCACTTGTTGGAAAATCGATCCCCTTGGCGTAGGTTTATGCCGAGTTTTTTTTTATTTTATATATATATATATATAAGGAATCTTCGTACAGAGATAGGAGGTGAGATAGTGCTTCTATTTCTCGGAAAGGAATAACTAGACAAAGGTAGATAGATAGCGTTGAGAAATTTTCAATCTCCTTAAGCCTCGTTGGTAGGGTCTTCCTCCGTCGGGCTTCGATCCTATCTATCATTTCTTCATTCCGTTTGGTAAGTTTTTGAAGTTGGGTCTATAGGTTATTTATGCGTTCACAGTCAGCCGCTCTTAAGTTTCAGAAGGGTTGTAGGTCATCTTTAAGTTGAGCTATACGGCGTTTAGAGTATCGTATATTCTGTTGAGGGTCAATGTAGGCGTTCATCGTTCTCATCGTTAGGTTTCTCGACAAGTCATAATATATCGTCTAGGTGAAGATCTTTGGAAAAAGGTAGAGAATAGTTATGTGCACGTTAAGCATAGACGATCAAGATCTAAAACTAAGGCACAATTAGTCTCAAGCTAACGCTTCTAAGTCAAGAGTCAAGGTCTAGCCGAATGCTAGTGTGAGAATGGTATGTATCACAAACGATTCACATAAGAGGTTAGTACAAATATTTATGTATGCATATGCATATGCAATCCCCAATAAAAATTTAATTTATGCATGCATTTTTCTACCCATGGGTTTTAAAAATAAATTTAATTTAAGGATAGATTAAAATAAGGATAAAAGGTTTGGGCCAAAAGAAATAAATTATTTGGGCTTTAAGTAAAAACAAGGTTATTGGGCCAAAATAATTGGGCCAACATAGTAACTACATATTGAGCTAAAGATTTGGGCTAGGAAAAATAAATTTTTGGGCTCAAAATGTTTGGGATTCAAAATAATGAACTTGGGCTAAAAGTTAGGGCTAAAAAAATTTGGGCTCAAAAATGTTAGTTTAAAAATAATAATGGATTTTTAAATATAATACTAGTTTAAAAGTAATAATAGTTTTAAAAATAGTCCGGGCTCTGATACCACTTTGTAACACCCCAGATTTGATAACCCAGGCCGGGATGTCACCGCCACACCTCCCTAACAAGACACGGTTTCTCCGAGCTTGCTAAAGAGATGCAAGGCTATGGTTTTTCAGAATTTAAATCATTCAAACAGCCCATTGTAATATAATTTAAAAATAATAATATCAAAGTTGCAGCGGAGAATAATATTTAAATACATGTATTGCAGCGGAATTTAAATATAGGGCCAACATGGCCAAAACACGGGTTAAACAGGCCCGTTCATGCAAGTCGTAACTAAATGTAGGAATTTAAAATAGAGTTTTTCCCCAAATGTTCCATGTATGCATATGATGATGCATAATCCTCATACTCTGAAAGAAAAAGGGGAAAATGGTTTGGGTCAGCAAAACGTGCTGAGTAAGTTAACACCTAGCATGATCTAGGGGTTTCAAAGCCTTTAATTAAATTTAATAAAAACATATGCATACGAGACATGATTTAAATTTCAATTCATCTACTAATAATAATTTAATTACATAATTTAAAAGACAAGGATTTCCACACGTTCATAATTTAACACACATGAAAAAGGGGTTTAACACACGTTCATAATTTAACACACGTAATTTAAATAATTAAATTTTTCTCCTAAGCATGCATACAAAAATATTCCATTACAAACTTTACCAATTTAAAGGAAATAATACTTAAATTGTGTACTTGACATGCCTTTAATCCACAATAACCATTTAGTCATGATATGAAATTTAAAGACATAATTTAAATGCATAATTTAAAGACATGCATAAATAAATAAATACTTTAAAAATATTATATCTTTTATTTCCCCGTTACGTAACCATTTCTCAATGTTTTGTATAGCCGGTGATCCGGCGGCCGCAGCCGTTTCGTAAGTATCTCGTATAGCCGGTGATCCGGCGGCCAGCAGCCGTATCTGCCATACCCAGTAACACTCCGGAGCCTCGGGAAATCCATACGGACAAACCCGAGAGAGTAGGCAATGTATCTCCCGCCGATTGGCGTAATATCTCATCTAATTTCTCTCGTCCATTATAGGCCCGAAGAGAAAGGCTAGAGGGGCACCCTGCAGAGCACTCACCCTCCACCAAGTATCTCATGTATCGTTTAGATTTAATGTATCGGGGTTTTTCAAAAGTATAGATGTATCGTATTTCAAATCTTTGATCGTTCGTTTCGAAATTTCAAAATCCTTCGATTTAAAAGTATCTTGGCGTCACAGATTACGCCTTTTCAATTTAAAAATTCGGTTTAAGTCCGAAAAATCTGAAAATTTCACAGTTTATGCAAAACACCCTAACGAACAACTTTCGTGTTTTAACTGTTTCGAAATAAGTTGAGGAAACATGTCAAAAATCGATTTTATTATGCAACCAGAAATCTGTCCGGACTCAGGTTTGACACAGTTCGGAAAATTGGCTTTTTGACATAACAAATGGACTCCAAAAATTCTGAAATTTTAGCCACATATACTAGACACGATTATCTACAACTTTCATTTAGATTGTAAAGATCAAATCGGAATAGAGAATATAGAAACAGGTTCATCAAGTTTGGACATATTCACAGGCAGATTTCGAAAATGTTTCGTCAAAACAGTTCATGTTCGATGCGATTTGAAATAGCAAACGTCGACGAAAATGTCTGAAATTTTTACATAACCTAGGTTTATGTGTTAGGATTAGAAGTCTAGTTTTGAGTTTTTGGTTTTGAACTCTCGAAATTGGGGTTTTGGTCCGATTTCAAATCTGTCACAGTTTCACGTTCGACTCTCAAGGCAGGTTCTTTCTCGGCCGTTTTCAGATATCAAACCTCAATGAAAAATTATGAAAATTTTACACGAACTAGATCTATGTCTTAGGAGCGTTTTTCATGTTTTGAGTTTTTCCGTTTGAGCAGTTTTAAGGGTTCGAAAAATTCGCACACAATCGCTGCGCCGGGGGTTTTTCGTGTTGACAGATTTTAGAGTTACTAAATCTTTATGTTTGGTTACATTTTACGTCACCCAAAACCAAGTAAGCATTAACTTACAGTGGGGATGATGTCTAGGACGTCTCTGGATCGATCGGGGTGCCCACGCTTGCTACGAACACGTCCAATTACTCCGTCTCTTCTCCGTTGGTCCCGAAATGAAACCGAAAGTAAAAGTCTAGGGTTAGATCGGATTTTCGGGCTCGAAAACGTAAACGAAAACCTATGAACGACTTACCAACAATCTGTAATACTAAGATCCTTGCTCTCCACGCCTCCTTGGTCGATTTTCATCGCCGGAAAGTGATTGGAAAGCAAGAACTTTGTGTTTTCGGGTTTGGGAGAAGTTTGAAGAGTTTTAGAGGAATGGGGCTGCCTTTGTGAGTAGATTAGGGTTTAAAAATCTGATTATGGGGAATGGGATCCATCAAAATCGTCCCACAATCCCTTCCCCCGAATTGTGATTGAGTTTCCATAGTCGGGGAGTCGAAATATGGAAAGAAATCGCCCGAAATCGCATTGATTGCTGCTGCCTGTTTGGTGGCGCGGGGTTGGCGCGGTTTTCAGCCAAAAACCGCCCGGAGGGCGCGCCGCCTGGTCTGGGCCGTGCGTCCGGACTGGGCCGTGCGATCCCGTCGGGCCTTTTCTCCTCTCTTTCGGACTTCTGTCCTCCTACGTTTTCGGGCTCGATTTTTCGGGTCATTCTCGGATCATAAATTCTTATCTTAAATTTATCTCGACTCAAATAAATTTCATGTTTGAAATCTTAAGTCCGTCGGTCTCGGGTTCGTCGGCTTCCAATTCGTCGTCTTTTGACTCCCGTGCAATATCTTGTGTAATTAAATTTCTTCCGACTTCACGGGTTCTTGGAATTAGGATTATTTCCCTTCTTGAATTTAATTCCAATTATTTTGACTCAATTCATGGAATGTCTTCGGGCTTCCTTTCCCTCTTTTATTCCATTTTGAATTTTGAATCTATCGGCGTTTCATTTCCGAGCAATAATTTATTGTGATAAATTATTTTCTTCTTCTCGGAGATATTTCGACATTGATCGGAATAAATTTTATTCCTTTGGACGTTGATAAAAATCTGGGGTATTACAGGGGACTACTTCCACCATCCCCATCCCCGTCCCCAAAAGAATCCCCGAAAAAATCCCCAATCCCCGCCCCATCCCCGATAATCCTCCCCCAAAACCGTACCGAAAATTCGGTTTTCGGTTTTCACCATTGGGTATGGGCTTTTTTGCCACCCCTTCAACTAGGCCTAAACAATACCAAGCCCAACCCAAAACAAAACCCTAACCCTAAAATTGGGCCTGCTGCCGCCGCCATTCTTCCTCTTTGGAGTTTCCTTGTTCTTCTGTTCTTCCTCTTCATTTAGTTACATTTCCTTTTGCTGCTCCACTGCAAAAAATTCTTAGATCTCAGTAGCAATTTTACGGATAGCAAGAGTATCCCAATAATATTAATTAAAGTTGGAAAATTTTTGTTTATTATTTACTCTACAATGCTATTGTAGAATATGAAATTTATATTATAATTTTTGTTAGTCAAAGTAGCTCCAAAAGAATATCTGTTCGTAGGTTGAACTTGTGTTGTGTTCCATTCTGCCAACGGTATCTGTAAGTGGATTTTTACTCTTTGGAGTTAAGCCAAAATTTATTTAGCTTGAGCATAATTTTTATACTGCACTTATATTTTAAATTTATGCTTATAGCTGCTCCCTACTGCTATTGGATTATCGGTGTGCTACCTTTCACTGTGCTTTAATATTTATTGCGACAAATCCTATGGTTTGGAGAACATATTATTTACGGAGTTTGGTCTACGTCATTGGGTCCCTCGATGCCACCTCCGCCGTTTGCATGGTTCCATGCCATTCGGGGACTAATGGATATCGACGCAACGCCATGATTGGATTCGAAGTGGTTGGAAGAAAATTCCTGGATTAATTATGCATTATGCACAAATAATTCTCGTTTAAGCATACCGTGACCATGAATGTCGTTTTTAAACTATTTCTGCAACTTGACCTCCTCCGAGAGTAAAGGTCTACTTACTCAGCGATTGTTCTAGCTGACTCTACACTTACCATTGCTTTCAGGACATGAAACCTGCAAGGTTCGGCAGAGCATTACTTGCACGGGCACGGCTTTGGGTGTAACATTTTTAAATTCCCTTTTTGGAAAAAATTATTACTTGGCATAGATTTTTATTAAGTGAAATTATTTGGGTTTTAGCGCACATTTACAAAAATTTTGTAATATTATTTTAATCAAAGCAAATCTTGTGCAAAACTAGTGGCCCATTATTTAAACTCTGAATATTTGTGCTAGCCTTAGCGTATTCCTGACGGCCCGGAATACGTGGCGGTAACATCGTTTCCATTGTTACCGCTCTTTGCTTTCACTGTTTCTATAGGGAAAATGAGAGTGTTAGGGAGGTCACATGGTCTGTGGTCTTGGTTTGAGGGGAGGATTGTTGGGGTATTAAAACTCATCCCACATCGTTGAAGCAAGAAAAGAATGATTTGCTTATAAGTGTCCACCCAACTCCCATTAATATTGAGGCCTTTTAAGAGGAGCCCAAAGACAAAACCGTGAACGTTTTGCTCAAAGCGGACAATATCATATTAATAACGAAGTTAGGCTAGTGGTTGCAGTCCCAATAGTACTTATTCTATTTCTACTGTGTATATGATAGTGTGCAGTTAACTAAACGCGATCCAATGGTGGTGGCAACAGAGCGCCTATGAAGAAGAAAACTAATGGACACAGGAAAACAGTTCAACTTAATAGCTGCGTCTTGAATTCAATTTATGCTACACGCGGGTAGACAATATAGTGAACACTCATCATTACCAGGTTAATTCATTAAATGATTCTCTAATTTATTTAGTAGTACTGATGATCGCTGTGGAAAAAAAATAAACATATAGTATTAGTGTTGGAACTTTACAGCAAAAGAAATATTTATAGGAAAATAAAAATTTAAAAAAAGGCTTGACCGGCCATCCATGGCCAGTCGTTATTCATTATGAACAGCCACATGTGGCCATTCAATATCAGATGCAAATGTATACTGGAATTAAAAAAAGAAAAAAAAAAAAAAAAAGACTGGCCATCGATGGCCGGTCACTCTTAAGCAAGAACGGCCCTCTTCTTTGCAAACGGCCATCCACGCCATGTATGGCCAGTCAATCCCTACACCCAACGACCACCAATGGTCGCCACCCTTGAATTTCAAATGGCCACTCTCCCAATAACCAAGCAATGCACTCCAGATCCAACCAAATCAACTCAAATTACACACATCCTACTACTTAAATCTAACCCATTCTACCTTGTTCAAAGTCTAACACCAACTCTACCTAATGTTCTAGTGTAACATTTTTATGTTTACAATAACAACAAAAACCAAACCCTAGGCATAGAAAGAAAACTTAAACGAAGTGGTAAACAAAAGTATGAAAAAAGCTACCTCCACCACGGTTGCCGCCACCGCCGGCGTGCGTTCTCACACCTCCGTGATCGGACATCTTTGAAGTCTCCAATTGGTGTTGGTGGTGGTTTGGGTGTAACAGAGGATGTTTTCTCTCTCTTTTTCGTTTGTTCGTGTGTATTGGTATGTGTTTAACAGGTGGACTACGGTTTTTGTAATTTGGGCGCCCTTAAAATAATGTGTAATGCCCCCAACATTGTACTACCTCCGTTCTTGAATGATGTTTACATTTAGAAATAGTATGTTATTATTCACATACAGACTTTCACAAAGTTTTAACATAGTTATACAAGTTAAAATATAATATAATCAAGTGAGATCTTGTTAGATTCGTCTCGTCGTGTAGTTTTTAAATATCGAACTTTTAGAATTTTTACTTGTACCGAACTTGAGTTATTAATGATTTAAAATGTGCATTGAACTGCGTGAAAAGTTTGGATGTAAAAAACAGTCAAGAACGGAGGAAGTAATTTTTTCCTCTCATAAGTTTCTTAAGGGTAAAATTGGTGGATAAATAATGGGTGCCCTTAACATGGTTTATTTTTATCATTTTATGCCTGGGGTACCCATAATATTGGATTTTTAAAGTAAACTAGCAAATAACCCGTCGAGACTCGACGGACATAATTATATATTTATATATAATATATATCCTTATATAATAATAATAAATGTATTTTGAGTAATAGAAAAATGTGTAATAATTTTATATATATTTGAAAGTGAGTGTATATAATAATATAATTTAATTATTTTTAAAAATAACAAAAAAATCGTATTATATTGCATTCTTTAGCTTCTGTGGCTTGTCCAGTACAAACATAACACATCAAAAAAATATATATTAAGATTTTTATTTAATTTGAAATAAATAAAATTTAAATATAAGTATTAAGTATAATATGAAATTTTTCTTTACAATTTGCTGAAAATTTCATTGTAAACAACAATTCTCTTGAGTATTAAGTATAAATCATATTTTGAGTAATGAAAATTGTGTAATGATTTTATATCTATTTGAAAGAGAATATATATAATAATATAATTTAATTATTTTTAAAACTAACTAAGAAATTATATTATACCGTCCTCTTTACCTTTTGTGGCTTAATAGATCAATAAAAATAATTATTAATATAATATTTTTATTTAATTTGAAATTAAAATAAAATAAAATTTAAATATAAATATTAAGCATAATATGAAGAATATGTCAGTACCATTGGGTGAGGCTGCTGCAAGCTACAGTTGGCCATGAGAGATAATGCCTTATGTTTTGTGATATAACATTGATAGCAATACCTTTCTGCAGTTCGGATTTGTAGATGTTGTTTCCAGCACTTCGATCCCCTATTGTATTCCGGACTTCAACATTGATTGGTTGAGAAATATAAAGTTTGCTTCTTCTCAAAAAAAAAAAAAGCATAATATGAAGAACTTCCTCACAATTTGCTGAAAATCTCATTCCTGAAAATATCATTGATAGGGGTTGTTATAGTACTATCTTTTAAAATATCTGAATTTGAAGTGGTGCAGTTTATATTTGTATATGTACTCTTAAAAGGTTTTGCTATAGGAATTAGATCTTCAAAATCAATACCGGCCTTACCATCACCTACATTAAGTATCCATTTTGTAAATTTTCTGTTATATATAAATTTTATAGTAAACAACATTTCTTGTGGTATCTTGAGTTAATCATTCTTAATTGCATATTAATATTTTGAGCCACATCTTGCTAGTGGCGCGAAATATTGCAATATAACTGTTAATGGCAAAAACTTATTTTGGAAGATAAAGTCCAATATTCTTTAAAGATTAACATTGACTTTTGATTATAATCATAGCAAAACAAAATACAAGTTGAAATTTTCTCATCTTAAATCGAATCATGAATTTGGTTAAATTAGATAGGCTCAGCTCATAATCATTCTACCAATCAAGAATTTTTTACTTTCATAGTTTCTAGAAAATTAGTTTAACCTCAATAATATGATTCCACATCTTGGTGACTATCAACCTACTTAGATAGTTACATTGCATACTTTATTTGATCGATCTATATTCATAATATGCATGACTATGCAACCCTAAATCAACTCTATTTCATGATTCGATAATCCAGAACAATTTGATGGTGTTTCAATATTATAGTGAAAATAATTCATTGGCATTATCTATGCTTTCATCCTCTTGATAAATATTATTAGAACTGATATATATATACATTTTCATTTGCAGATATACGTACCATGATTTAATAATTGATTGTATCAACAATCTCATTGGTCGAAATTAGTATAACAATATCTTTAATAATATCTGGATTTGAAGTGGTGCATTTCATATGTGTATAAATACTCTCAACAATTGCCGCTATAGGATCTCCCGTAGAATTCATAAAATTATAACCTGGAAATGTCATCTAATTGTACATCTCCAATATCAATATCAGATTTACAAATTACCATCACCTACATGAAGAATTCATTGTGCAAATTTAAGTCATATATAATTTTCATTGTAAATAACATTTCTTGTAGTATCTTGGGTTAATTCATCTTAATTACATATTAATACTTCGAGTCCCCTCTTTCCAGTACACGAGATATTGCAGCATATCACAAACATAGGTAAAAATGATTTTTGAAGATAGAATCCAACCTTCTTTAAAAAATGACATTAACCTTTTTTTAATAGTCATAGTAAAACAAAATGCGAGTATGTTTCCTCTGAAATCGAATGAGGAATTTGATTAATTCAGACGGGGTTATAATCATTTTACCAATTAAGAATTTTCATTCCAAATAATGGCCTTTATTTTAATGAGAACATAGGTTAAATAATTTTCTGGGATAGTTTTTTGCAGGTAGAACCAAATTGAAAATGTGCAATCCTACCTCTTGGAAGGAGTATGGTGCTATTCCACTGGATACTACATGCAACACAATATTATTTCTCCCACGAATGGCTAAACATATTATTTTCTAGATAAATTATCGATAAATGTCTTGTCAGCTCCACCACGTAAAGAAAAAAAAATCAACCCTCATCACTATCACCTACATACATTATTTTATGAGATAATAAGTAAATTAGGCCACCAGAAGGAGGCTTTTCGGATTTTGGGCCACGAAAACATGATTTACGGATTTAGGCCACAAGAAGGAATTTGGGCTTGGAATACCGGCCAAATGGCCTGTAGATACACTAGGGCGGGCTTGTTTGGTGAACACGCGTTTGGAAGCCCACGCCCCAGGGTAGATACACAATAAATATGCCAGATCAACGAGGGTAGGGTCAGTTAACCCATTTTAGCGTGAGAAAAAGGTCTTCACCTTCAACTGCATAGAGAAGGGCGACATTATTGAAGTTTCTGAGACGCACGACAACACCATCCATAGTGGGAGAGTGACCCGCAACCTAAATTCAGTCCTGTATTTCGATTTGAAGACGCGACAGTGCACATTGGTGAGATTCGACGAAAATGGCACGGTCGGAGGGCAGTAGCAGCGGCGGGTCCTCTTATGGGCTTGGAATGAAACCTTGTTTTTGTGGGTGGAGGGCTCTGGTGACGACGAGTTGGAAGGTGCCGAACGCTGGACGGAGGTTCTACAATTGCCCTCAATGGCGGGTAAGGTTCATTATTTTATGGCCGGAGCATTTACGGTGGTTAACATTTTGTTGGCCGGATAAGCCTGTTTATGTTTTGGTGTTTCAGCAATGTTTTCGATTGTAGGTGGAATTGTTTTGGAATTGAAATTAAAACTGAAAATCGACATTGTAGGTGGAATTGTTTTGGAATAGGTGGAATTGATAAAGCTCTCTTTAATGTTTGTGTTACTTTGTCGATGGCCTGCTAAGAAATTTTGAATGCGTAGGAGGGCGGTTGTGGCTTTTTCGAATGGGCGGAAGAGGAATTGTGTAAGAGGTCTCAATCACTGATTCCTGCCTTGCTGAAGAATGCGACGCGTACGAGCAGAAGATTAAAAAATTGGAGGAGCGCAACGAGTTCCTAGAGGAGGAGAATTTGAATGTGAAGAATGAGAAAATGAAACTAGAAAAGTTGCAGGTTGCAATTGAGAAGGAAAATTCAAAGGTGAAGATGGAGAAGAAAGTTTTATTTGTATTGATGTCCATATGCATTTTGTTAGTGGGAGGGTTGGCAGCTCCCGTGCTTGTTGGCTCAAAAAATGGCCAACCAAGATATATGCAACTTGGGTAGGTCACATTTGCAGAAAGTAATTGGTTGTGGCATTTTGCTAGAGGATTGTTGGTTTTATCTGTTTTGCTTTGTAGTGCTTGTAATCCTCAAGTCTTTGTTTAACTATTTGCCCAAACAAATGCAACTTGTATGCTAGGATGTATGCAGAGAGGCATTGCTGCAGATTCCATTTCCAAAATGGCTAAGCGATTGATCCCCACTCTCAACAGAGTACTTGTGGAGAAAGTCGTCCCCCCTTCCAAAACCACTGCTGGTATTCTCCTGCCAGAAAAGTCATCCAAGTTGAACTCTGGAAAAGTGGTTGCAGTTAGGCCGGGACTGAGGGACAAAGCTGGAAATCATATCCCAATTGCTGTTAAAGAAGGCGATACTGTACTTCTGCCTGAGTATGGAGGGACCCAAGTCAAATTGAATGATAAAGAGTACCATTTGTATCGGGATGAGGATATTTTGGGGACCTTACATGATTAATTAATGTTGCAAAGACTGAATATCTTAATTTGAGGTTCAATATCAAGTACTTGTGTTTTATGTTTTTGGAAGAATGGTTCTAATTAAAGGTTTGCCTTTGGGTGCCACTTTGTAACCTTGCGGTTTAATGAGAATTCATGGATTTGATGTTTTTGCTGCTCTCAAAAAAAAAAAAAAATTGCTAGGATGTATGCAAAAAGGTGGACTTGTGTATTGTGTTTTGGCAGGCTTGTAATATAAAGAATGGTTAATTTACTGCATGTGTCATGTCTTAAGGTATATATGACTTGAACTCAACTGAAGAAGACTTGTTGAATGAGTAATAACCTGTCAATGATGCATAAAACCACATAAGTGACAAGAGGACAATTTTCATTACTCAAAAAATGAACACGTTTTGGCTTCAAGTCCAAGGGGAGCCCCATAAATTTCTTTGATCAGCTGCAGTGCTTGAAAGTGTTTTCTACTGCTGTTATTGCACAAGTATTCGACTTCCTACAAACTAAGTGCTTGTTCTATACTTAAGTATTCCTTTTTCTCTCTCTATTTTTATATAATTGCTTTTACTTGAAAATAATTGGAACTTTAATGGCTATAGTGACGTATTTATATATACTATGAAGTACTATAAAGCTATGCTCAATAATCAAAGGTCTACTGGGTGTACCGCTAAATTTAGATCTATTATTTCAAACCAAAATGATATGGACGAACATAGACTGCAAATCCTGGAATGAACCTATCATTGTCATTTATTCACACTTACATTATTAATTGTGAATTCTCATCCGCAGCTTCGTTTTGGCACCCAATCATTCAAGACTTTAAATACTCACACAAGAACACTTCAAGTCCCTACTCCAAATTTAGTTAGTTCTTTCTTGAAATTGAGACATACCAGTCAAATAACCCCACTCAAGAAATAACAGAAATAGATAAAAAAGAAATCAATAATCTGTTGAAATTCAGTCCAAAGGGAAATCAGATAACCTCACACAAGGACACTTCAAGTCCGTAATCCAAATTCAGCCTGTTCTTCTTGCTGTAATGACTAAAATCAACATGATACACAAATAATGCAACTCACAAAATCATTCAACAAAAAATTCTACCAAATAAGCCATCAAAACATGATCATCATAAAGAAATAATCAAATAAGAGTACCACTCATATGGTTAATGCAGGGCCATAATTCTTTTGACATGATACAAACAACAGTACAAGTCACGATGATGCAATGTGAACAAAACATGGCTGTGGAACATATACCAAGAACATTCAACAATCCAGAACATGCCAAAAGATTCAATTAGTTCAGTAATCAAGGTTTCTGACTAAATATGACAACAAAAATTTGATGCTACTTCATAATTGCAAGTTGCAACAACATCACTCCTTGCTGCCACCCTGTTTCCGTGAGCACAAGTAGTGTATTGGAGGTCCACTTTTACCAACCCTGAATTGACCAGCTCTCCATGATCCCCCATTTGTTGGGACAGTCTTTTCAGCAGCCGTTTTGCTCAATCCCATCATTTGTTGGTGAATGGAGGGACCAGGGAGGATAGGTGCAGCGACAGTATAGTCCTGCGTAATCACAGGCTCCTCGATAGCTTCTTCAGCCTCTTCCGTTGCATCAGGAGATAGTGGTGGTAATAAGCTCGGCTATGATAATGTCATTCAATTAGCTATTAATATGAAAATTGCAATAAACTCTTTTATTAGAACAATTTCTCATAACTACCTGTGTAGATGTGGTAGCCTGCCCGCCTGGAGGTTTTGTTGGCGCCCTTGACTGGAGTTTCTTCCTCTTTACCTACATTGCAATACAATATAATGAAGAAATCAGACCACATTGGGAGTTCATTAACTAAGTTGGTTTAGAATCTGAAAAAAAGCCATATAATTTGATAACGCAGCCATATAATTGGTCTGTAAACAACCTGTGGTGTAGTTAAATTTTTAGAATGTGAATTTTGTGGTGTAAACTGTGCTGCAGCTGTTGATGCACCCATGCTACTGCTCGAAGAATTTCCCTTCCGTGCCTGGTGACAATATTACACAGATCAAATGTTATATACTAGAGTTATAAAAACAAATGGTATGTTATAACCAGGATAAAATTACACAGCCCGAATGAAATGAAACAACCATATTTTTACCTTAGCAATTCTCCTCCCCTCACGTTGTGCATCCGGTAAATCAGGGCATGTGGTTACATGATGGCCAGGTCTACCACATCTACTGCAGTGGGAAGTTGTGCCTCGACGTGTCATTTTAGTTGGATCTTTTGTTTGCCTCCTCCTCGGCCTTGGCTTCTTCTTTGGCTCATCAACAGATTTATTCCTAGATTTTGGAGGCCTGCCAACACCCCTTCCAAAAATTGGAGGACATGGGGGGATGAAAGATGTTGGCATCCAAAAAAGATGACTGGAGGTCCCTCCAATTGGAAGTTGATATGCCTTAATATACGTCGCAACAGAGTAACACTTTTCTACAAAATGCATTGGATCGTTTCCTTGTTTGGAGATAGCAACCAAGCCATGCACACACGGATAGCCATTTAATTGCCATAGCCGACATGAACATTCTCTTCTAACAAGATCCACTACATATTGCCCGTCACCTTCCATCATTCTTATTTGATAACTTCTGTCACTCGCCTTGATGGGTATGTAGTCACCAACTCTTCGTGCATTTCGCATCACAATCTTTTCAATCCTAGGGCAGAACAGTTTGTTGGACCATTTGATAGTTGCCCTGTCCAGATTCTCTGCATGTCTCTTCATAATGTACTCTCTGATCCACTCAAGACTGGTGAGTATTGTCTTGTCTCTAGCTTCCTTAATACAACCGTTGAAAGACTCACACAAGTTGTTCAAAAGCATATCACACAATGGTCCTTCGGAAAAGTGTGATTTACTCCATTGGGTTGGTGGTCTCTCATTAAGCCACTTCCATGCACCTATGATTAGAAAAAGATGACAAAATTCTTTAAACAAGCATGGCATAATTGAGTACCCAGTAGCATGCAATTCAGTGAATAAATTCAATGGATTAAGTAAACATGTAGCAATTAAATTCAATAAATTAAATAAGCATTGCAGAAAGTCACAACCACAGACATAAATTTAGCTTGGGAGAATTGAATTACAAAATTGAGCAGACAATGGCACAAATATACCTTCCGAATAATCCTTAATCTTCTTCATGGCAGCCATAAACTCAGTCACTGTACAAGACCTTGCAGCACTCCATAACAAATTCTTTAAGGCAAGGCCTCGGTAACCTGCCGTACAAAAATTATTGTGCATGTGTCTGACACAGAAACGGTGGTCCACACTAGGCAATACTTCTTGCATAGCTTGGACCAATCCTTTTTGTCTATCGGAGATGAATGTGAGATATCTCACATTGTCAAGCTGGAGGTCTACCTTCAATATAGACAAAAACCAACCCCAATTGTCCTTGTTCTCGATAGGGATGATGGCATACGCGATTGGATAAAGCTGATTGTTTGGATCGACACTCACAGCTGTCAAAAGCACTCCTTTATGAGGTCCACTTAAGTGACAACCATCCACTCCAATAATAGGTCTGCAACCGAGCCTCCAGCCTTTCTTTAAAGCTCCAAAGCAGGCATAGAATCTGTATGACCAAATTCATTGGCAACAGGTTGTAAGATTCAACACTATAGCCACATATAATGCAAAAAAAATTATTGACTAATTGAACCACATAACCTGTCAAATCTTGTCTTGGTCCCTTCATTCTTTGTCCCTACAACGACCGTGCTTCCTGGATTTCTCATTCGGAGTTCCTCTGCATAATCCCAGAGTCTTGAAAACTGATACTCGGAAGATCCACGTAGTGTTTGCAAAGCTAGCTTCTTCGCAGCTATGGCTTGATGTTTGGTGACATCGACTTTTAACTCATTTATAACATCCAGCCTGAAGCCCTCAGCTGATCTTTTTGGATCGGATACAAATTTTTGGATAAACCTTTCACTTAACCATCTACTATTTAAGGCTGGCACATCATGCGTTTGCATACACGTGTGTTTTGATTCAAACCTGGTTGATGATAACATCAACAAAATATAAAATGAGACTGACAACACGTAAATTATGCAATACAACAAGTGAAAAAAACAACTATGACAGTATGGTCCTAAAAAAACAAGTGAACCAGCTGAATCCAACAATCCAGGGATTTAAACAAGTGAAATTGAACAAATCACAATAGATTTTAACAAATAAGTTGTTGAAATTTAACAAACATGGCAACAGGGATTTAAACAAATCAGTTTAGCAACTAAATTGGCAACTTCAACAACTCAAATTAAACCAAGAAGATGTTGGCACCATACCTAGTGACTTGAAGGCTCTCGGCATCCTGCACCTTGTGAGCATAGATCTTCCACTCACAATCTTCCGCTTGGCACTCAGCGTACACTCGAGTTGGAGTTGTCCGTGTGAACTTAACCTTTCTTTGCTCGTTTACAGCAAGGGATCGCACGGCTTTTCTAAATTCATCTCTGGTCCCGAAAAGCATTTCCAATGTTATAGTTGGTCTGTAGATTTCGGTAGGATTAAACACCGGAGCAGGCTGTGATCCATCACCTTCTTCATCAGATAACCTCCTTTCATCGAAATCATCCTCGGCCGTGACCATATCATCATCCGAGCTATCCCCATCGCTTCGAACAACCAATTCTTTGCCCCTTCCGGAACCTCCAGCTTGTTCATCTTGTCTACTAATTCTATTCATGTCTTCACCCTCTTCATGGTATGCATCAATGATGTCCTCCCAATCTTCATCTTCCATGTACTCACTCTCTAAAAAGAAACTATCATGCTGTTCAAGAGGATTCTCCTCTTCATCATCAATATCATAAGGTTCTTCATCAACTACTTTTTCCTTACCGCGACTTAATTGATCAGTACAAGCCCGTACAACAGAAAGATTTTGACCACCAACAAGCTCCCCTTCATCAGCACCCACTTCCCTTTGACCTCTACTTTCAGTCCCATCTACACCAGAATCACTTCCAGATTTACTATCACTTCCACGCCCACTTCCCGTACCACTTTCACCTTCTACATTTCTATCACTTTTTGCAACATAAATATGAAAAGTTCTTTGCCGAATACTCTTACTTGCAGCAGCTTGTAACTTCTTCTCATCCTCGACCAATTGGAAATTATCACCAACTTTTAGATAACATTCAACCTCATCCTCACTAATACCCTCTTGCCTTAACAAGTTTTCAAGAGTCCAGAAGTCGAGGAGATCCGTGCTTACATGATCGTAGATGACTTCCTTGCCTCCCGAATACTGTGCCGTAGGGACATGGACGCACTCTCCACCCAAGTGCAACACCAAACTTACTGATATACACCCGGGGTCTGTGAAAACAAGAATCCCATATTTCAAAGCAGTATAAAACTACAACAAAGCGAATATGCCAGCTGGAAAAAATAATTAAGTCTCCTTATGTCAAACTATTAACATAATTATCTTTTTCAAAGTGGTCCCAAATCTGTCGGCCTATGCATAAAAAGGGGAACAATAAATTTTTGTGTTTTCTCATGGAGGACCACTACCGCATACAAGAGCTCATAATCTTACTAAATTCCGAAAAGATTGATTCCTTTTACCCCACATATTCATTTCCCCAAACTTTTGTCGGGGCCCTAGGGTGCTACAAGAATAATAAGTACAACACCACAGCATTCTACACAAGCATAATAAAAAAATTCCAAAGAAAGCAAAGTCGGCATCAGAAAATGCCAAAGAAACAATACTTACACCAAGCTGGAGGTGCTAAATGGACCTTCGCGTCCGCTCTCCGTAGCCCCATTCCCTCCACCTTGCGCACGACACCCTCGCTAGGAAGATTCACAGATCCTTCCAAGTCTTTACGGTTCTGTCTCGAATCGGCCGAATATCGCGAAGAATGTATTTTGCTTGTCTGAAATTAGGGATCTTCTTGCCTTCAGTGCGGATGTAATTCTTTGTAATGTATGTCCGAAGTTGTGGTTTAGGGTTCACATTTCTAACTTTTTCAGATTTCAGTTTCAGTCAAAAAAATGCAGAAGCAAAGAGATAACGCGATTACGCTTTTTCGGCTGATCTGGACCCTTACAAGCGCGTGTAACTAATTCGGCCCAGTCCAAGAACTATTCCAGTCATTTGGCCTGTATTCCAAGCCCGAATTCCTTCTTGTGGCCTAAATCTGTAAATCATGTTTTCGTGGCCCAAAATCCGAAAAGCCTCCTTCTGGTGGCCTAATTTACTTATTATCTCTTATTTTATTATAAACATCCATCTCCTCATTAATCAACAAAGGTAATAGCTTAGTATGATCCACCTTCATTTCTTCCTTATTATAATATGTCTCTTCTAGTATCAATAGACTATCTGTTTCAGACGTTAAAACTTCATTCAGTACCGGTATTCTAGAGAAAATTTTTAAATTTATAGAATTTACAGCAATTAGCCTTTCAATTTCTAATAAAGGTATATTTACATTTGTTCTTCCGTCAATTGCAAATTTGATAAAATATAGATTAATGAAGTATTTCTTAAAAAATAGATTAAAAAATAAAATTTCATTCTTTATTTACTGATGGACTATTCGCACCCCAATAACTCTTTATACACCCGATTCTTTTATTTCTAATATGCTTTACGAAAATAACTAATTTACTCTAAATCAATTATCCATAGAATATGAATTTTCAAAATTCTCTTAATAATTATAATTTTTGTATTATTTTAAATATAATAAAATATAAATATAATTTATACTATTTAGTATATATTTATATACAATTAGAATGATATAATTATAAAATATATTTTTTTAACGATTAGCAATTATATAATTGTATATTGCTTTTAGTAAATATATAATTGTAAACTTTCTTCGTCTCAGTTTAATTGTTACGTTTGACTTTTTAACACTATTCACTATTTAAATTTGATTCGAATTTTTATCATAATTATGTAAGAAAAATATAGTCAAGTGAGATCTTGTTAGATTCGTCTAATCATGTAGTTTTAGAATATCAAATTTTTAAAATTTTTATCGAACACAATTTAAGTTATTAACCGTTAAAATGTGTATCGGTATACGTGTCAGGTGGGTCCGTAACAATTATAATGAGACGGATGTAGTATTACTTTTAGGATAAGTGACATAATTTTGTAAAAACATGGCCTATATATACATTAATTAATATATACAAATCTTTTCCATACATTCATTAATGTATCTTTTAATAATATAAATTCTATTTATACACTGTGAATTCTATATAAATTTGAAATTTCAAATCTTTAAAAATTGAAAATTGTGGGAACTTCATATAAATTAAAAATTAAATATCTTTTAAAAACTAAAAATTGGATTTCATATACACATTAATATATCTTTAATATAAATAAATAAATATGTGCAATGTATATTTTGATTACATCATTTACCACACCAAAACAATATGTCAAAAAACTAAACCTACACAAAATTACCGATATTACAATATGATCACCATTTTGAAATATAAACACAACATAATTCTTAGTTGCCAGTGCAGAACCCGTCCTAATAGTACTATGGTGCAAAAACTGAAAATGCCTATTCATGTCATAATAATCCGATGGTGTAAAAACTCAAAATCTATAAATAAATAATAAATGCAGGAATAAAATCTAATAAATAAAATATAAAATACAAAATAATAAAATCTAAAATAGATAAAATAAAAAATAATAAATAATAAAATCCAAAATAAATAAAATAAAAATACAAAATTTCAAATTTTATCTTTTAATTTTTTTTAAAGGTGAATAAATCTCTAATGAATAAATAAATAAACTTGAAAATCTAAAATTAGTAAATTTAAAAATGCAAAATAATATAGATAAAATAAAAAATGCAAAATTTCAAATCTTTCAAATATATTTTTGGTGAATTTCAAATCTTTCAAATATATTTAAAAGTGAAGATTGTGGGAATTCCATATAAATTGAAAATACCATATATTTCAAAAACTGAAAATTTATAATGAATAAATAAATAAATACAAAAATCTAAAAATAAATAATTAAAATGTAAAAATCTATAAAAATTAGAAATTTGAAATGGAGACACCCCATTAAATTTAGGATGGGTTGTTCACTAATGCTTTAATATATATATATAGATTAGTGGGTGTTAATATGCTTAAAAATCCAAAGTTGAGATAACTTGTCAAAAATGAGGCTTTGATGGGTTGAACCCAGAAAATACTTGGTGACAAAACATGAATTAAACTTAGCACCAAAAGTTCGAATCCAATCTATGTCAAAATATGAATACAAGTTCACATATTCTACTCTGAAAATCAACAAGCAGAAAATCAACAAGCAGAGCACAATCTTACTTTGAATTCAGGCTTTCGACATGAAAAATAAAATACCCGACGCAGACAGAGAAAAATATGACACTTAATGACAGAACGAATATAATCCGAATACATATAGTCGTACAGTTTTTTATTACACAAAACAGCAGCAGTCAAGACATTGTAGTTATAATCATAAATATCCAACAGTACGTAATTTGTCAAGATTCACTTTCGAGGGAAAATAAAACTGCTCCCGAGACATGTCCAGGGTAAAAATGAATTCATAAGTCGCAAGTGTAACAGTAGCACATATCTCACCCTCGTGTGTAGTTTCTTGATAGGTAAATCATATGGGTGCTGTGTGCTATACTATAATTTGAGTATACAAAGACCAAAAATACTCAGAGACTTTTTAAGTTGTCCCTCTTAGGATTTAGGAAGTAAAGGTTCCGCAGTTTGGAATGTGTCTGGAATGTTATCTGATAGTGATGGTGATGGTCTTCCCTAGAACGAAGAAAACCAAGGATAGCTCAATGAAGAAGATTGTATTAATAAGCATTCGATCAACAGTCCATCCGAAGATAGTGAAGCCCCCCGTGTTGGACTGCACATATGTTACTACAAAAAATGACAGTAAAGCAGAGTTCACATTCCGGTTAGCACAAATAAAAAAAAAGAATTGAGCAACAATGAATAACCTAAAAAGATGTGGATTCAAATTTCCTCTCTCTGTAAACAGACACACACACACAGTGGGAGAATGCTAGATCCTTAAATATCACATCCTCATTTGTCAGGCAATGTTCATTTTTGTAAATTTTACAAGTTGTGTAGACAATTTGATCTTTAAGGCCATTCAAGAATTACACAAGTTTACATATAGTAGATGAAGTCATAGAATTGAACAAAGAATCAAATCGGCAACATTTCACTATCGATCTATCATCCAAAAACTCATCTAGAAGTAGGTGCATGACATTGGTCATATTCTAACTATTAGGCATGTGCAGAAAATTATAGTTTCAAATGACAGAACTGAAAAGCTGCGATTTAAAAAGCTAAGAAACAAACTATCTTTAACTTGATAGTTTGAGTGAGATCATGACAAGAGACTTGCAACAGTGCAGCTAAGAAATGTTATCAAGTGTTTTAATATTCTTACCAAAGGCTTGTCTCTTGTTATATGATGATGTGGATGAAAGAAGCTGCAAACTTGTAGGCATTGCCGAGTAATCAGTTGACTCCAAATCACTTTCAGCATAAGGCACAGGCATTGAATTGGCAGGAGGGCAATATCCGGTATTTCCAGAATTATCAAGAATGCCAGACCCTGGAACATCATTAGAATTGCATGTAACAAGGGCATGCCATCTGCTGGCAATTGAACCAAGACCCTGGGCTCTATGTGATAACTTGGACGCAGCAGTAAGGCAGAGAATCATCCCAACCACTTGAACAATGGATAGAATCTGTATGAATAAGAATGTTTTGCAAATCAGCGATTCATATAGTTATATAAACATATTTGCTGGAATAAACACTCTAAATCAACATGTGTGTGTTTGAATCATTATACACGTATTCTAAGTTGCATCCCTATTGGCCAAGTCAGCACTATAAGATTTGAAGTTTAAGGTCCCTATAAGGCCACCTCCTTTTTAAGTGTTACGTTTGCATACTAATTACTATTCATTGAGTAAAGTGCTTTCTTTTCGAAAACTAGTAGCATCAGTAATCTGTTGGGAGCTAAGCTGGTCAACATTTTTTGCTTCTTCAATAACAGCAAGAGAATGCAATGTTTCTATGAAACCCATAACCAAGTATGGCAAACATACTGTAATCTGAATAGCTAGCTTGAACACATTTTCAAATGAATATTACATGTGAAATAACCTTTGTCAAAGTATAAGATACTTACAGCAAAATCACCTGCATTGATGACAGTTATCATACCCTGATTTTCTGTTGTCTGCAACAATGCCAAAATCTGACTAGATGTCACAAATAAGAACTGCAGGAGAAGAAATATCCGAAACCTGTGACTGATTTTGGATAAGTCATGTGTTAAGCTCGTGTGCTCCTCAATGTAATCTGAAACCTCCAAATCTTTCTCAAGAATTTCCCCATAATTTTCGAAGTGTATTATTAGCAAATTTCCAGCCAAATTAAATAAAGCACACCCCACAAAGAATATCAGTGTGGAGTATGACCAGGACAGCAGATAAGCAAACAACAAGATAGAAGAGAACCACCAAGAACCATGATTCAGATACATCAAACGAGTAACCTCACGTGCTGCCTTCAACAGAAAGCAAACCCCAAACCATGAGGCCAGCAAGCAGTAAAAGCCCTGAACAATATAGAGGACAAAGTTAAATAATACTCCTATTCTAGGAAATATTTCTAGCAAATTTATTTCTATAGATAATCTAATGCCCCCAACAATATTGTAATTTTGCCTTGCTCATTAGAATATTGTGATTTTGGCTAAAATTCATGTCCCTATAGGTTTATTAAATAAAAAGGCTGCGGTTATATACACTAACTATTAGTTAGGGGCACACAAATAAGATTGTAAAATAACTCAAATACCCCTGCATAATACTACATTACAATTGGGATTAAGGCACACTTTCGATTGGATTGGGGCACACAAATTATTTTTCTTCCCTCCGTCTCTTTTTGTTCAAACAAAGAACCAAAACCCTACTTGCATTTTTTTATTCATATACTCATGGACAATAATGATGATGAGTGAGATGAACATGTGGTGGTGGAACAGATGGAACTCATAGAATCGGTAACTTTTTTTATATTTATATTGCAATTTGTATGGCAGATGATGAGCTCGCAGTAATATCGCAGAGTGTGCGTGAGTTTCGGGACAAAGGAACCAACGGCCATTCCTTATCCGTCCCTTTCAAACAAAAACGGCCATTAATGGCCGTGAGATATAAGAGGTAAACGGCCAGCATTGGCCGTTTGGACTAAGAGAAGGCCGGCTGACATTGGCCGTTACTTTCCTTTTTTTTTTCGTTTATTTCTTCTTTTTTTTTCCTCCTTGCTCAATCTGTTAATTGTTCTTTTTGTTTTCTTTATTGTAGCTCAATTGTGTACCATCAAGCGATAAAAGTGTTGCCCACGAAAAGAATGAAGAACAAAATATATTAATATATGATAAAAGAATACAGAAGGAAAAAAAATTAAAAAAAAAAAGAACAAAAGCCATGGCCGGCCAGTACTGGCCGGCCACTATCTTTACCGAACGGCCATATATGGCCGTTCATCTCCTTTCCTAAACGTCCATTGTTGGACGTTTGAAAGGGATGGCCATGGACAACCATGGCCGTTCAATTGCAATGTAAGAAAATAAAAAAAAAAGAAAAAAAAAAGAAAAAAAAGAGGAGTGTGTGTTGTGTGTTGAGGAAAATAAAGTCCCGGACTCTTGTGGACTCTCGTGTGTGTTGTGTGTTGAAGGATAGAATGGGTAAAAATTTTAGGTGTGCCTCAATCCTACTCCAATTTTGTGTGTTTGAAGTAAAATGAGGAGTGTATATAACCGACCCTAAATAAAAAATCTCGCCCCCAAGGCTAAGATCTGATTCCGTCCTTAACTAAACATTGTTAGAAACTCTGATGGCTAAAATTCTAGCCAGCAATCACTCTGATGGCTAGAACATTATATAAATATTCTGGTTCTAAGGCCATCTTAAACAGCAAATTCATAACTGTATTTGATATTGACCCGATAGATATCACGATGCATAGGAGGCATAATTAAACAGGTTCGGTTCAATAATAACACTACAAAATCAATTTCTTCCAACATATCAAACTCAACCCCAAAATAGTACACTGTATTTGTAAAAACTAAAAACCAAGTAAACTATAATTCGCGGTTTCGAAGGGAAAAAAGTAGGGACAGTTAGGTGATGACAAAGTACCAAAACAGAAATTAATTTTTTTCCCTAAGTAGCAGCAAACCAGATGCGAACAATTTAACTTCTTACGCGAATCTTGTGGATATACTGTTTCCGGAAGTGCGCAGTATGCCCATGGCAGCGATCAACGAACAGCGCCTTCCGAATGCCGTACTTGCGCAGATTCCGCGAAACGCAGAGAAGCGAAACAGCGGCAACGACGGCGCGCGAGACAAGGATTTCGATCTCGAAAGCCTCGATCTCAAATTTATCGCAGCCGTAGCAGCGGGAGAAGTAGATTGCAAACAGCGGGAAGGCGACGGAGAGTAGGAAGTAGGCTAACCAGGAGGCAATGGCACCGAACAGAGTTTGTTGGCGGAATCCTAGGAGTGCGAGAAAGCGATCGAGAGCAACCAAGGAGCGATCGAGGTCGAAGTCCGGAACGTCGACGAGCGGCAACTGGTGGTGAGCGCGCGGCGAGGCCATAAGTAGATAAGTATTTATACAGACAGAGAGAGGGAGAGAGTACAAGCAGGAGATGCGAGAGGTACAAGGCGGTGAAGGGCTAATAGGAAGAAGGTAGCTGAGTAGGCTGTAGCTGAAGTATGGTCGGTCGTATGACTGGAGGAGGAGAAAAGAGTATAAATGGAGAAAAGGGAGTAAATGTGAGAAGAGAGGTTAATAGGAAGTTATGAACAGAGTAATACTGTAATAGACTAATACTAATACTAGTACTAGTACTGTACTGCTATTTATTTATTCTTTTTTTTTTAATTATTTATTTATTTAAAAATAGAAAATATGCTGTATAAACCAAGGTTATCAAAATCTAGATCTTATGTAGGATCGTTTTTCCATTTGCAAGATCGGGATCGTAGGACCATATTCAGATCCTAAGATCCTATGAAATTAGGAGAAAAAATATATTAGTAAATTACAATAACTGATATCAATATACATTAATTTGTTTAGCAAAAAAAAGGATAATAATTGAGCATTTATGACATGATGCTTGAGCTGTGTTGGATTTATCATTAGAATTTTCCCCCTTTTCGTCAGTCTCAACCACTGTCTCATTGGATTCATCATCATCCATCTGGGCAGGGGTTCAGGACTAAGATCTCCATCAACAGGGGTGCTGGAAGGGATGCTACGTCAAGGGCGACGGTAGAAAAAGAAAGGGGATGTGAGGGCGATGATAGGAAGAGAAGGGGGATACGACGGCAACGTCAACAACAAGAAGATGAAGGAGATACAACTGCGACTGTTGGAAAAGGAAGATGAAGGGGATGCGAGGAAGATAGAGATGCAAACAAAAATCCCTAGATCTGGATTTTGGAAAAGAATGGAGGACTGAAAAATGAAAAAATGAGATGAAAAATAAGAGGGAGTGTGATCGGATCGTTCAAAGATTTTAAGATCTTGTATAGATCCTATAAATCTTATCTAGATCTCACCCTAATTTAGATCCCATATAGATCTTGATCGTTTTGGCTTTGTGGGATCGTAGGATCGTAAGATCCTAAGATTTAGATCTAGATCTTAATAACCTTGCTATAAACTAATCTATAAAACACACTAATTAAAATTAGCACCGGCATGTAACGGCAGTCGGCAGCGCTGGCCATATGGCATAGTTTAATTTATTAATATTGTCGCTGGAAATTCCCATTTCAATTTTCAACCGACCAAACATCACCTAATCACCAAATTTATTATTTAAATCTTACTAATTTCTTCTCATTTTTAATCTAGTGTGGTTTAATAATTAATTTCGATCTAAAGTTATGGCAAGTATTTAAAACAAAGAAATAGTTATAAAATACTCTCTCGGTCCCATTAGTATTCTCCTAAAACTTTTGGGTACAGACTTTTGGGCACTCAATCCAATCCAATGGATTTGTTTAACAATTAATATTTTTTATATTACAGTTTAACAGTTAATATTTTAAAATATATAGAAGTAAAAATTCTATAAAATATATATTCTAAAACTATGTGAAAAAATGAATCCAACAAGATATCACTCGACAATATTTTTTCTTATATAATTATAACAAAAAGTTAAGCCAAACTTATGTCATAAATAGTGTAAAAAGTCCAAGTGAGACAATATAAATGTGACGAAGAGAGCATATAATATTTATGTTTGTGTGGGGTAACTTGGCCCAAGGAGCGTCCCGAGCAAGGACTCATTTATATTTTAAAATATTACTCTAATAATTAAACAAATATCATGGTTGCGTATCCAAAAGTTTTGTAATATAAATAATGGAATAGAAGGAGTAAATATTTACTTTAGTTTCATTAGTGTATTTCAATTGCATAGTTGATACTATTAATTGAGTAACTAGCAAGTAACCTGTCGAGACTCGACGGTCATATTTATATATTTTATATAATAGTATTTTATATTTATATTATATAAATTAATAATAAATTGTATTTTGAGTAATGGAAAATATGTAAAGATTTTATATTGATTCGAAAGAGGAGTATATGATAATATAATTTAATTATTTTTAAAACTAAAAAGAAATCATATTATACTGTCTTCTTTAGCTTCTGTGGCTTGTCCGGTACAAACCTAACATATCAATAAAAATAATTATCAAAATAACATTTTTATTTAATTTGAAATTTAAATTAAAATAAAATAAAATTTAAATATAAATATTAAGCATAATATGAAAAATTCCCCCGCAATTTGCTGAAAATTTCATTGTTGAAAATCTTATAGGGAAGGGATAGTATAACACTATCCTTAAAAATATTTATATTATAAGTGGTGCAGTTTATATTTGTATATGTACTGTAAAGAATTGCCGTTATAGGATCACCCGTATAGTTTATAACAATATCATCCGGAAATATCACAACGGATTGTACATCTCCAAATTCAATAACTTTACCATCACCTACATCAAGTATCAATTTTGTAAATTTTTTTGTCATATATAAATTTCATTTTAAACATTTTCTTGTGGTATGTTGAGTTAATCATTCTTAGTTGTATATTAATACTTTAAGTCACACCTTGCTAGTTACACAAAATATTGCAACATAACTGTTAATGGCTAAAAACCGCTTTTAGAAGATAAAGTTCAACATTCTTTAAAGATTGACATTAAATTTTGTTTATAATCATAGCAATCGAATGGGGAATTTGATTAAATCATATAGACTCATAATTATTCTACCAATCAAGAATTTTCTATTTTCATGGTTTCTCGAAAATTAATTTAATCTCAATTATATGGTTCTGCATCTTAGTTACGATCAATCTACTTCCATTGCATAATTTATTTGATTGATCTATATTCCTAAGATACATGACTATGCAACCCTCATTCAACTATATTTTTCGGTAATGCAGAACAATTGATTGTGTTTAGATATTCCAATGAAAATAATTCATTGGCTTTACTCATGCTTTCATCATCTTGATAAATATTGTTAGAACTGATGTATACATTTCATTTGTAGATATATGTTCCATGATATAATCATCGATCGTTGGTATGGGTTAGTATAACATAATCTTTAAAAATATCTGGATTTGAAATGCTGCAGTTCATATTTGTATAAGTACTCTGAACAAATACTGCTATATGATCTTCCGTATATTTCATAAAATTATCATCTGAAAATGTCACATCTAATTGTATATCTCCAAGATCAATACCAGCTTTACCAATCACCGCCGTATATGAAATATTCAATGTGCAAATTTCTGTCATATATAATTTTAATTGTAAACAATATTTCTTGTAGTATCTTAAGTTAATCTATCTTAATTACATATTACTTCGAATCCTCTCTTTCCGGTGACACGAGATATTGCAACATATAACTGACACGGGTAAAAACTTCCCTTGAAAATAAACCCCAACTTTCTTTAAAAATTGATATTGAGTTTTTTTTTTGTTTTTTAAATAGTCATAGTAAAACAAACTGTGAGATGTGAATTTTTTCTCTGAAATCAAATGGAGAAATTGGTTAATTCAGATTAGTTCATAATCATTCTACCAATTAAGAATTTTCATCCCAAATAATGAGTTTTGTTTTATTGAGAAAAGAGGTTAAATAATTTTATGGAGTAAGTTTTTTACAGGTAGAATTCTCGTCACAATCTAGTTGAATACTAAATTTAGAATATGCAGTTCACTGGATGCTACAGGCAGCACCATATCACTTCTTCCACGAAGGGCTATATATAATATTTTCTAGATAAATTATTGATAAATGTCTTATCATTTCCACCACGTAAAGAAAAAATCAAACATCATTACTATAAACTACATACATTATTTTATTATAAACATTATTACGTTCATCAATCAAGAAAGATAATAGCCTAGCATGACATGCCTTCATTTTTTCCTTATTATAATATGTCTGTTCTAGTATCAATAGATTATATGTTTCAGACGTTAAAACTTCATTCAATATCGGCATTCCAGAGAAAAATTTTCAAACTTATATAATTTGCAGTAATTAGCTTTTCAATTCCTAATAAAGCTATATTTATATTTGTTATTCCGTCAATTACAAATATGTTAAAATATAGACTAATGAATTATTTCTTAAAAAATAGACTAAAAAATAAAATTTTCCTTTATTCACCGATGGATCTATTCGCACTCCCACTAACTCTTTCTACATCAGATTTTGTTTATTTATAATACTTTCTCTGTTCTCTTTTAAATGCACCCATTCTGCATTTCACGCAGTTCAATACACATTTTTAAATCTCAATAACTCAAATTATACATAAGTAAAAATTATAAAAAAATAATATTATAAAACTACGTGATTAGATGAATCTAACAAGATCTCACTTGACTATGTTTTATCTTATATAACTATGCTAAAAAAATTGATCAAAGTTACTTAATGAATAGTAACTACTATGCAAATGGATCAATTATATGAGAACGGAGGAAGTATGCTTTATGAAAATAATTAATTTACTTTAAGCAATTATCCAATGAATACGAATTTTCTTTAAACAAAAAAAGAGAGCATATAATATTTTTGTTTGTGTGGGGTAACTTGGCCCAAGGAGCGTCCCGAGCAAGGACTCATTTATATTTTAAAATATTACTCTAATAATTAAACAAATATAATGGGTTGCGTATCCAAAAGTTTTGTAATATAAATAATGGAATAGATGGAGTATATATTTACTTTAGTTTCATTAGTGTATTTCAATTGCATAGTTGATACTATTAATTGAGTAATTTGGATTCAATTTTTAACACAGTTATATGAGATAAAATATAGTCAAGTAAGATATTATTTTTTAAATATTAAACTTTTATAACTTTTATAGAGTATATACTTACTCTAGTTTCATACTGTGTTCCAATTCATTTTTTTTTAAATTTTTTTGAGGGAACATTACCATTCATTTCCATTCTGTTGTTATTAACGTGCTCTTGTGCAGATGCAATAGTTCCATGGTTGTTAAAACTATGGTAGAACGACCGCTGCAGTTACTGTCAGTTCTGTGCGACAGTTACCTGACCTGTGCGCGTATCTAACCGACCCTAGAGGATCTGATTCGTGTTCCTGAGTTTATATATATGTGTTTAGATCCTCTGTAATTAGTTTTTGAGTATTATTGAGTTGTAAATTTTCATTTTGAGAGATTTTGTGAGTCGGTTACTCTCTAGTTTTCATAGAATGATTTTTGGAGAGATTAGAAAATCCCTTGATGAGATTTCTGCACTTTTAGAAGATCTTTCATTCATCATCAAGGTCTGCGCTGAATTGGCTTCGACGGATTCATCTTGTTGAAGAAATCTGTTTTTACATTTTCATGTTTTCAAAGTCGTCTTGGCGAAGAGACTTTGAAGGAATCTGAAGGAGAGGATTCAGGATATCTGCTACACCTGATTTCCAAGACTTGAAGATCAGAACAATCGGAGGTTGCTTGTTTGGCCTGACTGTCCGAGGATCGGTGTTGTGGGGGAGTCCAGACAAAGATCAATCTGCAGACTGTAAGTCGTGTGAGATAGAGTTAGTTCCTTGATTGTTTGATTGTTTTAGTCTTAGTTTTCTTGAATGATAGTATTAGAGCCTGGATTGGAATCCCCCAGACGTAGATCCGTTTGGATCGAACTGGGTCAACAAATACTTGTGTTTTTACTTTCCGTTGAACACTCTGTGCACACACATATCACTTGTTATTCGGTAGTTTAGACCACGGATCGACGACGTTAGTTTTATCAAGATTTTCACGTAATATCTGGGACCAACACTTGGTATCAGAGCAGCAGACTCTGATATAGTAGAGGCGATCTGAAAATCTTGACAAGATGAACAGAGAAGGCGCTTCTTTGTCAAGACCACCATTTTTTGATGGCACGAATTACAGATATTGGAGAACTCGGATGAAGATCCACCTTATGGCACTAGGAGATGAAGTTTGGGACGCAGTCGAGACAGCCTGGCAACCACCCACTCGACCACGAGCTACAGCTGAAGGTTCTACAGAACCACTGGCAGTCGACCAGCAACCAAGGCTGAATACACTCAAGCTGAAAAAGATGCCAAGAAAGGGAATTATATGGCCCTAAATGCGATTTTTAGCGCCATGGACGAAACGCAGTTCCAGCTAGTCACAAACCTCACACTGGCTCATGACGCATGGAGGACTCTAGAGGTTATGTATGAGGGTTCTGAGGATGTTCGAGCTACCAAGCTACAGCGAGTTGAAACAATGTTCGAGAACTTGAAGATGAACAAGGACGAATCGATCTCAACCTATTATGGAAGGTTTAAAGACATCGTAAATCAAGCCTATTCTTTAGGATTGATTTATAATAAAAAATTAGTTCGAAAGATGTTGAGGACTCTCACCAAGAAGTATGCTCCGAAGGTTGCTACAGTGGAAGAATTGGATAAGTTGAACACTATTACCTTAGATGGTCTAGTAGGAATTCTTCAAACTTATGAAATGAACCACCTCGAAGAAGAATCGTCAAGGAACATTGCCCTCAATGTGGAAGAAGAAGATTCTGGAAACTCTTCTGAAGATGATGTATCTTACATTTCCAGAAAAGTTGCAAAGATGTTGCAAGATAGACGTGCAAGGCAGTTCTACAAACAACAAGGTCGCAGTTCCAACGCTGTTCAGACGACGGACAAACAACCTCGCAGAGATTTCAAAAGAAAGGACAGCAGCAAAGTTGATCGTTCCAACAACAACAAGAAAGACTATGACAAGCCAGACAAGTTTTCCTCGATGATCTGCTATGAATGTGAAGGCAAAGGACATGTTCGATCTGAATGTGCCACTGCCAAATGGAAGGAAATGAGAGAAAAGAAGGCACTGCAGGCTACTCTAGGTGATTAGGACGATGACAGAACCACTGAAGCACAGATTTCAGATTCTGATAAAGTCGTTGCATTCACTCTAAGAGAAACCAGTCCTACTATAAAAGGCATTGTCAAGTCAATATGTTTTTCACCTAACAATAATGCTTATGATTCAGGTGAAAGCGATGATGAGTATGATCAACTACTTGCGGACTACAATGAGCTCAAAGAGGATTTCGAGGTTGCTGTTCAGGAAAACAAGAAGTTGTTAGGACAACTGGCAGACGTCGGAATTGCTTATGATCTTGAGGTTGAAAAGAATGAAGACTTGCAAAAGGCGAACAATACTCTTAAAGACAGAATTCATGTTATGGAGAAAGAGCTTGATGATCTCAAAGCAAAGAACAATGAACTTCAAAAGGTATCTAAAGGTAAAAATCAACTTGATGAAGATTTATCTTTGGGAAAACGTGTTGGAGATCAAACAGGTTTAGGTTATAAGAAGCAAAGCACACCTAGCAAAACAAAGTTTACAAGTGGAGGTTTCGTCACTTCAACTACTGAAGCACCACCTGAAGAGTTCGTTGGAGAGTCGTCCAAACGACGGAAAGATTGCCTGTACTGCAATTTGCCTGGACACACCGCTGAAACATGCATGCGGATTCTAAGAGATCTCATGAACGGTGGACCAGTCGTATGGCCTGATCAAGAGCTTCGAAAGAAATTCAAAATGCAGAAGGCATGGATACCTAAACGTAAAACTAATAATAAAGATTCTGCTTGTTTTGTAGTTCTTTCGGTGCAGGAACAACATCGAAACGAAAAATGATATTTTGATTCGGGATGTTCAAGGCATATGACAGGAAAGAAAGAAGTCTTAAAGGACTTTACTGAGAAGGATTGTGGAGCCGTCATGTATGGTGATGGTACTCGAAGCAAAATTGCGGGTTATGGTAAATCTAAGGATAATACTCTTTCTAAACTTTCTAGAATTTACTATGTAAATGGTCTTACTACTAATCTTACATCTATTAGTCAACTTTGTGATGAAGATTTAGTGGTCAAGTTTACTAAACACACATGCATAGTATATAATGATCAAAAGGAGATTATCATGATGGGAGGTCGTAGCAAGAATAATTGTTATATCTTGAAAGATCAGATTCCACAGATTCTACTGACCAAAGATGATCAGACTACTCTATGGCACAAGCGACTTGGACACCTCAATTTTCTGTCACTGCATAAGCTGAGTAATTCGAATGTTGTTCGCGGGTTGCCGCAACTACAAAAGAATGACCAAACTATCTGCAGAGATTGCGCTAAAGGAAAGCAAACCAGATCGAGACATAAGAAGACTGATGACATTAAAATAATAGAATGCCTCGACCTGATACATATGGATCTTATGGGTCCAACCGAAGTGGAGAGCTTAAATGGTAAAACGTACATTTTAGTATGTGTTGATGATTTCTCTAGATATTGTTGGGTTTTCTTTCTTAGGTCAAAAGATGAGACGTTTGAGTACTTTGAGGCTCTGAGTAAAAGATTCATGAATGAGAAGCAAAGGAAGATTGCACGAATCCGAACTAATTATGGCAAGGAATTCGAGAATCAGTCGTTCGATCGTTATTGTGACGACAATGGAATTACGCATGAGTACTCAGCCCCTAAAACACCACAGCAAAATGGTGTTGCTGAAAGGAAGAACCGAACATTGCAAGAGATGGCCAGATCAATGCTTCACACCAGTTCAATGAGCAAAAGATTTTGGGCGGAAGCTATTAACACAGCCTGTCACATCATCAACCGAGTGTTGTTGAGACCACACTCCAACTGCACACCTTACCAACTTTGGAACGGTAAAACTCCCACGGTAAAATACTTTCATGTTTTTGGATGCAAATGCTATGTTTTAAATGATCGAAATCAATTGCATAAATTTGATTATAAATCTTTGGATGGATATTTCATTGGTTATTCTAACAATTCTAAAGCATATCGTGTCTATCTTACTAATGATAAGAAGGTTATAGAATCTACTAATGTTCTCTTTGAGGATCTTGATCTTTTAGAAAACAGGGTAGATGATGATGAGTTACCTCTTACTCAAAATCATGAGAATGCTAATGGTGTTGAGCAATCTGTCACTGAAGAAGAACATGCCAGTCCTAATGTTCCAGATAAAGGCCCTGATAAAGATTCTGAACTAGAAAAGGATGCTGATACAGACACTGTTGTCGAGACTAGAGCAGAACCACCCTCTGAAGTTCAGAACAACAGAAAAGGATCTAGAGTGCATAAACAACATTCAACTCAGGATATTATTGGAGATCCACAAGGTCAGAGACAGACTAGGCATAAAGAGATTAATTTCAAGGATCTAGCAAGCTATAATTGTTTTGTTTCTATGGTTGAGCCTAAGAATACCTCTGAGGCGTTGAAAGATGAGTACTGGATTGCTGCAATGCAAGACGAGCTACTGCAATTTGAGAGGAATGCTGTCTGGGAGTTGACAGAACCACCGCAGAACGCCAACATTATTGGAACCAAATGGGTTTACAGTAATAAGACGGATGAGAAAGGCAATATCATAAGGAATAAAGCAAGGCTAGTAGCACAAGGCTATACCCAAATTGAAGGTTTGGATTATGGCAAAACATTTGCTCCCGTGGCAAGGATGGAAGCCGTAAGGATACTACTTGCATTAGCATGCTCTTTGAATTTGAAGCTGTACCAAATGGATATTAAAACAGCCTTCCTTAATGGCAAAATCAAGGAAGAGATCTATGTTGCACAACCGATTGGATTTGAAGACCCGAAGTATCCAAATCATGTTTATCGAGTCAAAAGCGCTTTATATGGATTGAAACAGGCACCCAGAGCCTGGTATGAGAGATTGTCTAAGTATTTGGTGGACAATGGATTTAAGAGAGGAAATGCAGACAAGACGTTGTTTGTGAAGCGTCAGAACGACCACTTAAAGATAGCTCAAGTGTATGTTGACGACATTATTTTTGGATCGACTTCAGTCAAACTCAGAAAGGAATTTGTTGATGCTATGAAATCAGAGTTTGAGATGTCTATGATGGGAGAATTACACTACTTCTTGGGATTACAGGTTAAGCAAGAGGATGATGGTATTTTTCTATGTCAGGAGAAGTATGCAAGGAATATGTTGAAAAAGTTTGACATGGATGATTGCAAAGTAGTCAGAACTCCGTTAGGACAACAGGAGAAACTGAGCAAAGATGAGAATGGAAAATCAGTGGATCAAAAGACTTATAGGAGCATGATTGGAAGTCTACTGTACCTCACTGCAACAAGACCAGATATTTCATTTAGTGTAGGTGTATGTGTAAGGTTCCGATCCGATCCTAACGAGTCTCATATGAAAGCAGTAAAGCGGATCATGAGATATGTTAAAGGGACAATGAATATTGGAATTTGGTTTTCAAAAAGGTCATCACTTGACTTGATTGGATTTACAGATTCTGATTGGGCAGGTTGTTGCGACGACAGGAGATCTACCACTGGCGGCTGCTTCTACTTGGGAAACAATCTAGTAAGCTGGTATTCCAGAAAGCAAAACATCGTAGCTCTATCAACAGCCGAGGCAGAGTATATTGCTGCCACATGTTGTTGTTCACAACTTCTTTGGATGAAGCAACTACTCGAGGACTACGGTATTCATAAGGATAATTTTTTAGTTTTCTGTGATAATACTAGTGCAATAAATATCTCTAAAAATCCTGTTTTACATAGTAGGAGTAAGCATATTGATATTCGTTATCATTTTATTAGAGATCTTGTAGAGGATAATGTTTGCAGGATTGAGCATATAGCGTCGTTGGAACAACGGGCGGACATCCTAACAAAAGCTTTAGATGGAGAAAAATTTGAAGGCCTAAGAAGTACCTTGGGTCTTTCCTACCACAATTAAGTTGTTATAACTCGGGCCTGACTATTTTTAGTGTATAAGTATCTTTTTGCAGGCCCAACATAAGCCCAAATGGAGAAAATCTATCCGGATCATCATCATTACGCACGACAGTCTAGGTGACGTCATAGCTGCAGCTGTAACCGCTGCACGCCATCAGTCACATCGCACGTCCTCAAAAACTGCCAAACACCCCTTCAACTTCCGGCTACCTCCTCCATTTAAAGGTCATATTACTCTCCTCTTCAATTAAAATTTTCCCTCACATTTTCGAATTTGAAGCTTTGCAGAAAATTCAAAAATGGCGAATACTTCCGACCCCGACGCTCCTCACTCTGCCACCTCCTCCGCGACGAGCTCGCCGTCTGGATCACCCATTGACGCCCAACCACTTTCTGTCCTACCCCCGCTCTTTATCTTCCTGCTCCTACTGCTGCTGCAACTTCCGAGCAGCTACCCACTGCAAATGAACCAGAAACCCAAAATCAGCCTAACCCTAACCCTAAAATTACCATTGATCCCTCATTTGTTGATCAAGTTGTTCGAGAAATTAATGCTGAGCATCACACTCCACCACTTTCCCCCCTGCAAAATCAAGGTTTGCACGACATGACTCAAGAGGAACTTGCTGATGTCACTGCTTCACAGCAAACTAGAGGTCCTACTGCTGTTGCAACTATGCCAGAACCACGGAGGAAATCAACCAGAAAGCGAAAGGAGCCCACTCCTACGCCTACTCCAGCACCAGTAGCCACAACTACGAAGAAACCACGCAAGGAACCAAGGCCACCCCCTGCTGCTTTGAAAGCCGAAGATGCCTATAGTCTCAAGTTTTATACTCGAGATATGAGGACATTTTCCAAGGAAGTTCTTAAAGGGAAGGAGTTCACGCCCGAGGAAATCTTCAAGCATAATCATTATGACGTTCTAGGTTTCTCGGACCACTTACAAGAACGGCACTTGATCTTTTGGGCTAAGGGTCTCACGCACTACTCTCCAAGTCATGTTCGCGAGTTCTATGCGAATCTACATCCTGAGATCCTCACTCCACATTCTGCCTGGTTCGGTAAAATCTATATTCGTGGTAAATTTCATGAACTAACCCCTGCTGTGATTCTCAAGTTGTTAAAGCTACCACCCAACGACGACATGAGTGACTGTTTGGATCTAATGCCGGAAGACACTCTCACTACTGCACTGGCGATTTCTAATCAGAAGGTCAAGAGTTTTGGCCGCAACAAGTTCAGTGTTAAAGAACTTACACTGAAGTACTACTGCCTGTACCAGTTTTGTAGTGCCAACATCCTTCCGACGACTAATCAGTCTCAAGTCAGCTCTGTGATGGGTAAATTCATTCTTTGTGTGGATAAGCATATGGGTTTAATCAATTTTGGCTATTTTCTTCTCAAGCAAATGCTAGGATATACCTCTGGGAGAATCAAGAAGACGGCCAATCTACCCTACCCAGCACTCATAACCGAATTCCTCCTGTCCATTGGTGTGAAGATCAAAGACAAGCACATGGTTTCTCTCAAGGAGTACAAACCACCACCGAACTTGATGGACATGCATAATGACTTTAAGAATGGTCCTCCTTTGACTGGTCTTGCCCTTGTTCACCAGCTGAAACAGAGGATACTTCGTCAGAACGAGAGGCTGACCACCTGGAGCCAGGAAGCGATGGCTATAAAATGGGAGAATCTTAAAATTCTTCATATGATTCCTTTGTCTTTTGATGCTGCTGATTTGCAGGATGAGGATGAGGACTTTGCTCTTGATGATGAAGAGTGATAATCCATCATGGGGGAGATTTGGTGTTGATGCTGACGTTTGCTGAATTCTGACTGATATTTTCTGGTAGTCATGACAACTGGGTAACGATATTTTAAAATTTGACTATTTTGGGATGATTATTGCTGGACAATATTTGTGGATGTTTGTTGATTGATTTGGTTTTTGAACTGTTTTGATATTTAGATGATTACTTTTGAACTGGATTAACTATTGGTCTGTAATAGTTAGGTAATTCTGATAACTGCTGAACTACTTGTTTTTATTTGCTTTAATGTTTTTATGTCTGCACTGTGATTATGCTCTGAATGCTTGATGGATGCTGTTCTGATTCGTTTTGATTATTCATTGACATCCTATTTGTGTATCACATTATGTTGCTATTTTATTATCTCTTATACTCTTTGGACTTAGATAGTTTCAACACCATTTGGTGATGGAATTATCATCTCCACAAGAGTGGGGGAGATTGTTGTTATTAGCGTGCTCTTGTGCAGATGCAGTAGTTCTATGGTTGTTGAAACTACGGTAGAACGACTGCAGCAGTTACTCTCAGTTCTGTGCGACAGTTACCTGACTCGTGCGTGTATCTAACCGGCCCTAGAGGATCTGATTCGTGTTTCTGAGTTTATATATATGTGTTAGGTCCTCTGTAATTAGTTTTTGAGTATTATTGAGTTGTAAATTTTCATTTTGAGAGATTTTGTGAGTCGATTACTCTCTAGTTTTCATAGATTGATTTTTGGAGAGATTAGAAAATCCCTTGATGAGATTTCTGCACTTTTAGAAGATCTTTCATTCATCATCAAGGTCTGCGCTGAATTGGCTTCGACGGATTCATCTTGTTGAAGAAATCTGTTTCTACATTTTCATGTTTTCAAAGTCGTCTTGGCGAAGAGACTTTGAAGGAATCTGAAGGAGAGGATTCAGGATATCTGCTACACCTGATTTCCAAGACTTGAAGATCAAAACAATCGGAGGTTGCTTGTTTGGCCTGACTGTCTGAGGATCGGTGTTGTGGGGAAGTCCAGACAACGATCAATCTGCGGACTGTAAGTCGTATGAGATTGAGTCAGTTCCTTGATTGTTTGATTGTTTTAGTCTTAGTTTTCTTGAGTGATAGTATTAGAGCCTGGATTGGAATCCCCCAGATGTAGATCCGTTTGGATCGAACTGGGTCAACAAATACTTGTGTTTTTACTTTCCGCTGAACACTCTGTGCACACACATATCACTTGTTATTCGGTAGTTTAGACCACGACTCGACGACGTTAGTTTTATCAAGATTTTCACGTAATATCTGGGACCAACACATTCAACAAAATACAAAGCAATCCATGGCCTTAAGTCAATCTCTCCTATCATACAGCAATGCAGGTTTCGTCCCAAACCAACCTTACTGTCTTGATCAACAACCTGCACATTAAAAGCCAGTCCTCCACCTTGCCATCACCAATAGAATCTTGAACCAAAATACCGGGCAATCCACAGCAATAACCAGCCTGAAGCACAAAAAAGATAATCCAGCCATTCAACTAAAAGCCACTCTTCCACTTTTTCTTTCACACCAGCCACGAGCTGAAAATCCTCCCTTATATAGATAGCCGCATCTGTTCGAATACAGCATAGCAACAATGCAAGAGCCAAGATAAAAATCAAATCGTGTTCTGTTGATGATTTTAGTGTCATCATGTATTTTGGTGTAATTGGATTTACTAAAGTTTGGGTTATATATGTTGTAGTCGAGCTATAATGTGGGTTAGGAGGTGCGGAGTGCACACTCACATAAGTCACTACGACAAATGATGACCTTGCGAGAAGTCAAGAGGAATGAATTGAGAGATATATGAAAAGATGTGGAAGATTAAGAAGGACAACAAGCTGCCTATGATTTAGTCATGACCATGACTAAGTCTGATATAGGTTGCTGTAATGTCATTTTCAATCCAGCAAGGGAGAATATGCTTACTCATGGTCATGACTATGACCAGTTGTTAACCAAGAAATTGTTTGAGGGAGAAACCTCTTTTATGATTGAATGAGTGTTGAAGGTTAGAAGGATTGAAGAATGAAATTACAGGAAGTAACGAAAGCTTTGTAAAGGAATTGAAATTGCGGAACGAAAAGAAATTACAGAAAGGAAATGCAACAGAAAGTAAAGAAAAATTAAGGTGCAGATTCTCTTGGAGAAGTTCAAGGTGTCCCTCTTGGATGTTGCCTCCTGTATTTATAAGGAGTCACATTTCTCCAGCCTCAATCCAAGCTTGAGCGTTACCACAATATGCTCCGAAGAATCTCCCCAGATGACGCCTTTCTCTTACGGATTGAGCTCAACAATGGACCGACACGAATTGGGCCAAATTATTTGTTGGGTTAACAGATGCCTCTATCGCGCAATTTGTCTGATTAGGATTTTAAAGACAAATATGCGCGTTCAAAATAGGCCTGACCCATCTGTATTTTTAAAAAGAGGACAAAATGTCATTTTTTTTTTTAATTAGCCGCCATCACTCCATCAGCCGCCATCACTAATGTTCCAATTGCAGCCACCAATTATTTGAGCAGCTTCAAAAATTTTGCAGATTTGCATAGTCCATTCAATTTACAAAATTGATTTGAATGAGCTTTGGGAAGCCGCCACTAATGCATAGTCCATCATTAATGTCTTAACCTTTTTTTTTTAATAAAATTAAGCAAGCCGCCACTTGCCACCTTAATTTTTTTTTTCTCTTGGCCGCCACTTAAGCCTTGACATCCGCCATTCGCATCAAGCCAGACACCATTCGCCTTCCTCTAGGCAGCATTTGCATTGCTCTAAGCACTATTTGCATAACTCCAGGCACCCTTTGCATTTATCGAGGCACCATTCGCTTTACTCCAGGCACCATTCACATTGAGCCAGCCGTCGTGGAGCCAGGCTGTGTGACATCATCCCAACTGTCGTTGCCTTACTCTCAGCCGCCACCTGCAGGCTTCCATCGCCGTTCTATCGCCGCCATTGAAACCTCGGAGGCCGCCATCCACATTCAACGCGAGCGCCGCCAGCTCCCCGTCTGAGCCGCCATCGAAATTCTGTTCCAGGGCCACCATCAGTCCGCGAGCCGCCAGAGTGATCCAACGCCGCCAGCTCCCCTAGTGCCGCCAGCCCTCTACTCGAGCACCGCAACCCAACCTATCGCCGCCAGCCGAGAACACCGCTGTCAGCATCCTGAGCCGCCACTCGCCTTAAGCCGCCATCTATCGAGGACATCTCAAGCGTTGAGGAGCCGCCAACCCCGAGGAATGCCGCCAGTGAGGGCAAGCCTTGGACTTTCCATGTGCCGCCAACTTGCCAAACGCCGGTAGCCACCATCCGAAAACCCGCCGCCAGCTTCTCCACCGGCCGCCAATCTCTCTCCAGCCGCCAGCCTCATCTTGCCGAGCGCCGCCATCACTGGGCCGCCAACTGGTCGAGCGCTGCCAATCCCTTCGCTTGAGGCCGCCAGCCTTGTTGTTCGAACGCCGCCAGCCGCCAACATATTGAGCACTGCCAGCCATCAGCCGGCAGCCTCCACGGGCCGCTAACTTCGCCGGGCCGCCAACCTCTCGCCAGCCGCCAGCCTCGGTTCCAAGCACCGCCAACCAGCCCGGAGTGCCGCCACCCCTGTTGTGCCGCCAGGCCGCCATCGCCTTCTCGAGCGCCGCCAGCAGGTCCGCCGCCAACGCCAACACACGCCACCAGCCGCCAGCTCCTCCTGAGCGCCGCCATTGCTTGGGCCGCCAGCCACTAGCCGCCGCCTGCTGTTGTGGGCCGCCAGCTCTTCTGGCCCGGGCCGCCACTCGTGTTGATTCGTCTGCTCGGTTCAACGAAGCTGGGTTTAAAGACTAGGGACTCGAAATCTATTGAGTAGATGTTACATGAATTCTTGAATTGCATGTTCGGGCATGTTTCTGTTTCTGATTTTGAATTGCATCAAAACTCTGAATTGCATGCTGAATTGTATTCGGGACTTTGAATTGTATGATGGGCATCTTGTTTGTTTTCGTCTCATTTGAATGAGTATCTCTCAAACATGTATTGCATTTTTAACATAGAATTTAGCTGACGGAGCCACGCCAGCCGCCAGCTCCAGGCCGCCATCCATGAGTCGGCGGCCAGCTCCAGGCCGCCATCTACATCTGCTCCGGCCGCCAGCTCCAGATGCCCAGGCCGCTACCAGCATCACCTCAGCTTCCACTCAGCTTAGCCCCGGCCTCCATCAGCCTACACCCGGCCGTTGTTCGCTCGCGTCACCCGGCCCCCATTAGCCTTCGCCTAGGCCGCCACATTCATGCGTGCTCAGTCAGGCCACCATCATCAGTCATGCGCTATCCTCAGTTAGGCCACCATCCTCCAAAATTGGGATGAATCCCGAGGCACGAACATGAAGCTGAGGGAGAGGCTCAACATCCACCTTCATACATGCAATTTTTAAACGACCTTCTTTTATTTTGTTCTGAATGGCATTTTTAAAGCCTCGACACTTAGTGATACTATGGGTGTACGAGTTATGCCACTTACAGAATGACCGGTCCCGAATGTCTTCGGCCGCTGGTAACTTCTGCCCCTCAGGCAGCTTTATCACTCCATCTTTTAGCAATGAGTCGAACACTTGTTCTGCTCTTCCCATGTCAAAGAGGTCTTCCTCAGGCCTATTTTTGGCCTCCTTCTGCCTAGGCGGTTTGAGGGCCGTACAAGTATGTGGTTTGGCTGTATTCACTAACTCTGCAACAGCCACTTCCATGGGTTCGTCTTCATCTCATCTAAATCTCATCTTCTCTAAGTGGACTCCACACATAGGATGACGTTGTGCTTCTTGTTCCTCCAGGAATTTTTCTAAGCGAGCTGCTTTCTCGGCCAGCCCGGCAAGATCAGTGGAATCCTGCACAATTAAATGCTCTTTCAATTTTGGCAACATGTTAGCCACTGCGATATTGGCTATCTCCCTATCAGGGACTTCTATTGTACATCGGCCCTTAAGCCGGTGTAGTCGGTTAATAAAGGTGCTTGCCGCCTCATCGGAAAACTGTTTGACATTAGTAAGGTCTGCGAGACTCACCCGTGATAGTGGCGTATAGAACCTGTCATGGAATGCCCATTCAAGATCGGCCCAGTTTTGAATTGAGTAAGGCCGCAAGGATGCAAACCATGCGAAGGCAGGTCCAGTGAGGGATGAACTGAACAGCCTCAACTTCAGCCAATCGTTAGCCGCCGCTTTACCACATTGAGTCGTGAATCTGCCCACATGTTCTACAGTGGACTTGCCATCGTCCCCTGAGAAGGTGGTGAACTCGGGCATCTTGAAGCCCCTGGGGTACGGCTGCATGGTGTCTACCCAATCAGGGTATGGCTTCCTGTACGTAGGCCGCTCAATCGGCCTCAGTTGAATTCCAAAATGTTGCTGCATCATATCTGCGAGCAACTCGGGTGAGACCGTCGGTGCTTGTGTAAGAGGCATGGCGGCTATAGGTGTGGCAGGAGTCATGGTGGCTGGTATAGATGCTGCCACCACTCCACATGTCGGTGGCGCCTGCCCCCTAGTGTTGGTGGCATCCAACCAGGTGCCTGCGTAGGAGGCATGGCGGCCGGTGTGGCAGGTGTCGCGGCCACTCCACATGGTTGTGGTGTCTGCCCCCTAGTGTTGGTGGCATCCAACCAAGGTTCAATGGTGCTGCCACACGAGGTGTGGTTTGAACATTCGGCACATGAGGTGCCGTAGCCTGACGTGGCACCATGCCAAGTCCACCGGAGGCCATCGTACAGCCTGGTGCAGCGTTGGCCGCCATTAATTACCCTGATGAAGCATACATCGGTACGGGAGGTGCCACATAATCGATGTTCGGCGTGTTAGGTACCACATGAGCGAAAGCATGAGTAGATGGGAATGAGGGCACACTCGCTAGGCCTCCAAACTCAGGGAGTGGCGGCTGGCCAAAAGTTGTCCCCCAAGTCCTCTGTGGGCCGCCATACGGCCCTTGGATACTTGGTGGCACACTCATGCCATTTTCAGGAATAGACCCCTCTTGTGAAGTACGCAGGGATCCACATATCCTGTCAGCCCGCAACACGTCCATAAGGTGCCTGGTAAGTAAAGGCATGAATTCGGCCATCGATTCAGTCATAGATAGCCACATCTGTTCAGAGAGGGTTGGGACTTGCATTAGTCCCTGTTGTGGTTGAGAGGTGTCCGCCGCATTATCGGCATTCTCAGATGGTGTTCTCACTGGTGTTTCTTCATGTAGCGACATTTCTTCAAATTTTTTAGTTAAGTCCCTTACTACTCGTCCAGATCTATGTAGCATACACTCCTAAGCGGATATGGTTTCTACTCGAGTCCCACTGGGCGTGCCAATTTGTTAACTAAGAAATTGTTTGAGGGAGAAACCTCTTTTATGATTGAATGAGTGTTGAAGGTTAGAAGGATTGCAGAATGAAATTACAGGAAGTAACGAAAGCTTTGTAAAGGAATTGAAATTGCGGAACGAAAAGAAATTACAGAAAGGAAATGCAGCAGAAAGTAAAGAAAAATTATGGTGCAGATTCTCTTGGAGAAGTTCAAGGTGTCCCTCTTGGATGTTGCCTCCTGTATTTATAAGGAGTCACATTTCTCCAGCCTCAATCCAAGCTTGAGCGTACCACAATATGCTCCGAAGAATCTCCCCAGATGACGCCTTTCTCTTACGGATTGAGCTCAACAATGGGCCGACATGAATTGGGCCAAATTATTTGTTGGGTTAACACCAGTGTAGTTTGCTGGAGCTTCTTTTGTCTTTTTCCTTATGCAGTTATGTTGGGGGTATTTAGTCATGGTCATGACTAATTTAAATTCGTATTGCTGGATAATTTAACTATCAGCAATTGAATTTGAAATTTTAATTCAAATGTGATTTGAATTTAAATTTGAACTTGAAATTCAAATTTGAATTTCAAAAATTGCACCCATTCATAATTGATTGTATCTTTCCAAATTCTACTGCATTTTTCCTCTACAAATATGAATTCCTGCAAAATTCATAACAACAAGAAAATATACAAGAAACACAAAAACACTACAAACACAATAATTCAGCAATCCTCTAAGCCGGTTCTCTTATTTCTTTCGAAATTAGAGTGCATATTTTGGATTATCCCAAAATTGATTTGCAGAGGCAAAATACAACTTTAGGAAAGTGTTTTAACACGATCCAATTGATTTTCCAAGTTCTTTCTATTTTGATTCTCATATCCATATACTGCAAAAATCCCCCAACATTCTAAAGTTGTATTTTCGTGAGAGTCATGGCGGAATCTGTGAAGAACCTGACTTCAAAGTTCGAGAAATTGGACAAATTTGAAAGCATCAATTTTCGATGATGGCAAAAGAAGAGGAGGCATTTTTGAAGCAACCCGAAGGATTTGTTATGCCCGGAAATGAGCATAAAGTGTGTAAACTGATCAAATCCTTGTACGGGCTGAAACAATCTCCAAAACAATGGCATCAAAAGTTTGATGATGTTGTCTTATCAAGTGGATTTAGTTTAAATCAAACTGACAAGTGTGTTTATAGCAAATTTGATAAAAATGGTAAAGGAGTCATCATTTTCTTATATATCGATGACATGTTGATCTTTGGCACAGACCAAAGACAAGTCGATATGACATTCTCTATGAAGGATGTGGAGGAGGCAGAAATGATTCTTGGAATAAGAATCAAATGGGAGAACAAAGGAATTTCAATCACGCAATCTCATTATATTGAGAAAGTGCTCAAGAAATTCAATTTTTATGATTGTTCTCCTATTAGCACTCCATTTGACCCGAGTATGAAACTTATGCCAAATAATGGAGAAGCTGTGTCTCAACTCGAATATTCAAAGTTGATAGGTTGCTTGATGTATGTAATGACAAGCACAAGGCCGGATATATTACATTTGCTATAGGCAAGTTGAGTAGGTTTACAAGTAATCCTAGTACTCACCATTCACAAGCTCTAAGGCGAGTGCTTAAATACTTGAAGAAAACTATGGATTATAGTTTAACATATATTGGATTCCCTTCGGTCATAGAAGGTTATTCGGATGCAAGTTGGATCACTAATATGGAAGATCATTCTTCCACTAGTGGTTGGGTATTCTTACTTGGGGGAGGTGCCATTTCGTGGGCTTCCAAAAAGCAAACTTGCATCACAAATTCTACAATGGAATATGAATTTGTTGCTTTAGCTTCTGCCGGCAAGGAAGCTGAATGGTCAAGGAATTTAATTTATGAAATTTCATTATGGCCTAAACCTATACCACCCATTGCTATACATTGTGGCAGTGCAGCCACATTGGCTAAAGCTTATAGTCAAATGTATAATGGGAAGTCTAGGCATTTAGGCATCCGACATAGCATGGTTCGTGAGCTCATCATGCATGGGATAATTTCAGTTGATTTTGTGAGATCTCAATGTAATCTAGCTGATCATTTGACAAAGGGATTAGCTAGGGACTTGGTTCACAAGTTGGCCATAGGGATGGGTTTAAAGTCCAATTAAAATTTCTATTGGTAAGATACCAAATTCCCTTCCAGTACAACGTTGGAAGCTGAATTCAATGTGGAAAGCTTACCCAGAGAAATTGGAACACATAAATAGTTCATCCCACGGTATGTGTTCGGACCTGCAAGTAGGTAGGATGAAATTTATTTCTTAATAGCTCTTTTGAAAAAGTGCATATGCAGGTGCACGAGTTAAAAGAGCTACCTATATGAGCATGGAGTGTAGCCGCTTCAAAAGACTTGGACTTGGCTTTGTATATGCTTATGAATGGATAGGGACGCATGGCCGTAGATAGCGTCAAGTGAAGGCTTAGAGTGTTGTAATTAACTTGTGTGTACGTTATCTTCATGTATTCAAATGAGTTGAAAGGTTCAATCCTATGGACACCTTGATTCTCGAATGCTTGGAATGTGTATCGTACTAAGATGAAAATTCAATCGTCACGATATTTTCATTTATGCATGAGTGTGGTTTTATTGTGTGGATTTAGAAATCATGGATTACAATAAAATGGGGGAGGATTGTTGATGATTTTAGTGTCATCATGTATTTTGGTGTAATTTGGATTTACTAAAGTTTGGGTTATGTTGTAGTCGAGCTATAATGTGGGTTAGGAGGTGCGGAGTGCACACTCACATAAGCCACTACGACAAATGATGACCTTGCGATAGGTCAAGAGGAATGAATTGAGAGATATATGAAAAGATGTGGAAGATTAAGAAGGACAGCAAGCTGCCTATGATTTAGTCATGACAATGACTAAGTCTGATATAGGTTGTTGTAATGTCATTTAATTTGTCTTTCAATCCAGCAAGGGAGAATATGCTTACTCATGGTCATGACTATGACCAGTGTAGTTTGCTGGAACTTCTTTTGTCTTTTTCCTTATGCAGTTATGTGGGGGGTATTTAGTCATGGTCATGACTATTTTAAATTCGTATTGCTGGATAATTTAACTATCACAATTGAATTTGAAATTTGAATTCAAATCTGATTTGAATTTAAATTTGAACTTGAAATTCAAATTTGAATTTCAAAAATTGTACCCATTCATAATTGGTTGTATCTTTCCAAATTCTACAGCATTTTTCCTCTACAAATATGAATTCCTGCAGAGGAATTCATAACAACAAGAAAATATACAAGAAACACAAAAACACTACAAACACAATAATTCAAAAATCCTCTAAGCCAGTTCTCTTATTTCTTTCGAAATTAGAGTGCATCTTTTGGATTATCCCAAAGTTGATTTGCAGAGGCAAAATACAACTTTAGGAAAGTGTTCTAACACGATCCAATTGATTATCCAAATTCTTTCTATTTTGATTCTCATATCCACATACTGCAAAAATCCCCCAACATGTTCCAATTCATTGTTGATACTATTGCCCGATTAAGGCCCTGTTCTGTACAACTTATTTTCAGACCTTATTACTTATTTTTTTCCAAAATCATATCAGACCAGATCAGATAAGAAACATTCAGATCAGACCAGATCAAATCAGATCATATCAGACCAGACCAGACCAGACCAGATCAGATCAGACCAGATCAGATCATTATAATACAATTACATAATTACATATAATATTTTTTTTAAAAAAAGGCAAAAACATATAGGAATGTATGCAAATATTATTTATATTGTACTTATTTAATACTAATTTTAAAAGTATTTTTCAAAATGTTTTTTTGCTCTTCAAAATATTATTTAAATATACTGTTCACGTTTTTAATATATTTTATATTATAAATACTTTCAAAATATAGTTTTAAATACTTTCATTAAATATTTTTGAAATATATTAGAAAATACTTTCAAAAATATTTTCAAAAATTACTAAACATAATAATAAAACTATTAATTAATTATTATATTATTATTATATAATAAATATTAAATAGTAATTATTAGTTTTTTATTATTATATATTATTATTATTATTACCATAATTTAATTAGAATCAAAATAGCTTATCGAAAAAAATAATTAGAATCCAAATATAAATAAAATAAGATCAGAACAGATCAGACCAGATCAGATCAATTCAGATTAGACCAGATGGAATCAGACCAGACCAGAAATATTCAGATCAGATCAGACAAATTCAGATCAGACCAGATCAGATTTTACAAATTCAGATCAGACCAGAAAAATTAAGGCCTAGAGAACAGGGCCTAAACCATGACCATTTAAGGATTGAGCCATGGATATTATTGGTAAGATTACGCAATCGAATAAGCATCACCAATATATCTTGATGGCAACAGATTTCTTCATTAAGTGAGTAGAATCCATACTCAAGAAAGGGATCAAAACGATGTGATAGATACCATAGAATGACATATCATTCGTCGTTTTGGTATCACGCTTTCCATTATCATGGATCACGGGTAGTGTTTACCAGTATTCGAATCGTCCAGTACAAGGACAAATTTAAGATCCGTTTGTTGCATTATTCGCCAAATTATCCCCAAGTTAATGGCCAAGCCGAGGCATAAATAAGTTTATTAAAAAAAAAGATGATCACGGATAATCCAAAAGAATGGCGCGACCATTTGTCTGAGGCCTTGTGGGCATGTTGGAATTCCAAAAGTATGGCCACCGGATTTATTTTGTATCAATTAACTTATGGTCAAGAGGCAGTCCTGCCCATTGAGATATCGGTCCCGAGTCCATGAATTTTGGTGCAAGCATCCGTCCTGAGAGATCAATATCATGAGAAAATGTTGCAACATTTGGAACTAGTGAATCTTATGAGATTGGAAGCAATTGACAATCTAAATCGGAAACCTAGACAAGGGTTTGGTTTGGTTTGGTTTGGTTTGAGAAAAAATTATATTGCTTGTAGTTAAGAACCATGCACGAATTTGGACAATAACAAAATTCTAACAAGCAATATTGCACATAACAAAATTCTTACAGCATACGAAAAATTTATAAGGAACTTGGGTGAAGACAGATATTGCTGGAAATGCAGAGGGGATGAGACCCTCTTGCATAGATAGCCTCAGGGATTGTTATTCATCTTCTTTGGTCTGGCTCAACCTTGATACTCATTTTACAGATAGCTTCTGGACTTTACATACCACAGAATGGATCCAATCAATGCACTGTACAGAGGTTGGCCTGGAGAGTTGGAAGCCGCAACTTCTGGTATTTGGAAAAATAGGTGTAAGAAGCTGCATGATGAGGAATTTTCAGCCTGGGAAGACTTTCACTGGAAAAAAAAAAAAAAAAGAAGAAGCTAGCACTGGAGTACATAACGGGTAAAAATGAACTGAAACAAATGGGAGGTAGAAGTTGGTGCAACAAAAAGATCAGGCGGGAGGGGTTGGGTTACGGCCAATAGTGATGGAAGCTCGTCAAGTTGAGCATGCAAAGCTGGGGGACTCGTAAGAGACTCACTCCTCTGGTTATTTTATTGGTTGGGAGGTATCAAAGCAGCTACAGGGATCGAGTAGAATGCATGCATGCAGCTTTCGCAGAGGAATGGGCCGGGGTACTGTAATTAATGTATATATATATATATATATATATATATATATGTTTGCAACTAGCATGGCCCGCCGGATATGGGCATCCATAAACTAGTTGTAGAATCCGATAACATTGAGATTATAAACTCACTCAAATCACAGGGACAACACCAGTGGCCCTCCGACTCGAGTCACTGCGCAGATGCATGCGTGCATGATATGCATGCAGAGATGGCAATGAGAGTTAGTATTCAATCTCTTATTCCTACAAGATGATGTAATGTCCGTGTATACTGTACACCAATCTTTGAGTGAATAAATGGCTCCGGCCGACCTTTTACCCCAACGAAAAAAAAAAAAAATACGTTTCAAGTTCAATTTATTCCATTTCCCTCCCTTCCCGCTGGGGTTGGCCAGGCCATCTGAATAAGAAAAAAGCGCCGAAGAAGAACCGGGCTTAACGATCTGCCGAAGCAATTCATGTTACAGTAGAAGTTCATGTAATGACTATTTAGACCAGAATTGTTCGAATCAGTGGAGCAACTCTGGTATAATCAAACTATCAAAGTCTTCCCACCCACACATATCGAGACAATTCACGAATATCTTAATAGTCACGTTTCTTACAACAAATAGGGCCGGATAATTTTGCCGAAAACTCGGTATACTGATCATACCATACCCAAAAATATTGATATGGTACATCGAAATTTTTGGTGGTATAGTGCCGTGCCGAGTTTTTTTGGTATGGTATAGGTATCAAAATTTAAAATATTCGGTATATTGAAAATACCGAAACACCGATATATGTATATATTATAAATATATATTATATATTTTTAAAATAAAAATATATTACATTACATATTTATTACTAAACCCAAAGAAATTCTAGTTAAGGCCCAATCCCAATTTCAAAATACCTAAATTAAATTTCTATTTGTTAGAAAACTCTAATTCAAAATTTTAATTCTATTCTTCTTTCTACTCTTCAATCCTCATGGTCACTGTGTGTGGTCGATTTTATATATGCTAGAAGATATTATGAATGACCTCTAAATTTTATTTAAATCCTATGATGTGTATTACATTATCTTGAAAATTATTTTTATTGCACTTGTTAAAACTATTATATGAAAATTTTTGTTCATTTTTCATAAAAAAATTTATATTGGCATATCAATAATACCGAACTTTTATGTTAAATGTTTCGGTACACCGAATATTGGTATTCCGAATTTATGGTATGGTAATAGTATTTATTTTTCATATACCGATATCTATAATAATTAAGGTTCTTGATCTTATGAATAATGATTGGCCAATGGGCTTAAAAAATAATCAAGTTAAATTATTAATTTTGATAATCAATTAGGCTTTAAGTAAATTATAACTTATATTTACCATTAATTTTTCATTTATAATTTAGTACTTTTAATTTAAGAATACATTTTAATAAAATATTATAGAAAAAGGCTCCCGGAAAAATATTATACAAAAAGATACATATTTATTGTTGAATAAAAAATAACGCGAATTGATTGTTTAAATTAATTAAAAATATGTATCATATTTTTTAAATTAAAATTTAATGAAAATAATGTGAAAGTTTTGGGGAAAAATTATTTAAATTGTTTAATAATTTTAGATAGTTTAGCAATTAACATTTATTTAGCAGTAAATATTATCCATTATAGTATTATGTAATACTCCGTATTAATTTGTTTACTTATGATATTTTGTAGTAAAAATTTTATTTGCTTCATCAATTGGATTAAATGATTTATATTGAATGTTTTGCAAAATTATTTATCCTAATATTAGAAAAATGATTTATATTTATAGAAAAATTAATCGTGATATTATTTACCTTTTTTTTAATAACAAGTTTTTGGCCTAAAGACACATTTTTTTCTAAAAATTTGGATGAAATATAGATATGAAACAATTCACTATAATTTCAATTAGTGTAAGACTAATAATATATATTGCTAAAGTGTTCATATTTAACCCAATTAACTATATCTTATAATTTTTTTTTTGACGGAACAGCTTATACAGACTAGGAAAAGAAGGAAAAATTAAAAACAAAAGAACAGAACAAAACGAGACTAAGTCCTAGGAAACCACGTGCCCACGGCATCTGCTGCAAGAAGCGGCTTAAAACTGTCTAGAGGAAAAGCCCATGTTGTATAATGGCATGCGAGAATTAATTTATGAAATGTTATATTTTTTTGTAATTTATAGACTTTGTCAAATGGTCAAATTTCTTTACTTCCAACCTTATGTGGTGGTTCGATTCCCCACCATTTCCCCATCTATTCCATTTGTCCCTTTGTAAATTATGTGGAATGGGGCTCCTACAATTAGAGGTGGGAATAGGCCAGGCCGCTCGATAGGGGCCTATGGCCTGGCCTATTTTAGGTCTAGCCTGGCATAGGTTTTTTACAAAATAGGTCAGACCCGGATAATTTTAAAGGCCTGTTTAATTATGTAGGCCTAGGGCGGGCCTCATTAAAAGGCCTGCTAGGCCTATTAGGCCGGTCTGTTTAAGATTTTTAAATAATTTATTAATATATTTATTAACATTATTATTTATTAAATAATTAAATAGGCCCAAATAAGCTTAAAATACGGTCTATCTACACAAAAGGCCCGACACGCCTATAAAAGGCCATAGGTCAGGCTCAGGCCTTTCAAAAGTTAAATAAGCCTAGGCCGTTCAAGGTCAAGCTTGGTCTGGCCTCGCACCCCTACCGACAATCCCCTGCCTATATATGCCATGAAATAAATATATATATATTTAAATAATGAACTATTTTTTAAATTATTAAAGATTAATAATCTAAATCCGAACAATTGATATTTCGTGTTTAATTGTTTGCAAGTTGTAATTTGTGTGGCTTGGACTCCTTAATACCTTTGCAAATACATGAGTCAATATTTACCAAAAAAATTATTTGTGAATTAATTATTGTTCAATCAACAAAAAAATATTAAACTTTTTCCATTATTCAAATTATATTAAGCTATCGTTATCACGTCCCGGCCCATTCGGGCTGGGGTAATACTAGTTTATGGTATGATAACAGTATGAGTGAAAGATTTAGGTATGCCGTACCGATCCACACTACAACAAACATCCCTAAGATATTACTCCAAAACTTAATACTCCCCGGCACTTGTTATAAGTCGTGATAAGTCGTTTCAAAAAATTTCACATAAATTAAGAATCAGAGTAAAACTATTAAACTCTTATTAAAAGATTAGCAAGCCTAGTATAACTATTAACCTGACTCTATTTTAGGTACTTGAGGGCTTGCATATGGTAAATAATTCAACAGGCTTTTTACCAAACTCGTGGATGGATTTCCAACAAAAATGCAACCTAAAAGTAAATAAGAAGCCCTAGTTTGCTTCTTAATGTTCTGTAGAATTGGTTGTTTTTCTAAAAGACAGCCAACCATGCACGCCTAAAGCAGTCAAATATAATGCACCAACCTAAATGCACATCCCAATGAGAATACTTAGGAAGTGAGCAATGCAAATATATAAATGTAAGGTAAATGGACATTCCAGATGAAATTAGTGGAGAATGGATATTACCAAAAGGGAAATAAATAGAATGATTAAATATGCATGGTTTTCAGCAGACATTTATCGTCATCATCATATGGATTCACCCAGGCGTTCTTACGGTACTCAGGGAATAAGAATGATTTATGGAGGAGAAATCTATTGCCGAAAAAAGAAAGGGATCTTTATTTTCACCGGATAGGTGTTGAGGACACAGAACAACCACAAAAGTTGATGATTCATAAATCATTAACTGGACCTAGATGATGAGCCGTATTTGATTTTACATCGAGTACAATTGAGCCAAATAGAAGAAAGATAACTGGGTCTAGCCCAATGCTTCGATTCCCAGAACAATGTAAGTAGAAAGCACTTACTCCGATGGAGCTTCTTCTTTCTTTTCCCCCAAGTACCTAACAAGATAAATCAGAGTCATTTGCCATGTTTTTGTACATTATCCATCTTTTGCGAGTTAATTACAAACAACTGTTGCAGAGAACCAAAAGTAAGTCATGAAAAGAAAGACGTCAAAGCAATAGGGTGTAGACATAAACAATACAATTTAACAAACTCATCCTACAGCCGTAGACAATCTCCCCGGATACGTTTAATGCCACTCCTATAGCATATTGGTAGCACCCATCTACCATTAAGATGATTTGAAACAAGGGTCCCTCAGGTATTACTGTGTTCCCAATAACTTATATTACACCAAAAAAGAATCCTATTATGGGTTAAAATGACAAGAAATAGGATTTCGGGATAACAGAACAAATCCGCAACATTATTATAGCAAGAGAGTTTTACCCTACGATGACTAGCTCGGGGTATGTGCTTCGTATTTCAGCTTGCCAATTACATTGAAAATACGACCAGACACATTATTATGAAAGACAAACACATGAAGGGAGGGGGAGCAAGGTAAGTTAATTAAGGATTTAAAGAGCATACCCTTGCCCCTTGGCCCAGCGGGATAGTTGATACATTTGCACCGTCTCATTTGAAGCATGGCAGGCAAGCAGCAGATAATTGCGGGGCTGTACCATCCAAGCAAACCTCATGAACAACCCGGAATATACACACATTGCTGCAGCATATAACAGAGAAGTCAAGAGAGATCTAATACATGAAAGAACTAATTCAAAAAAAATCGCTTTTTTAACCTGCAGTCATATTGCCAGATATCATTTCTGGAGGTTTTTTCATGTCCACAAGCCCCTACAACACCAGTTAGCAAACTTTTAGACAGAAATTTTGCATCTGAGAGCTCATTTGATCATCTCTGTTGGGAATATCTTACAGCAATAACAAAACCCCAATTGGCTACAGGGCCCCAAAAGTGAGTTGTTTTAGGACCAACAGGGCTGTTCAAAAATGCTTTGAAGGAAGCCATTAACGATTGGGATAAATCTGCATTTTATAAGATCAAAACAATGTTCAGCGAAAGAATGAATTTGATAGCAGATAACAAAATGATGAAATGATGGAAAAACATTAAAATAGATCATGTCACAATGTTAGATATTGGAAAATTTTATTCCATGAGATGTTCCAATGCTTAACGAATGAGTGTTTAAAAATATTAAAGTCACTATCTCAGTTATTAGACAAACTTAGGTTCAAGTGGTTTAGTGAGAGTTACACGAGGAAAAATTATTTTTCCCAGCTGCCAGAAGTGTCAGATAAAAACCAACCGTAAAAGTAATAGCGAATGATTGCAGACAAAAATAATTGGGGCAGTGAAATCACTAATTGATTGATTGTATGTAGTATGTACAGAGGGTGAACATTGATTACAATAGCATATATTACTAAAGATATTGTTTGATAGAAGCTACACCCAGGAGCACTACTAATTCCTTCACTTATATTTTAAATGTGTCATATAGTATTAATAATTCGTTCACCATAAATTGACTCCTAGCAGACACATAGCACAGCACAAGGTAGCGAGAAGCACTCTTGTGTATAGAAAACCAAACCTAGCTGCACAACACTCACACAAGCAATGTTTGAATACCAACTGGTGAATAAAAATAATTAACCAGTTAACCAACACACCCTTAATGGAATGGGTGGATATCTTTAGTTAACATTACAGCATTTGATCACTAATATAATCCCAAACAAACTTGGAAGGCTAAAATTCGGGCTCTTAATCCAACTCAAAAACCAGTCAAACATCTTTTGAGCAACTCTTGCAATTTTCTTAGTTCAGATTCAGTCACAAGTGATTCTTTCAAACCAACCATAAAAGGAAGACCCACAAAAGCACTATCTACGGAACAAGACCAACAAAAGCAAATACCTACGGAAAAAGATGCAAAAGATAAAAGGAAGCAAGCAATGCAATAATTGATTCAGGAATATAATGTCTGGTTGTTCGGAATAGTTGAAATGTTTTCACCTGATATGTATGATTTAACTGCTAGGAGTCAAAAAATTATTTATCCAGTAAAGTCGAAATAATCAAACGCAGCACCAACAGCCAAAACTCTCCCTCAAGAGATAACATAATCCAAGTTAATCCTATTCCATCCACGAAAGCTATCATGCCCAGGAGAACAAATAATCATAAATAAAACTCATAAAAACGAAAAAAGAAACCCAACAATAATATCGAAAATCTGAAATTCACTAACAATAACAATTGTACAATAATTAAATAAAGAATATCTCGATCCAACCTAAATGACAAAGACTCACTCAACGCGTACGAAGTATCCATTCATGCTTGTCATAATCGCAAATCGTCAACGGAACATAGAAACAATTATAACTAAAGCTATCGTACGCAGCCACGCACTGCCTTAATTATCCATACAAAACATCGGAACCCAATTGTGTAAACAGCATCGAAAGAAAAATTCAAACATGTATCAAATTCAAATTGCCATAAAAATCGAAGAGCATACACGGATTCGTATGCCCAAAGCGTATTAATGGACAAAGATCTTACCCTAATCGAAAAATATTTCGGGGCGGACAGGGGAGATTTGCTCGTAAAAGTCGTCGTTTGGTGGCTGCGAAATACAGTACTATTCTCTGATTGCCTGTGTGTAGTATTAAGAAGTAGGAAGTACAAAAGACAAAAAGATTAAGAAAGGTTAAGAAGAATTTAAGTACCGTAAGACTGAAAAGAAAAATAGTAATTGTTCAGTGCCCGTTCATCTCTATCCAGAAGGATGGGAGGAAGGTTCACAGTTTCACACCTAAATGCCAACTAGGCAACTACTCCCTCCGTTTGGATTTTTCACACTATACGCACTCTAACTTAAATTTTATTATAGTTATACAAGTTAAATTGACAAGTGAAATTTTTGTTAGATTCGTCTCGTTAAATAGTTTTTAAATATCTGAACTTCTAGAATTCCACTTGTACCGAAATTGAGTTATTAATAATTAAAATACACTGTACATTGAATTGCATGCACTCTGAGTCAGTTTCAATTTTTAGAATACGCAGGGAATCTATATATATTATTAAAACCATTAATGATCAACCAATTCAACATTTAATGTGGTGTCTCCATTCTAAATTTCCAATTTTTATAGATTTTTGTATTTTTTATTTATTAAATTAAATTTAGATATTATTTATTTAATATTTATTTGGATATGGAAATTCTAAGTTTCATTTTTTAAAAGATATGAAATTTTCAATTTATATGGAATTCCCACCATTTTCAATTTTTTTTAAAAGATTTGAAATTTGAAATTTTATATATTTGCATTTATTTATATTAGATTTTGGTTTTTTTATTTATTTATTTTAGATTTTTGTATTTTTTATTCCAACAATTTTTATTTTTCTTCAATTTTCAGTTTTTAAAAGATTATAAATTTTTTAATTTATATGAAATTTCTACACTTTTTAGCTTTTAAAAGATTTCAAATTTCAAATTGTTCATTTATTTATTTTAGATTTTTACGTTGTTTTATTCCCGTAATTTTTAATTTTTACCCAATTTTTAGTTTTTAAAAGATATGAATTTTCAATTTATATGGAATTCACACAATATCAGTTTTAAAAGATTTGAAATTTGAAACTTTAATTTTTTTATATATTATTTATTTATTTTAGATTTTTGTATTTTTTATTTCCACATTTTTATTTATTTGTCGAGCCTATAAATACGACTCCTCCCTGTGTGTATAAGTTTCATTCAAATATTGGCTGCTATTGCCCAACTCTTCTTCAACAAATTATATGTTGAATAATGCTTTTTGGTTCCATTCAAATTTTAGTTTTTTTAATTTATTTTCTAAGAAATACTGCTCCATTTTTTAATAAGTGTAACACTAGGAAATGTCACAGGATTTAAGGTAAGTCAATATTTAGTTGAAGAATTACAATAATTAAATAAATAAAATAAGATGAATCACATTTGACTTTATTCATTTTGAGTTTTATTAATGAATATAAAAAATTATTAATTTAAGTATAATTAGTAAAAATTATTACCCTTCAAAATATTCCAAATATGGTAACACAACACTTATTTCCAAATACCCAAAAATAAAAGTATAATACTTAAAAAACAAAAGGAGGAAGTAATTTATTAATCTATACTTAACAGATTTACAATTGACGAAAAACAAAAATATATCAGGCTTTGTTAGAAATTGAAAGACTAATTGCTGCAAATTTTATAAATTTGAAAATTTTCTCTAGAATGTCAGTATTGAATGAAGTTTTAAAGTCTAAAATAAATAATCTATTGATACTAGGAGAGACATTTTATAATAAGGAAGAAATGAAGCGTGATCATGATAAGCTATTATCTTTGTTGATTGATGTTTATAATAATGTTTATAATAAAATAATGTATATAGTTGATAGTGATGAGGGTTGATTCTTTTTTCTTTATGTGGTGGAACTGATGAGATATTTATTGATAATTTATCTATAAAACATTATATTTAGCCATTCATGGGAGATGTGATATTGGCCCTGTTTGGCAAATAAGCTAAACGAAATTAGTTTATTCTACTCAATTTAAGATAAGTTAGCTTATTTAAAAAGACAAAATAACTTTCAATAGTGTTCAATAAGCTTCTTTTTTTGTTTTTAAACCACTGCAATATTTTGGAATTAGCTTATTCTAGGCAAAAAAATTGCCTCAGAACTCCCAAACAACTAATTTTAACTAATTTATTACTCAAATTACTCATATAATCAGTTAACAGCTAGCATCCAGTGGAATAACACCCTTACTCCTTTCAAGAGTAGGACTGTTTCTAGATTTGGTATTCCACTAGATTGTGATGAGAATTCTACCTGCAAAAAACTTATCCCAAAAAATTATTTAACCTCTATTCTTATTAAAACAAAGCTCATTACTTGGGATGAAAATTCTTGATTGGTATAATGATTATGAGCCCGTCTTAATTAACCAAATTTCCCATTTAATTTCGGATGAAAACATTCCCACTCGCATTTTATTTTACTACGACTATATAAAAAAACAGTCAATTTCAATATTTAAAGAATGTTGAACTCTATCTTTAATAATCAATTTTTACCCACGTCAGTGATATGTTGCAATATCTCATGTTACTGGAATGAGTGGACGAAGTATTAATATGTAATTAAGAAGAGTTAACTCAAGATAATACAAGAAATATTGTTTACAATGAAAATTATATATGACAGAAATTTGCACAATGAATACTTCATGTATGTCATGGTAATTGGTAAATGTGGTATTGAGATGTTACTTTTCCAGATGATAATTTTATACACTCTACGAGAGATCCTGTAGCGGCAATTGCTGGGGGTACTTATACAAATATAAACTGTACCACTTCAAATCCAGATAATTCTAAAAGTTCGATATTTAAAAACTATAAGACGAAACGAATCTAATAAGATCCCACTTGGATATATTTTAACTTGTATAACCATGATAAAACTTTAAGTGTGAACAGTAACATATTTGCCAATGAGGCAAGAACTAAAAAAATGGAGGGAGTTCTAATAAAATTTGTCAAGAGGATGAAAACATAGATAATGCTAATGAATTATTTTCACTAAAATATCTAAACACAATCAATCGTTCTGGATTACCGAATCATAAAATATAATTGAATGAGGGTTGCATAGTAATGCTTTTAGGAATATGGACCTTCGAATAAATTATGCAATTAAAATAGGTTGATAGTAACTAAGATGTGGAACCATATAATTGAGGTTAATCTAATTTGCATGAAACCATGAAAGTAAAAAAATATTGATTGGTAGAATGTTATAAGCCTATCTGATTTAACCAAATTATCCATTTGATTTCAGATGAGAAACTTTAACTCGCAGTTTGTTTTATGATTATTAAAAAAAAAAAAGTCAATGTCAATCTTTAAATAATGTTGGACTTTATCTTTCAAAATCAGTTTTTAGCTATGAACAGTTATGTTGCAATATTTCGTGTCACTATCAAAATGTGGCTCAAAGTATTAATATGCAATTAAGAATGATTTACTTAAGATACCACAAGAAATGTTGTTTACAATGAAATTTATATATGACAGAAAATTTGCAAAATGAATGCTTGATGTAGGTGATGGTAAAACCGGTATTAATTTTTTTTGCGTTACAAAGCCGGTATTGATTTTAAAGATTTATAATCAGACATTTTGTTTTATTTTAATAATTAAATAAAACTTTAAGTTACTAATGAGAGTTTCAACAATGAAATTTTCAGCAAATCGTGAGAAAATTTTTCATATTACGCTTAATATTTATATTTAAATAATATTTTATTTTAAGATGGTATAATATAATTTCTTTGTTAGTTTTAAAAATAATTAAATTATATTATCATATACATTCTCTTTCGAATATATATAAAATCACTACATATTTTTCATTACTCAAAATATAATTTATTATTATTTTATAGTATAATATAAGTATATATATTATATAAAATATATAATTATGCTTAATATTTATCTCGACGGGTTAGTTGCTAGTACTTAATAATAGGAATATTTGCATAATTCACATTTTAACATAGTTATACTTCCCCCGTTCTCATATAAGTGAGTATTTGCATAGTAGAACCTATTTATTGAATAACTTTGATTATTTTTTTTTAACATAGTTATATAAGAAAAAATATAGTCACGTGGGATCTTATTAGATTCGTCTAATCACATAGTTTTAGAATATCAAATTTTTATAATTTTTACTTATATACAATTTGAGTTATAAACATTTAAAAATGTGTGGACTGCGTGAAATACAGGAGTGGAGCACTTATATGAGAAGCAAACCTGATTATATGCATTTTGAAAACGCAATAATCAAATAATCTGTTTCTAATTGTGTAACACCCCGGTTTTTGGTCACCCAGGTCGGGATGTCACCGCCACATCCCCCTAGTAAGACACGGTTTCTCCGAGCTTACTAAAGAGATGCAAGGCTAGGTATTGCAGTATTTAAAAGTATTTAAATCATTCAAGATAGCCCATTCAACATAATTGGAAAATAATAATAATAGTATAGCGCAGCGGAAATAATTGGTTTAGTACAGTATCGCAGCGGAAAATAAAAATAGGGCCAACATGGCCAAAACACGGGTTAAACAGGCCCGTTCATAATATAGTCCAAAGTACGAATTTAAAAGCAAAATAACAATCCCCAAAAATCCCATGCATGATTCGTGCTCACACATGCTCATTCCACATATTCTGTAAGAAAAGGAATAAAAACGGTTTTGGTCAGCAAATTTGCTGAGTAAGTTAACACATGCATGACCGTAGGGTTTAAAAGCCATTAATTTAATAATTTAACAAAAGCATGATAATAACATAATATTTAATTTAATCTAATCAACTAACCAATAGCATAATTGATCTCAGGGCTCTATTTAATAGCACATATCACATGGTTAAAGATAAAAGCCATAATTTAAATAAAGCATTTAACTAATTTAATTGGACAACAACATAATTTAATCTAATTTAATTTAATTTAGAATCCCCATTACATTCCCGATTTTGTATTTCAAGGTTTCACGATAGTATCGCGATGTCAACAAGTTTAGCCGGTAGCCCGGCGGCCGCAACCGTATCAGCCATACCCAGTACCACTCCGGAGCCTCGGGAAACCCATACGGATATTCACGAGAGTGTAGGCTCTATATTTCGCCGTTTTGGCAATATCACATTTCAAGTATAGCGCGCGGGGTCATCATCGTCCATTACGGCACGAAGTGAATCGTTAGGGGGGCACCCTGCAGAGCATTCACCCCTAATTTTAATTTATCAAGTTTGTAAGGGGATTTAATTTTTAAAATCTGACTTCAATTTTATTTATTTAGAAATAATATCTCAACTCGTTTCAACCCTAAAGGTTAATTCATGTTTCAACAAGATTTCAAGATTTTGTTTCCGGTAAACCACAGTTTACTCTAAAATTCGTCTAAAATCAGATTTAATTCCAAAAATTCCAAAATTTCATATCTGACTCGGAATCATCAAGATCTACAACTTTCTTGTTTTAACGTTTTCGATCCGAGATACCTAAGTAGGTCGAAATCACCAATTTTCGCATAAGAATAATTCTGTCCGAGTTTATTGTGTCACAGTTTAAAGATTTCGAATTCTACCATAGCAATTCAACTCCAAATTTAATGAAATTTGACAGGGATCATCTTAAGACAATTATCTACAACTTTCATGTTCGGCCAAAGATCTAAAACAGTCTAGATCCTATGTCAAAAACGTGATCAAGATCATTCCTAAGTTCTGTCCAAGATTTCAAGATCTAGATTCCAACAGCTCGGTTTCGGTGGGTTTTCACATACCAAATCAATTCCAAAAATTCTCAAACATTTACAGTAGCTAGTTCTAAGTCTTAGGAACGTTTTTCGTGTTTTAAGTTTTTCCGTTTGAGTTCGTTTTAAGGTTCGGAAAAATTCATCAAATCTGTTGCGCCGGTAGAAAGTTTAGATTGACAGATTTTCGGTTTCTTGTTAATCTTTTAGTTTGAATGTTTTAATTCATCCCAAAACCATGTAAGAGTTAACTTACCGAGTTTATGAACGTCCGGGAGCGTCTATTCGAAGGCGTGGCTTCCAGTCCACCGTTTCTCCTCTCCGTTCGTCGGGTTCTACGATCTAGATCCAATACGGGGTGTAGAAAGAAAAAGGAGATGATTAGGATTCGTTTTCGAATCGTTTATTGACTAGAGATTGGATCGAGACTTACCACGACTATGGAGATCTGTAGAGAAACTCGTCCAACAGCGTTCGTCTTGGTTTCGTGCCTCCGACGACTCCGGATTTAGGGTTTCGAACGTATGGAAGGTTGTAGGGTTTTGTAAACTTGTTTGGGGCTCCCAAGGGCTTTATTTATAGATTTCCCAAGCCATAGGGCGTCCAACATCTGACCTAAAGGTCTTGGGTCGAGAGATGTTCAACCGAAAGTCGAAAAATCCGCGTTCGGGCGAGAGATTCACGCAACGGGCGAATCTGTCATGTGGCGCGGTCGTGGCGCGCTTTTCCCCCTTCCACCACGCGGCCACCGCGCGACTCTCGCCTGGACTTCGGTCCGGGCAGGTCGTGCGATCCGTCGTGCCTTTCCGCCTCTCTTTCGGGTTTCTATCCCTCTATGCTCCCGAATTCCGGTTTCCGGGGTATCTTCGGGTTTCTACTTTCTCTCTAAATTTTCGCTCGGGTCTAATTGGATGTTTTGGACTCGAATCCTCGAGTTCATTAGTGTCGGGTTTCGGTGTATACTTTATTTACCTTTAATCCATCCTTTTATTTGATTAAATTCCTTTAATTCCTTTTTGAGTAAAAATCTCATTTCTCATTTCCTTATATTTATTTATTTATTTATTTGCTGGATTTATTTATTTATGGTATTTATTGTTTATTTATTTAATTATTGTTTTATTTTATGTTGGAAAATTCTCGGGTATTACAAATTGCTTATTCAAACACCCACTAAGTAACTTTAATTTTAACACACGTATATAAAATAAAGTATAGTTAAGTGAGATCTTGTTAGATTCGTCTAATCACATATTTGTTCTCGAATAGTAAATTTTATAATTTTACTTTATATAATTTAAAATATTAAGCGTTAAAAATATTTTTTTATTATGTGAAACGTAGGAATGTTTCAATTTTTTAAAACGAAATAAATTAATAAATAATAATAATAATATTATTATTGTTATTATTATTATTATTATTGTTATTATTATTATTATTATTATGAAAAAATAGCATCACAAACCCTTATTACTCCATCCGTTCCACATAACGTGTTCTGTTTGACTTTTTTGACACTGTTCATTGTTCAACTTTGAGTCAATATTATTACAAATATATATTTGGAAAAAAAATACTCCCTCTGCCCCAACTAATTTATCTTGTTGGACTTCTTCACATAATCCAATACACTTTTTTATTGAACAATATCTCATAATATATATATATAATTAAAAATTATGTAAAGTATATTTTGCTAGCCTTCTCAGGCTGTTTCATCCAAAAAATTATGTAAAGTATACATTTTAAAATTATACGATTAGACGAATCTAACAATACTAAACTCGACTATTTTCTCCAAATATATTTTGCAATAAAATTGAGTCAAAGTTAAACAACTAACAGTGTTAAAAAGTCAAACCAGACAAGTTTGCTGGGGCGGAGGGAGTAGTTGAGTTGGATCTTGTTAGAATCGTATGATCATGTAGTTTTAAAATATATATTTTATATAATTTTAATTGTACATATTTTGAGATATTAACGATTGAAAAAGTGCATTGGATTGTGTGCAGAAGTCAAACAAGACAAGTGCAATGCAGAAATGGGATAGAGGGAGTACTTTTTTTTTTTCTTTTACAATTAATAAAATTTTCAAAATGTATTATAAATTATCAATACATGTATAGTTTAAGCAAACGTCTCGAATTCGGACTTCTGTGTATGCCGAATTTTGTTTTGAGATATGCAACCTTCAATATTCACCCGATCCGGGAAAGATTAGTTTAGAGCCTAATGACCTCGGAATACCTGGTTATTCAAAAAAATATGTGTACATTTTATTTTAAATATTTCATATCTCTTAAAAGATTCATATATAATAATACTAATTTAAAATATACTCCCTCCGGTTTAAAAAAATGTTAAAGTTTGCATAGTAAACATTATTTATTGAGTAATTTTGATTCGACTTTTTAATACAGTTATATAAAATAAAACATAGTCAAGTGAGATATTCGACTAATCACGTAGTCTTATAATATTAAATTTTTATAATTTTTTATTTTTAAAAATTTGAGAGATTACTCTTTAAAAATATTTTATAATTTTTTATTTTATAAAATTTGAGATATTACTCTTTAAAAATATGTATTAGATTGCGTGAAAATAATGGATGTTAATATTTTTTGAATATGAAGGAAGTATGTCATATTTTTTTGGGTGAATTATCGGGTATCCCCAGGCCACATTGGACATAAGATTAATCACTCGAGAATCTGCATGGGCAATTAAAGATGCCTCTCCAAAGCAGTTTTTTAAATATATGTATTCATTGATAATTTTATTTTGAAAATTAATTTAAAATCATAAGAAAACATTTTCAGAAAGATAAACTGGAATTGGATTTGCATTATGTATTCATTGAGAAATTTCCACTTCGGTTTGTAATATTTAGATTTTAGAATTTGGAATTTATATCATCTCTAGCAAGGGAATAATGCGGGCTCCGCCATCTCTTCCTCCACTATGGTAGTTTGATGGAGAGGGAATAGTGCACTGCTATTGGTAGTGAACTGCTTATCCCTTTATCTTTCTTTTCTTATTCTTTTTTCAATTCTTTTCTAATTTTCTTTCTCCGAGATCCTTTCCACGACCTATGTTATGTTTAAGGGATATATATCTAATCCGATCTTAATTATATTTTATAATTTTAAATATATTATATGGAGTATTATTCTATAATTTTAATTAATGAAAATTTCATATTTCTTATAACAATTATTATGGATTTTGTGAATTTTGAATTAATATAAAAGTATTAAACATAATAATAATAAAACATAATTCAGAATATTCAATAATCAAGAAGTAAAAATAGAAAGACGAAAAATTACAATAAAAGATAAAGAAACAATACATTTTTTTTAGTAATCACGAAAATCATCGGATGCAGATCCTGTTGATATTAGAGGATGATATATTTTCCATATTAGAATAAGGCATGTAAATCAATTATATTTGGTTGAGAGAGATTTTAGGATCTTGTTGTAACAATCTCTCTATATATACTCCTTGTACACATATTCTATTCAATGAGTGAAAATCATATTCCACAATCTTATATGGTATCAGATCGGGTGAGATCAAACCCCTAACAAAACCCTAAATCTGCCCACCCCCCTTTTTGCCGCCTGCATCCGGTTCTCCCTTCTTCTTCCTCATGTCGACCACCAGTGAATCTACCGAGCACACTGCTGCCACCACCTCTCCTCCTGCTACCACCACCTCTCCTCCGTCCCTTCCTCCCCTCGTCCCCATTACTGCCCACTATCATCTCCCTATCAAACTATCTCTCACCAATTATCCATCATGGCGAGCACATTTGTTTGCCCTATTACGTGGTCATGATCTCCTTGGCTACATCGACGGCACATGCCCACGTCCCACTCTGCGTACCGACGCCTCCAATGCGGAAGAGGTGTCCCGTTGGGTCCGTCAGGATCAACTTCTCCTGGCTGCCATCATTGGCTCATTGGCGCCGGAAGTTCTGCCTGTTGTCTCCTTGAAGGAAACTTCCCTTGATGCATGGACTGCTATCACCCGCCTCTATGGGAGCAAGTCCAGATCTCGTGTCAATCAACTCAAAAGTGAGTTATACCGCATGCATATTAAAGATCAATCTATCCCTGACTATCTCCGCCTCGTCAAAGCAAGGCCGATGAACTGGCCTTAATTGATGCACCCGTGAGTGCTGACGAACTTACCCTCTTCATCATCAATGGTTTGGATCCTGAATATGCTTCTATCGTGGGTCCAATCCGCGCTCCCGAGACACCATTTGGCTTTGAGGAACTCCATGATCTCCTCGTCGAATATGAACTCTCGCTACAGTTGGGTTTTCCCTATGAATGCCAAGTCTCAGGTTGCCTCGCGCTTTACCCAGTTTTGTCATTTGGTTGAGAAGCAGTTTAACTACACCATAAAAAAATGTGTACTCTGATAATGGTGGAGAATTTCTTGCTCTTCGGTCCTTCTTCTCTACTCACGGGATCTCTTGGCTTACAACAATGCCACACACACCTCAACAGAACGGTATTGTTGAGCGCCGCAATCGCCATATTTTGGAAGCCAGTCGTGCTCTCCTCCATGCTGCCTCATTGCCTGATCGGTTCTGGTCCTTCGCCGTCCAAACGGCTGTTTATCTTATCAACCGCCTGCTTACGCCACTCTTGCATCATCGCAATCCATTCCATGCTCTCTTCGGCCGGGCTCCAAACTACTCCAAGCTCCGGATTTTTGGTTGTCGTTGCTTCCCATGGTTACGACCCTATCTTCCTGGCAAACTCACACCCCCGTCATTTCCATGTATCTTTATTGGTTACTCCACAACTCAAGCAGCGTACAAGTGTCTTGATCCAACCAGTGGCCGTATCTATGTCTCGCGGCATGTGCACTTCATTGAAGATGATTTCCTCAGTTTTCATTATTCTCCACCAGTTGTCGATGCTCCCGCCTCATCTCACCTCAGTCTCTCTATCCTACCGCCCCACCGCCTTCGCCTAGCCTCCTCGGATCCAGCATCTCCTGACCGAGCCGCTGCCTTCCCCTCCTCTTCCGGCCAGCCCTCCCCCATGGATGGTGATGCACGTCCTTCGCCTTCTCCTATGGAGCCTGCTGCCCCGGCCATGGCTTTCCCAGCCCCTCTGCCTCCTGCACCCATTCGCACTCATCCCATGCGAACTCGGAGCCTCAACAACATCTTCAAACCCAAGCAGCTGAATCTGGCAACGAAGCATCCGCTACCACCTACGGATGAGCCTCGCACGGTTAAACAAGCCTTGGCCTCCGCTGATTGGCGCAAGGCTATGGATGAGGAATTCACGGCTTTGCAGCGCTTCCACACCTGGGAGTTAGTTTCCCCGCCGACTGGTGCTAATATAATTGGATGCAAGTGGGTCTTCCGTATTAAATGCAAACCCGACGGTTCTATTGACAAGTACAAGGCGCGTCTCATTTCTAAGGGCTTCCAACAGCGCCCTGGCATTGACTTCCGAGAAACCTTCAGTCCGGTTGTGAAACCGGCCACCATTCGCACTGTCTTGTTTCTTGCTGTTCAACTTGGCTGGCCCCTCCGTCAACTTGATGTTAGTAACGCCTTCCTGCATGGCAACCTGGATGTTCCGGTCTACATGTCTCAACCTCCGGGGTTCATTGATCCATCTTATCCTTCACATGTGTGCCTTCTTCGACGTACACTCTATGGACTTCGCCAAGCACCTCGAGCCTGGTTTTCGGCTCTCAGCTCATCGCTCCTCAGTCTCGGCTTCACCCAATCGATATCTGACTCTTCTCTGTTCATTTTCCAACAGGGAACGACTAGGATGTTCGTTCTTGCTTATGTCGACGATCTCATTGTCACGGGCCCAGTCCCACCTTCACTTCTACTGTTACGTCTCACCTCATGAAATCGTTTGTTATTAAGGATCTCGGTCCTCTCACATACTTCCTTGGTGTTGAGGTCGCCCACTGCAAGGAAAGATTATTCTTGTCTCAACACAAGTACACGGTTGACTTGATCCTCAAATTCAAGTTAGATGGTGTAAAACCTGTTAGCACCCCCATGTCCGCTAAGCTCTTAACCATCAAAGGGTCTACTGATGCTACTCAGTACCGCAGTGCTATTGGAGGTTTGCAGTATCTCACGCTTGCTCGTCGGACATCGCCTTCTCCGTCAATAAACTCGCACAACACATGGAAGCACCTCTGGCCACTCATTGGGATGCTGTCAGGCGTCTTTTCCGTTATCTCAAAGGTTCTCTTCACCATGGGTTGTTGCTTCGTCATTCCCGTTCTCTCAACCTCACGGCCTACTCTGATTCGGACTTCAGTGGTGACCTCGTGGAAGGCAAGTCGACCTCGGCCTACATGGTTTTCCTTGGTGATAACCCGGTTTCCTGGCGCTCTCGAAAGCAACGTGGTGTCGCTCGTTCTTCTACCGAAGCGGAATATCGAGCTCTAGCCGCTGCCGCCTCTGAGGTCTGTTGGTTGCAACATCTTTTTGCAGAACTCGACATCACCATTCCAAAATCACCTCAGCTCCTCTGCGACAATATGGGTGCTACGCGGCTTGCCCTTAATCCTGTCCAGCACTCTCGCATGAAGCATATCGCCAATGACATCCATTTTGTTCGTGATCTGGCTACTAAAGGAAAAATTAATATCTCGTATGTCAACACCCTTGATCAGCTGGCTGACCTTTTGACAAAGCCGCTTTCACGGGCGCGCTTCCTACTTCTACGGTCCAAAATCTCAGTAGCCGACAGTACGTCGATTTTGCGGGGGCATATTAGAGGATGATATATTTTCCATATTAGAATAGGGCATGTAAATCAATTATATTTGGTTGAGAGAGATTTTAGGATCTTGTTGTAACAATCTCTCTATATATACTCCTTGTACACATATTCTATTCAATGAGTGAAAATCATATTCCACAATCTTATAGTTGAGTCATGTGTTTTGATGGAAGTTCAACACGGATGATTGAACCACCATGGCAGCAGGCATCATGTGCGAATTGGATAAAGTTTGAGAACGTGCCCGCCATATCCAGCCCCAACAGATCTTTCCTGATCTGGGAAGATTGTATACTAACATTTGCATTACATTACATATCTATGTAGGGATTCTTCCCCAGATCAGAAAAGGGAAATTTGCAGTCAGCTAGTCTATGTCCAAGAACTCCCCAACAGCTCTTTCCTAAAATGGTATGAATTTCAAATCTGAAGTTGGGAGCCACTTGTTCCAAAAAGGGATTTCAGTAGAATGGAAGAGAGACTTCTACATCAATTGTCAAACACTCTGAAATTCTCTCTAAGCCTTGAAGAGTATATTGTGAGTGATGCTTTCAATTTGCAGCCTCTTGTTCAAGACTTAATCTGTTGCTGCTAGATCGAGGAGCCTTGGACATAATAGTGTTGGAGTGTGTTCATGACTCTTTAAGTGGATTGATAATACACTTAAAGGGATTGTCCAAGGCCTTACCAGACACAATCGAGCATCATTCAAATTATCTCAGGTTGGAGGGGTTGCTTCACAGGTTTCGGAGAGAGAAACTCAAGGCCGATGTGTTTTGGTGGACTGGAGTGGATTGGAGATAATCTACACCAACAGCTGGAGGCTCTTGGTCACTACAATCATCTGCTCAACGTTTGGAGTGAAGGCATACTCAATATTTTACACTGTGTTGTGGTTTTTGCCATTGGTTTAAACACTTAGTAAAATCACCTCCTGGATTGGTATCCCAAGATGTAGGTCGAAGGCGGAACTGAGCCAACAACTCTTTGCGTTGTTTACTTACTTTATGCATATTTATTCATTCCGTTGTGCTTAAGTTTACTTTGGTATAGTAATCTGTCTGTTCATTGTCTGTCCAAACACTTACAGTGAACCACTGCATAAAGTTTATCACTTGCTTACACTGTGGACCCAACAGATCCATCTCCAATGTCTGGAAAATAGCTGCCAAAATCCAATGTATTACTCCCTCCGTCCCAACTGAAATATCCTACTTACTATTTTTGGATGTTCCATCACAAATGTCTTCTTTCTATAAGTGGAAACAATTTTCCCCTCTAACAACTATGTGGATCCCATCATATACTCACAAATCAACTCTATCTTAATTCCCGTGCCCAACAGTAACAAGACATTACAAATGGGACGGAGGGAGTATTATATTGTGAGAGTGATTGGTTGAGTTATTGTTGTCTTTTTGCCAAGATTTGTGCTTGCTCATGTTCACAGCATAAACGTCAAGCGGATTAGAAATCGACTCGATATCAACTACTAAAATCTTTGTCTCAGTTACCCACCATTTTACTTCTGTGGCTAAACCCAGTTTTCGTAACTACACTTCCCTGTATCATTCCCTGTTCTCATTACATGTTGCAAATATTCACAAATACTATTTTGATTGGCACCCATTTGTATGTTCACAACAACTAAATCCTGAGCTTTTTTTCTTTTTAATTTAAGTTCATCTCACATCATCAAGGCATTGTGATGTGCATCCACGGCGAGTGCTATCAATTAAATTGATAGAGAAAGAGGACACACCACAAGGTGATACTGGCGGTTGAGAATTTGGGATATCAACTTGTTGAGCGTAAAATTTGCAGAGGTTTAGAGACCTCTTTTGATTGATAGTTTCAGAAGAGATTACAGAAGAAGATTACAAGAATGTAAACAAAAGCGATAAAATTGCAGAATGAAACAAAAAACGAAACTTGCAGAAAAGAACATAAATTGCAGAAAGTGAATTTTTGTCTGTCGAGTCGAAGAGCCTTCCAAATGAACATCCCTTCGGATTTTATAGGCAGAGACCTTCAACCGTCAGATACCCCACGACCTCTCCTAGGACACCTGTCGTCACACCGTCTCTCCTGCTGGCACTCACACGGATGCCTTTAAGACACTTGTCTCCACGCTGGCTCTCCAAATAAACCTCCCTTACATTCTCTTCGTAACTCCTGGGCCCACATAATACGAGAAACGGGGTTTGCACACGAAATGGGTTCAAAATCTGTGGGTCACTATATTTACTTAATAGGCCATTAAATTTACTTGGTTAACAGATGCCCCCCTTGCGAAATTTGTCTGTTAGGGTTTTCAGACGAATTTGCGCATTTTAACTAGGTCTGGCCCATTAAGCCATTATAAAGAGACATCAAAGTCATCAGTTATGTCTTTTTTTTTATTTTTAATTTTTTTACTCTCTGCACATTAGCCGCCACCTAGATCCCATTGGCCACCACCTGTGCGCGCGTCGAAGCCAACTTAAGCCGCCCTTGGAGGTCTTCCGGCTGCCACCAAGCACCATCCGGCCTCCACTTTGGTCGCGTGAGCCGTCGCCTTGCTAGCCGCCATTGAGACCTCCCTGGCCACCACTTGCGTACGTCAAGCGCCCATCGTGCGCGACTCCTTAGCCATCATCGAAGACACGCCAACCGCCGCCTGCCTAGCCGCCCTCAGTGCTTCCCTGGCCGCCTCTTGTGTTCGCCAGGCCCCCATCGTGCACGACTCCTTGGCCGCCTCCTTCATTGTGCGAGCTGCCTGGCCGCCACCACTACACGACAGGCCGCCACCTGGTTCCCTTTGGCCGCCCTCTCGTGTGTCTCGGCCGTCGCTAAACCCTGTCCAGCCGCCACCCGAAGGCCTTCGGCTGCCATCGAGTTGCATTTAGTCACCATCCACCTGGCCGCCATCGTCTGGATTCCAGCCGCCATTTGGACACCTTCGGCCGCCACCAACGCAACCTTGGCCGCCACCCTTAGCCTTTTCATGGCATCACAGGTTCGTGTATCTTGTTATCATGTTCCTTACTTTTGCTAGCCATGTTGTCGTTCTAAGTTCATATTTTTCCTCACTACATATTTGTACGACCTTGGTGATTTAGAACTTAAGTGGATCGATTGATATTGCTAAATTAGAAATTAGAAAAAATAGCATACGCCGAGAAAATCTTGACCACCACTTGTCACCACTGGCCGCCATTCGGCGTGCCTTGGCCGCCACCAAGGGCTTCTCGGCCGCCATCAGGAGCTCCCCGGCCGCCGTTCGGCATCCCTTGGCCGCCACTTGGTTTGTGATGGCGTCGCACGCTTGAATCTTGACTAACTTAGATAACCCTAGGCTCACTTAGGGACAAAGGCTCACTTGACAGACGACTAGACTCACTTAGGGACATAGGCTCACTTGAATAGGAATAGGCTCACTTCAATAGGCTCACTTCGATAGGCTCACTTGTCAAGGCTCACTTTGATAGGCTCACTTCAATAGGCTCACTTCGCTAGGCTCACTTGAATAGGAATATGATCACTTCAATAGGCTCACTTCGATAGGCTCACTTTGATAGGCTCACTTAACAACTTTGATAAATCATGTTTTTAGTCTCCATGATCGCATGCTTATCGTGTTATTTGATCACTTAGGACTCAACAAAACAACCTACACCACCTGTGGCCTCACAACCTCCGGCCGCCATCTCCACCACCCATGCCGCCGCTGGGTTGTCTTCGGACACCACTGCTCTGTGCTTGGTTGCTAGTGAGGTTTGTTTGATTGAATGCTGTGTTTCATCACTCCATATTCACTCAAATTCTTGCACCACTCATGCTAGAAGTCCTGATGAAAAAATTTCCATACAGGCCGCCACCTCTCATGCCCAGGCCGCCCTTGAGAGGCCCTCAGCCGCCACTGGAGGATCTTCAGGCACTACTCAGGTTCGTTTTCTTACATATCATTTTCATATATCCAATCAGCATGCTTTATGATATAAATCCTGAAAGAAAACTCCCTATACAGGCCGCCGTCTCTCAGATATTAGCCGCCCTTGAGAGGCCCTCAACTGCCACTTCGCAGCCCTTTGGTTCTGTTACACAACCTTCTCTGGTAAGGAGGGAACCTCGATCTTCATGCTCAGCCTCGGCCGCCTCCTTGAGCACTTCGGCCGCCACACTGGGAGTAGCCGCCACCCTAGCACCCTCAGGTACCACAGGCTCGTCTGGCTTCGCAGCCTTGTCCTCTCGCACCTCGGCTTTTCTGGTTTGACTTCGGTATACAATCCTCTTGTCGCCTAGTACACTTACCTCTTCATTCATGACTCGATCTTAATCATGTCTGTAAACCCACAGGACCTGGCAGTCTCTGCTCAGCCATCTGCTGCCACAAACCAGGTGCCAGAGACCATTTTTAGATTGAAGGACGCCGCTCAGACTTTAGCCGCTGCTCCGACCTCAGCCACACCTCGGTATGGTAAGACCATCATTCCTGTACCTGGCTTCAGTGGCCTTGCGCCTCCTCGTGTCCCATCGTTCGAGGTTAGCACATGACTTTTCTAATTATCTATCTCTTTTGATACTCGCCCCTCATAATAATCTCTTACCCATTTTTAATGGTGCAGGATATAGAGGACTTACCTTCGTCTGACGACGAAGCTTATAACTTCACCTATGAGGAGCCGGTACCTGTCCTTCGCCCTTTCTACCGTACTGGTGAGCATGGAGCGTCTGCCCATGACATCCTGGCTTGCTCACTTCCCATCACTCAGGCGACTTTTACTAGGGCCTTTATCTCTCGTACCAAGATCATTCGAACTAATCCATCGAGTGCTGCCAAGCCAGTTTCCAAGCGCAAAAAGAAGACTCCAAAAATTCCAAACACGAGGAATAGCACAGATCGATACATTGATTGGGCCCTTAGGATGCGGAAGTCATTTTCCGAAGAATGGGAAAAACGGGGCATTACAGACGCTATTCTCTTATCCATCCGTCCCATTGCGCTTGATCATCGCCAGCTCTATTACTTTATGGGGTTCTGGAACTCTTCAGTAAACGCCTTCCAGCTTCCCTGTGGCTTGGTAGGTCCCACTCTCTTGGACGTCATGATGATTATGGGACTGTCTGTTGTTGGCGCGGAGCTGACACACTCTGTTAGCACTGAGGACTCTCACCTTGGTGATAGGATTTGCCCGCAGGCAAGAACTCGAAATGGTATTCAGGTTTCATCAATCTTAACAGAGTGAATGGCCCTCCAACACGCAACGAGCATGTTGCATTTCTTATGATGTGGTTCAGCAGATTCATTGTGTGCTCTAGTGCCAGGACCGTGCTGCGTACCCCTCTACCTTATATTTGAGCCATTGTAGACAGCCGTCCCAATGACACTTTGGTGATCGGCTCTTATCTCCTTGCTACTTTATTCAATGGTATAACAAAAACAGCCGGTTTGCTCGCCAAAGGCACGGATCCCTTCAGCCAGGTCTCAGGACCTTTATGGTTTCTACAGCTATGGATTCAACTGTACTTCCCACGCTTGTTTCGTGGTGTAGCTCGCCCTCACCCGAAAGATTGCCAGCCAGGTACATCGTTGGGCCTTCTTTTAGCTAATCAGTCTGTGGTTATTCGTGATGGCAAACTATTAGAGATGAATGGACTGCAAATCATACACTGGCTCTTGGAGTACAGGCCGGGTCCCCTTGGTTTGTTCCCCTATGCCCGGGGGGGTACATTGTTGGCTGAGCTCGTATGTTCCCCTTCTGCACCAGACGCCAACTTTGGCGAGGATACATAGAATATCTCCATGAAGCCACATCTACTCCTGAGTGGTCTTCGGCAGAACGACAAGTCCAACCCGCTCAATGCGGAGCCTTATTGTCCCCATCTTCTAACTCGTCAGTTCGGATGCCGACTTGGTCTTCCACGTGAGATAAAGTGGCCCGCCCCTAGAGGCTCGGGATTGACTGACACAGATCTTTATGCCATACTCGAGCTGTATGTTCGATTGCCGGATTCGTCTTATCTACCATTCACTTCTTCTGGGACGCATGCTACTCAGTTTATGGCTTGGTGGACACCGTACATAACCTCGCTCTTGCCGACTGCGGACAGCCTTGTACAGCGCTTTGGGGACGCATCCTCACATCCAGCCCCCGACACCGCAGACAGTCTTTGTCTAGGCCTCCGATTCGCCGGCCGTCTCGCCCAGCCCCTAGTACTCGTGGTGCTGCTATATGGTCAGCTCCCATGCCTGCATCTGATAGCGCTGCCCCAAAGACGTCAGCCACGCCTCCTTCATCTCGCAAACGCCACAGAGGTATGCTCCCGATTCATTTCATCTCCCCCTTTTTTTTATTAGTTCCCTCTATTGTCACTTAACGCTTGTCAACTTATACAGGTTCCTCCCCTGGACCTCGTGGGGCGTCTGCCGGGAGTATTTCGAGCTCCTTAGCTCATGATGGGGAAACTGAAGAAGGTACCACTGATGGTACCGAAGATCATGATGACGACGAGGATGAATCCTCGAGTTCAGACGAGGGCGAAGATCAGGCGAGCGATGATGACGCTGGAGGCGACGCTCGCATGGAGACGCATACAGTTGATCCTGACGATGACCTCGTGAGCATGATCGAGGAGGAGGCTGATTATGATGACCATGCAGGCGGCGACGTTGGTGCGACCCATGATGACGCCGTGGATGAGCCGCCGGCTCATGCCGAGCCCATCTCCACTCATGGTGTGGAAGATCCTACGTATCATGCCGATGCCCAGGAGACCGTCGGGGAGGGTCCCTCGCAGGTACGCTTGGCTACTTCGCACTCGTTAGTTGTTTTTTCTTGACAACTTAATGTACCATTCTTTTTGCTTTCGGATCCAAGTAAATCCAACCCTTCCTCAGGGTGATAACGCTTCTGTAGTTAGCTTAGTCAGCCCCGGACAGGTCTCACAAGTACGCCTTGTCTCACTTTATTTCTCATTTCTTTGCTTAATAACACGCCTAAGGAATGTTTGCTTGTTTCAACCATAGGCCCCCACTGATCAGACGCCACCTTTAGTAGCCGACACCTCTGCACCTTCAACTGATATAGCTGTCCATGCACCAGCTCCCCGGGTATTATTTGTTCTTATCTTTATTCGATTAAACTTTCCATGCTGTACATACTAAAACATTCTCATTTGTACGTGCCTCAGGCTCCTTCTGCAGGTCTTACGATTTCGAGCACACACACTCCTACTAGCGGCGACATCACCACGACATGTGAGGCGTTTGACCGCTTGATTTCATCCCAGACCGACCCATTGACCGAGGAGATAGTCTCCGGTCTTGATGATCTGCTTATCGTCATTGGCTCGATTCCCGCCTTCGTCGAGGATGCCGATTTTCATGAGTTTTCAGACCTCATTTCTGATTTGTCTCTCTCCTACCCCACTTTCAAGAGTGCTGCAGAGCAGTCTGCCCAAGACTTGACACTTATTGGCGATCTTGAGTCACGGCACCGTGAAACTCTTTCCCAGCTGGAGGTGATTGGCCCTCGGCGTGAACAGTTGTCTCATGATCGTGCAACTCAGGAGCACCAGAAATCACAGCTGGAGGGCTCCATTACACTTGCAGAGGGCGATATCAAGGAGTCGGAGCGAATTATTGCGGAGGCAGAGCGTGTTATAGCACACCAGAGACGCTCCATTGCAGATAGGAGACGTGCTATTCAGGAGGCCAAGGATGGGCTCACTTCTCTCGAGTCTAGATTGACCGAGACGTCCACAAAGGCCGCTGCTTTGCAGACCACGCACGACTGCTTGGTTGCAGACCACCTTGACTTGTCAGCAGAGTTGTCTAAGGGTCTCCGACCCCGGGCGAATTCTCGTGCTCGTGTTGCCGCCGCCTCTCTTCGTCGTATGACCGACATCCTTAGGTGCACACGCGATCGCTGGACCGCCATGCGCGGTCGCGTCCTTGGTGGTGGGGCGCCACCTCCCCTTCAGTAGCTTTAGGATTCGCGCTGTGTTTTCCTTCGGAACATTTTGAGCCAGCCCACCGGCCTTGTGGTGGGAAACTGTAGTTTCTTCTTTTTTTCCTCAGTATGCGTTTCTTGCTACGTTTGGCCCCTAGTACGGCCACTTTTCACTCGATGCATTTGTATTTTCATTTATTCCGATTCCCACACCGATGGATAATATTTTTTGAGATACTTTGCATTGATACTTTGCTTATGCTCTTGTCCATCAATGTCCATCAATTTGTATGCACCATTTAGCAACTTCTGAGTAACAATGAATGGCCCTTCCCAGTTGGGAGACCACTTTCCAGCTTCATTATCGCGCACCCCTAAAGGTAAAGTCACCTTCCACACTAAGTCCCCTTCACTGAACATCTTGACTCGAACCTTCTTGTCGTAGTACTTCGCAATTTTAGCTTTATGACGTCGGATATTCTCCAAGGCTACAAGTTTATCACCATCCGCTGTCTCCAACTCCTGCAACATGGCTTCTTCATACTTACCTAATTCTAAATGATGTTGTTGGGCCACCCTCAGCGATGGAACCGTGATTTCTAGGGGTAAGACAGCGTCGTGTCCATACGTCAAGTAGTATGGTGTGAATCCCGTGGCAGTAGACTTAGAATTTCTATACGCCCACAAGACCTCTGATAAGGCCTCATGCCACTTCCTTGGTTTTTCTCCTACTGCCTTCTTGATCATACTCACCAGGATCTTGTTAGTAGCCTCAGCTTGACCATTCGCTTGGGGAAAGTATGGAGTAGAATGATCGATGCGAATCCCAAATTGCTTAGCGAAAGCCATAAACTTCTCACCTGTGAATACCGTCCCTTGATCGGCAGTGATAGTTTGAGGGATTCCAAATCGATGTATCAGCTCAGTTACAAACTTAATAACATCGCTTTGATCAATTTTCCTCATTGGCCACGCTTCTACCCACTTGGTAAAATAATCAGTGGCCACAAGTATGAACGAGTGGTTCTTAGATGAAGGCGGATGAATCTTCCAAATGATGTCCATCCCCCAGCCACGGAATGGCCAAGGCTTCACGACTGAATGCAATTCTTCCGCTGGCACCCTTTGAATTGGACCATGTCTCTGGCAAGCCTCGCAACCACGAGCATAAGTGATACAATCCTCCATGATTGTTGGCCAAAAATACCCATACCGGTGAATGCTCCATCTCATGTTAGGTCCCGCTCTATGAGAGCCACAAATTCCTTCATGGACCTCTCCCATCACCAGCTTAGCATCTTCAGGACCAATGCACTTCAGTAACAGACCGTCGAGCGCCCTTCGGAACAACTCACCATCAATTAACGTATACCTTAAAGCTTTTACCTTCATAGAGCTATCTCCTCCGGACGACGGATTCTCTAGATATTGCATAAAATTTGTCCTCCAATCGTTCGCTGGGTTTTGAGGTTGGGTCTCTTCTTGACCTTCGGACTCATTAGTGAGAACAGCTATGCGTGCTTCCCCCCCTAGGGCAACCAGTCTGCCAGCCTGAAGCTAGCTGAGCAGCTTCGTTGGCTTCTTTATTTTGGTCTCTAGGCACATAACTGATCGTAGCCTCCGAGAATTTGCCTAAAAGCTCAACCACAGCTTCATAATATTTAATCAACCTCGGACTTTTGCACTCATACTCTCCTGTCAATTGCTTTAAGATGACTTGAGAATCTCCAAAAACTACAATGGACCTCGCACCCTTCATCAATGCTGTCTCCAGGCCGAAAATCAAAGCCTCATACTCAGCTTGATTATTGATTGTACCAGGCTCCAATTCCCGAGCCAGCTTCCAATGCTCTCCGAAAGGACTAGTAATTGTAATACCGGCCCCTGAGCCGCTGCTTGCGCAAGACCCATCGAAAGTTAACTCCCATGGTTCAAACGATATGAATGATTCCTCGGGTTCTCCGGGCAACATCACTGAAGGATGCTGAGCCAAGAAGTCTGCTAGGGCTTGTCCCTTGACCGCCTTCTGAGGAACGTGAATGAGAGCGAAAGGACTAATTTTCATAGCTCACTTAGCCTGGCGACCTTTCAGGGCTGGTCTCTGCAATAATGTCTTGACCAAATCGAATGGAGCCACCACATGGACTGTACGTGGCAACATGTAATGTTCCAACTTGTTACAAGAGTAAACCAACGCATAACATAGCATCTCCAATGCTGTGTACCTCACTTCTGGACCTTGCAGTGTCTTGCTGAGGTAATAAATGGCTCTCTCCTTCCCATACTCGTCATCTTGTGCTAGCAAACACCCAATGGATTCCTCGGCGGCTGACACATACAACTTTAAGGGTTCCCCAAGCCTGGGTGGCATCAATACTGGAGGATTGGCCAACATTATTTTAATCTCTTCAAAGGCCGCTTGATGTTCAGCCGTCCAACTGAATACCTCATTCTTCCTTCCCTTGAGCAAGGTGGTGAACGCTTTCATCTTCCCTGCCGCGTTGGCAATAAATCTCCTTAAGAAATTAATCTTGCCCATTACGACTGCAGCTCCTTAAGATTAGACGGTGCACGAGCCTCCAGTATGGCCTTGGCTTTATTCTGATCCACCTCGATGCCTCTCTCATGAACCAGGAAACCTAAAAAATTCCCAGCCGCCACTCCGAAGGCACACTTAGCGGGGTCAGTTTTTGTAATACCCGAGAATTTTCCAACATAAAATAAAACAATAATTAAATAAATAAACAATAAATACCATAAATAAATAAATCCAGCAAATAAATAAATAAATAAATATAAGGAAATGAGAAATGAGATTTTTACTCAAAAAGGAATTAAAGGAATTTAATCAAATAAAAGGATGGATTAAAGGTAAATAAAGTATACACCGAAACCCGACACTAATGAACTCGAGGATTCGAGTCCAAAACATCCAATTAAACCCGAGCGAAAATTTAGAGAGAAAGTAGAAACCCGAAGATACCCCAGAAACCGGAATTTGGGAGCATAGAGGGATAGAAACCCGAAAGAGAGGCGGAAAGGCACGAAGGATCGCACGACCCGCCCGGACCGAAGTCCAGGCGAGTGTCGCGCGGTGGCCGCGCGGTGAAGGGGGAAAAGCGCGCCACGACTGCGCCACATGACAGATTCGCCCGTTGCGTGAATCTCTCGCCCGAACGCGGATTTTTCGACTTTCGGTTGAACATCTCTCGACCCAAGACCTTTAGGTCAGATGTTGGACGCCCTATGGCTTGGGAAATCTATAAATAAAGCCCTTGGGAGCCCCAAACAAGTTTACAAAACCCTACAACCTTCCATACGTTCGAAACCCTAAATCCGGAGTCGTCGGAGGCACGAAACCAAGACGAACGCTGTTGGACGAGTTTCCCTACAGATCTCCATAGTCGTGGTAAGTCTCGATCCAATCTCTAGTCAATAAACGATTCGAAAACGAATCCTAATCATCTCCTTTTTCTTTCTACACCCCGTATTGGATCTAGATCGTAGAACCCGACGAACGGAGAGGAGAAACGGTGGACTGGAAGCCACGCCTTCGAATAGACGCTCCCGGACATTCGTAAACTCGGTAAGTTAACTCTTACATGGTTTTGGGATGAATTAAAACATTCAAACTAAAAGATTAACAAGAAACCGAAAATCTGTCAATCTAAACTTTCTACCGGCGCAACAGATTTGATGAATTTTTCCGAACCTTAAAACGAACTCAAACGGAAAAACATAAAACACGAAAAACGTTTCTAAGACATAGAACTAGCTACTGTAAAGTTTTGAGAATTTTTGGAATTGATTTGATATGTGAAAACCCACCGAAACCGAGCTGTTGGAATCTAGATCTTGAAATCTTGGACAGAACTTAGGAATGATCTTGATCACGTTTTTGACATAGGATCTAGACTGTTTTAGATCTTTGGCCGAACATGAAAGTTGTAGATAATTGTCTTAAGATGATCCCTGTCAAATTTCATTAAATTTGGAGTTGAATTGCTATGGAAGAATTCGAAATATTTAAACTGTGACACATTAAACTCGGACAGAATTATTCTTATGCGAAAATTGGTGATTTTGACCTACTTAAATATCTCGGATCGAAAACGTTAAAACATGAAAGTTGTAGATCTTGATGTTTCCGAGTCAGATATGAAATTTTGGAATTTTTGGAATTAAATCTGATTTTAGACATATTTTAGAGTAAATTGTGGTTTAACGGAAACAAAATCTTGAAATCTTGTTGAAACATGAATTAACCTTTAGGGTTGAAACGAGTTGAGATATTATTTCTAAATAAATACAATTGAAGTCAGATTTTAAAAATTAAATCCCCTTACAAACTTGATAAATTAAAATTAGGGGTGAGTGCTCTGCAGGGTGCCCCCTAACGATTCACTTCGTGCCGTAATGGACGATGGTGACCCCGCGCGCTATACTTGAAATGTGATATTGCCAAAATGGCAAAATATAGAGCCTATACTCTCGTGAATATCCGTATGGGTTTCCCGAGGCTCCGGAGTGGTACTGGGTATGGCTGATACGGTTGCGGCCGCCGGGCTACCGGCTAAACTTGTTGACATCGCGATACTATCGTGAAACTTTGAAATACAAAATCGGGAATGTAGTGGGGATTCTAAATTAAATTAAATTAGATTAAATTATGTTGTTGTCCAATTAAATTAGTTAAATGCTTTATTTAAATTATGGCTTTTATCTTAAACCATGTGATATGTGCTATTAAATAGAGCCCTGAGATAAATTATGCTATTGGTTAGTTGATTAGATTAAATTAAATATTATGTTATTATCATGCTTTTGTTAAATTATTAAATTAATGGCTTTTAAACCCTACGATCATGCATGTGTTAACTTACTCAGCAAATTTGCTGACCAAAACCATTTTTATTCCTTTTTCTTACAGAATATGTGGATTGAGCATGTGTGAGCACGATTCATGCATGGGGTTTTGGGAAATGACATTTTGCTTTTAAACTCGTACTTAGATTATATTATGAACGGGCCTGTTTAACCCGTGTTTTGGCCATGTTGGCCCTATTTATATTTTCCGCTGCGATACTGTACTAAAACAAATATTTTCGCTGCGCTATGCTATTGTTATTTTCGAATTATATTGTATGGGCTATTTTGAATGATTTAAATATTTTTAAATATGACAATACCTAGCCTTGCATCTCTTTAGTAAGCTCGGAGAAACCGTGTCTTACTAGGGAGGTGTGGCGGTGACATCCCGACCTGGGTGACCAAAAACCGGGGTGTTACAAGTTGGTATCAGAGCCCGGCTATTTTTAAACTATTATTTTTAAACCATTACTATTTTTAAGCTATTATTAGTATTTTGACTATTATTTTAAATTTTAAAGTATTATTTCCATGGAAAATTTTTATTTTAAAACCCATGGAAAAAAAAATATATATATATATTGCATTAAATTATTATTGGGGGGAAACATCATTTGCATTTGCATATTGCATCTGCTATGAACTTAGAATCTCGGCAAAACTTGAACTTAGAATCTTGGCGAAACTTGAACTTAGAATCTTGGCGAAACTTGAACCTAGAATCTTGGCGAATATTAACTTAGATCTCTTGCTTGCGCTAGATGGCTAGTCAAGACATGATGCAGTGGATGATCAAGATGATGAACGCCCACCTTGACACCCAACAAACCATACAACAAATGAAAAATCGTATAGCTCACTTGGAGGCAAATCTGCACCAAATGGGAGATTTAAGGGAAGCTGACCTCCAGCACTTCCTGAACTTGAGAGCCGCTGATCAAGATCGCATAAAAGACTTAGAAACTCAAGTGCAAAAACTCACCGAACGAAGCGATGCTGTGATAGATAGAGTCGAGGATCTAAGGACGGACCTGCTTGACCTCACTGATATAGTAGTACCATATAGCCCTGTGGAAGACCACTTGATGGGACCACGAAGCCCAACACCCCCAGTGGAGAGCCCGTCTGGCCTTATCCATGGACGCTACGGAACCCTTGGGCTCTGGCCCCACATGGTCCGCCCATCGCCAAACCCGAGCCCCGTGGAGAACCATCCGGAGGAGGCACCGGACCCAGTTCCGGAAGCCGTCGATCCACCATCCCCATTGTTTCATGGACCTTTGGGCACCGGCCAGGTCTCTGATGAGGATGATCCTATGGAAGACCCCGCTACTCTGCCAGAGGACGCGGAGATCTTTTAGATACTTTATCTTAGATAGTATATTTACTTTGCGCATCCTATTACTTGTATTAAATTTCTTTTAAAGGAATGAAATGCAAGTTGATATTTTTTTTGGAATTCTTCAGCCAAAAAATTATTAAAAAAAAAAAAACCGGAACAGTTCCATCGCATTTTCTCTAAATGATAACAGTCAAATCAGTCAACAAGGATACAACGGGAACATAAACTGCGAAACATAATCAGCAAGGTCATCCTTGTACAGTCCATAAGAAAACGACTAAATAAAACACTACTACAGCAAGCCTAGATGGAAACGCAGAAACAAAGGATCACTGGTCGGGAGGCGGGAACTGACGATGCATATACTCGTCCATCTGGCGCATGTAGGCGTACATGTCGGTCATGGAGGCCTGCTGCTCCAGCTGTCTCGTAGTGATCGTATCCATGCGAGCCTGGTATAGATCCATCCTGGCATCCAGAGCGTCGTAGCGAGCCTGCCCGGCTGCAAACCCAGCATCCATACGAGCAAACCCCGCGTCCATACTAAGCTGCATACCCTGCAGCATCTGAACTATCTGCGGCATCTCCGCACCCTGCTGGGGAACCACGGGAGGCGGAGGTGGCTGCTCAGGAGGAACAACTAGAATCAAACCATCACCGTTGGGCTCCGGGCGAAGGACAGCCGGAGGAGCCCCACGTCGAAGAGCACTGCGTCGAGGGGCGTAGGTAGGGATACGGTAGTAGCCGCCAGCGGATAGCTCGTAAGGATCTGTCTCTGGGGATGTACGGATCCCCTGAGCCGCACACATGCCGCAAATAAGATGAACATGGGTAATCACCCTGCTCCCTCGTCCTCGGCGCATACCCCTCAGGTTGTCCGTGATACAAGCCCCAACATTCACCCTACCACCTCGGGCGAGAAAGCAGATGGTCTCATAAACGTGGTCTATAACAATATGGCTCCGGGTGATCGGCCGGACACGGCCTAACCATATCTGGGCTAGCTCGCGCCACGGAGAGTCCATCGTCGTCAACCTCAGCTCGTGATCGTGCTCGAGTAGGGGAGCCGTCAAGGTGCATAAAACGCCCCACGCAGGCGGGGGTATACGACCCTCAGGCTGTGGCCGGAATACGCCGTCGTCAGGAAGGCCGAAGTAGACGTTGATCGCCCGAGCACTGAAATCTAGATGGCGACCCCGAACCCAGACTTGAGACAAGTCACTGTTCTCCCCGAGACCGCCAATGTTGGCGATGACCTCCATAGCTAAGTACCCAGAAGCGATGCCCTCGGGATGGCGCGCAAGTCCAGTCCACTGAAGAAGACCCAAAACTGGACTAACCCTGTCGTCGTCCATATGGCGAGGATACATGCCTCTCTCCGGGACATAAGACCTGTTTCGACGAAGCTCGGCGAAGTAGAACTCCTGAGAGGGCATAGTAGCAAACCGATACCTGTCGTGTCGACGGGGACGCACCTCGTCGGGGAGACCCTTGAGCTTAGGGCCCCGCTGCTCCTCGTCCTCCTCGGACTCGCTCTCATCAAAATCAGACACCGCCGGAGCGGCAGTGCTAGGACCAGCCTCATCGCGTTGAGCAACTCGTCTCCTGGTCCTCGGGGGACACATGAGTGACGCCAAAACAACCCACAGGAAAAGCAGCATCCTGCAAATATCCAACCAATACCAAATGTAAGGATAAATCCTACACGGCGATTACATTAAGCATAATCTAGAAAACACGAGAACATGAAGTGTGAGCCCTAACACGAGCAGTCAAGAAATAACCAAACCAATACTACGTCTAGAGAAGTCCCAAACCTCTTTGGGACATTTCGTCAAACACGTGGAGTGCGCAATAAATCAAGACCAAAGGTTACTTGTAAACACATGGGGAACGCCCCAAACCAAAACAATTGTTCAGGCAATAACTCATCATCATAACAGGGCATAAAACAACGACAACGAACTCATCCGCATGCCCACAATACCAATACAAATCGGGAAATTAATGATTTCTTTAGAATATGGAATCTAGTAAAAACTTCCTCGAACTAGGCATACATTGTTGCACAAATACTTCCTAATCAACAAAAATAACAACAAGTATCGTCCAAACCCGCTAATTGCACAAATTAGGTCTAAAAACAACAAACCCTCAATTCTTGTCCCTAAGCCCTAATTTTTAAATTCACCCAAAGATTAAGGCTAAACAAGACATAAAATCTGAAATTGACAAGTAGAAGTAGTAGACGCATACCTTGCAAAGGAAAATCGAAGCCGGGAATGAGAGAATCGGGGGATGGGAGAACGAATTTGAGAGAAAACTAGAAGAAGCCTCGGAAGTGGAAATGGGGCGGAATGGCTCGCGCTCCGCGCGAGCCCTTTTACTCGAACTGCCATGGCCCGCGCGGTCGCCGCGCGCCACCGCGCGGGCACCGCGCGAGCCTCAAAATTTGTTTTTTTATTTTATTTTTTTTACCTTCTACTGTTTACTCGATGAGCTATACGGCAAGCTGTCGAAATGCGATTTCTGGTTGAAAGAAGTGGCATTTCTCGGACACATAGTGTCCGCTGATGGAGTATCAGTGGATCCGGCAAAAGTCTCTGCCGTAACTGAATGGGCAACTCCCAAGAGTCCAACGGAAATAAGGAGTTTCCTTGGATTAGCCGGGTACTATAGACGATTTGTGAAGGACTTTTCAAGGATTGCACGTCCTTTGACCCAGCTACTAAAGAAAGGAGCAAAATACGAGTGGACCGAAGCTTGTGAGATTGCGTTTCAAGAGCTGAAGAAACGACTCACAACCACACCCGTATTAACACTACCATCAGAGCATGGTGACTTCGAAGTATATAGCGATGCTTCGAAGGAAGGTTTGGGTTATGTTTTGATGCAAGACTCGAGAGTCGTAGCCTATGCATCACGCCAACTAAAACCTCACGAGGAAAACTATCCGACACACGACCTGGAGTTGGCAGCGGTTGTCTTCGCTCTAAAGATATGGAGACATTATCTTTATGGGCGGAAGTGTCGAATGTTCACCGACCACAAAAGCTTGAAATATATATTCACTCAGAAGGAGTTGAATTTGAGACAGCGAAGGTGGTTGGAACTTATTAAAGACTACGATTTAGAGATAGCATACCACGAGGGGAAGGCGAATGTGGTAGCCGATGCCCTAAGTCGGAAAACCCAACACGTGACAAACTCGTTGGTAATTCCGCCGGCATTGTACATGGAGTTGGCGAGATTGGAGTTAGAACTTGTGCATCCTGGCACAGTGAGAGAAACGGTCAATGCCATGGTCGTAGAAACTCCAATTTTAGACGAGATTCGACTCGCTCAACCGGGCGACCCGAAACTCGAGAAGATAAAATGGTATATTGCCGAAGGAAAGGCAATAGGATTTGCTGTCCACGAGGATGGAAGCATCCGTTTCAAAGGGAGGTGGTGTGTGCCTCTTAAATGTGCCGAATTGAAGCAAAGGTTGATGGAGGAAGGGCACAACACGCCATATTCCGTACATCCCGGAGGTGACAAGCTATACAAAGATCTGAAGAAGATCTATTGGTGGCCGGGAATGAAGAAGGAAGTGGCGAACTTCGTGGCGAGATGTCTCACCTGCCAAAAGGTTAAGGCAGTGCGACATAAACCCTTAGGATTGATGCAACCACTAGAGATTCCAAGTTGGAAGTGGGATAGCATCTCAATGGACTTTGTCTCGGGATTACCCCGATCACCTAAAGGCATGAACAAGATTTGGGTGATTGTGGATAGGCTAACGAAGACAGCCATATTCATCCCAATGAAAGACACGTGGACTATGGACGAATTGGCCCGAGCCTACATTGATAATGTGGTACGACGACATGGAGTACCACATGATATCATTTCCGATAGAGACAGTCGATTTGTCTCTCATTTCTGGACGGAGTTACAAAAAGCTCTCGGTACTCAAATCAAAATGAGCACCGCATTCCACCCGATGACGGATGGTCAAACCGAGAGAACAATCCAAACACTAGAAGACATGCTGAGAGCATGTGTGTTGGAATTCAAAGGAAATTAGGAATTTCATTTACCCTTGATTGAGTTTTCCTATAATAATAGCTACCATGCTAGCATCGGCATGGCACCTTTCGAGGCGTTGTATGGACGAAAGTGCCGAAGCCCATTGAGCTGGGAAGAAAATGATAAGTCCGTGGTAGTGGGACCACAACTTATCGAAGACATGGCTCAACAAATCAAAGTGATTCAAGGGAAGATGAAAGCCGCACAAGACCGTCAAAAGAGTTATGCCGACGTGAGACGACGAGACCTAGAATTTCAAGTGGGAGATAGAGTCATGCTAAAGATATCACCCATGAAGGGGGTGATGCGCTTTGGCAAACGAGGGAAGCTAAGTCCTCGATACATAGGACCTTACGAAATTCTAGAACGAGTCGGAACTCTAGCCTACCGATTGGCTTTACCGCCACACTTAGATAGAGTTCATAATGTCTTCCATGTCTCACAATTAAAGAAGTATGTGCCGGACCCGACACATGTACTTCAACCGGAGATAATTGAGCTCGATGAAGACTTGACTTACGAAGAAGTCCCGGTGCGTATTCTTGACACTAAGGAACGAGTAACAAGGAACAAAACCGTCAAAATGATCAAGGTTCTTTGGTCAAACCACGAAAGTGAGACGGCAACTTGGGAAGTAGAATCCGACATGAGAGAACGATACCCGACATTGTTCCAAACCGATACCGACACAGTTATGGGGACATAACTGCAATCTTAAGGGGGAGAGGATGTGATACCACCTATTTTCGTGCACTTTTGTAAAATTTTGAACTACGTTATGGCTTGATCCCTTTACCGGGTACGTAGGCAGCTTAGAAGTTTTAATTCTAAGTTCAGTCACAACATAATAAAACAAACACAAGACCTTTAGCACGAGAAAAGCCGAAACACAACTTCGAGGACGAAGTTGATTCTTAAGGAGGGTAGACTGTAATACCCGAGAATTTTCCAACATAAAATAAAACAATAATTAAATAAATAAACAATAAATACCATAAATAAATAAATCCAGCAAATAAATAAATAAATAAATATAAGGAAATGAGAAATGAGATTTTTACTCAAAAATGAATTAAAGGAATTTAATCAAATAAAAGGATGGATTAAAGGTAAATAAAGTATACACCGAAACCCGACACTAATGAACTCGAGGATTCGAGTCCAAAACATCCAATTAGACCCGAGCGAAAATTTAGAGAGAAAGTAGAAACCCGAAGATACCCCGGAAACCGGAATTCGCGAGCATAGAGGGATAGAAACCCGAAAGAGAGGCGGAAAGGCACGACGGATCGCACGACCCGCCCGGACCGAAGTCCAGGCGAGTGTCGCGCGGTGGCCGCGCGGTGAAGGGGGAAAAGCGCGCCACGACCGCGCCACATGACAGATTCGCCCGTTGCGTGAATCTCTCGCCCGAACGCGGATTTTTCGACTTTCGGTTGAACATCTCTCGACCCAAGACCTTTAGGTCAGATGTTGGACGCCCTATGGCTTGGGAAATCTATAAATAAAGCCCTTGGGAGCCCCAAACAAGTTTACAAAACCCTACAACCTTCCATACGTTCGAAACCCTAAATCCGGAGTCGTCGGAGGCACGAAACCAAGACGAACGCTGTTGGACGAGTTTCCCTACAGATCTCCATAGTCGTGGTAAGTCTCGATCCAATCTCTAGTCAATAAACGATTCGAAAACGAATCCTAATCATCTCCTTTTTCTTTCTACACCCCGTATTGGATCTAGATCGTAGAACCCGACGAACGGAGAGGAGAAACGGTGGACTGGAAGCCACGCCTTCGAATAGACGCTCCCGGACGTTCGTAAACTCGGTAAGTTAACTCTTACATGGTTTTGGGATGAATTAAAACATTCAAACTAAAATATTAACAAGAAACCGAAAATCTGTCAATCTAAACTTTCTACCGGCGCAACAGATTTGATGAATTTTTCCAAACCTTAAAACGAACTCAAACGGAAAAACTTAAAACATGAAAAACGTTCCTAAGACTTAGAACTAGCTACTGTAAATGTTTGAGAATTTTTGGAATTGATTTGATATGTGAAAACCCACCGAAACCGAGCTGTTGGAATCTAGATCTTGAAATCTTGGACAGAACTTAGGAATGATCTTGATCACGTTTTTGACATAGGATTTAGACTGTTTTAGATCTTTGGCCGAACATGAAAGTTGTAGATAATTGTTTTAAGATGATTCCTGTCAAATTTCATTAAATTTGGAGTTGAATTTCTATGGTAGAATTCGAAATCTTTAAACTGTGACACATTAAACTCGGACAGAATTATTCTTATGCGAAAATTGGTGATTTTGACCTACGTAGATATATCGGATCGACAAAGTTAAAACACGAAAGTTGTAGATCTTGATGTTTCCGAGTCAGATATGAAATGTTGGAATTTTTGGAATTAAATCTGATTTTAGACGAATTTTAGAGTAAACTGTGGTTTACCGGAAACAAAATCTTGAAATCTTGTTGAAACATGAATTAACCTTTAGGGTTGAAACGAGTTGAGATATTATTTCTAAATAAATACAATTGAAGTCAGATTTTAAAAATTAAATCCCCTTACAAACTTGATAAATTAAAATTAGGGGTGAGTGCTCTGCAGGGTGCCCCCTAACGATTCACTTCGTGCCGTAATGGACGATGGTGACCCCGCGCGCTATACTTGAAATGTGATATTGCCAAAACGGCGAAATATAGAGCCTACACTCTCGTGAATATCCGTATGGGTTTCCCGAGGCTCCGGAGTGGTACTGGGTATGGCTGATACGGTTGCGGCCGCCGGGCTACCGGCTAAACTTGTTGACATCGCGATACTATCGTGAAACTTTGAAATACAAAATCGGGAATGTAGTGGGGATTCTAAATTAAATTAAATTAGATTAAATTATGTTGTTGTCCAATTAAATTAGTTAAATGCTTTATTTAAATTATGGCTTTTATCTTAAACCATGTGATATGTGCTATTAAATAGAACCCTGAGATAAATTATGCTATTGGTTAGTTGATTAGATTAAATTAAATATTATGTTATTATCATGCTTTTGTTAAATTATTAAATTAATGGCTTTTAAACCCTACGATCATGCATGTGTTAACTTACTCAGCAAATTTGCTGACCAAAACCATTTTTATTCCTTTTTCTTACAGAATATGTGGATTGAGCATGTGTGAGCACGATTCATGCATGGGGTTTTGGGAAATGACATTTTGCTTTTAAACTCGTACTTAGATTATATTATGAACGGGCCTGTTTAACCCGTGTTTTGGCCATGTTGGCCCTATTTATATTTTCTGCTGCGATACTGTACTAAAACAAATATTTTCGCTGCGCTATGCTATTGTTATTTTCGAATTATATTGTATGGGCTATTTTGAATGATTTAAATGTTTTTAAATACGACAATACCTAGCCTTGCATCTCTTTAGTAAGCTCGGAGAAACCGTGTCTTACTAGGGAGGTGTGGCGGTGACATCCCGACCTGGGTAACCAAAAACCGGGGTGTTACAATTTTCAGTTCATGTTGCCTCATCCTGACGAAAGCTTGCTCAAGGTGATCCAAGTGTTGGCCAAACTCACATGACTTAACCACGATATCGTCGATGTACACTTCAAGAATATGGCCAATTAAATCATGAAAGATCATGTTCATGGCTCTTTGATATGTCGCCCCAGCATTCTTCAAACGAAACGGCATCACTACCCATTCAAAGATGCCAACTGGTCCTGGACAACGAAACGCTGTTTTGTGTACATCGTTTTCAAAAATAAAAATTTGATTGTACCCAGAATAACCATCCATTAATGATAAAAATTTGTGGCCGGCGGCCGCATCAACAAGCATGTCGGCCATTGGCATTACATATTCATCCTTGGGCGTAGCCAAATTTAGATTCCTAAAGTCTATACAGACTCTCAATTGACCATTCTTCTTTACAGCAGCTACAATATTTGCAAGCCACTCTACGTAGCGACAAGTTCTAATGTAGCTTGCTCTAAGTAGCTTCTCGATCTCCGCCTTTATTTTTGGGATGGTGTTTGGATCAAACCGTCTAGGCGGCTGCTTGTGAGGTCTGAACTCGGGATGAGTGGGCAACTTGTGTTCCACGAGTTCCCTTGAAAGTCCTGGCATGTCTGTGTACTGCCACGCAAAACAATCTTTGTACTTCTGAATCAGCTCCACTAATTGGTGCCGCTCCTCATCAGGCAGGGACGCACTTATTTTAGTCAGCCTCGGTTCCGCCTCTGTCCCGAGATTGATGTCCACAAGTGGTTCCTTGGCTTCTGGACTAGGCAACGTCCGCTTCACAGGTGATGGCCACTCGGATGGCCTGTTATCCAATACATTTTTAGACTTGTCTTCGGCACCCATCATCACTTCAGTATCTACCAGTTGCCGCAACAAGTCTTTGTAGACGTCTTGGCTGCTCATAATGAGGAACCTGAAGCATCCTGCCGGCCATCCGCCGAATGTAACTTGAAGCCGCTTGAAGTAAAATCAATGGACTCCAAATCCATATCGACGCCAATTAGAGCTGAGGCAGGTTGAATGTCTTCTAGATAGAAGACGGCCTCATCATTACTGTTGTTTGGCCCTATAAAGGGCTGAGGATTTGCCTCCACCAATTCAACGTGGTCACCGTCCCATATGAGTAATTGTTGATGTAGGGTGGATGGTACACATTCTGCCATGTGAATCCAATCACGCCCTAACAATGCTGAATAGCAAGTCTTTGGCTTTACCACAAAGAATGCTACTTTGATAGTCTTAGACCCCACAGTGACGTCCGCCGCTATGAACCCAGCAGGTTGGGTGGCCTCTCCCATGAAGCTAAACATCCTGACCCTGGTGGGGATTAAATCCTTCTCACTCTTTCCCAGCTTCTTCAAAGTTGACATCGGGAGTACATTTGCTGCTGCCCCATTGTCGACGAACACCCTGGTGAAGGGACGTCCATCAGTGTGGGCCTTGATATACAATGGTTTCAACTGTCTCGTTTGAGACATCTGTGGCTTAGTGAAGTGAGCCAAAGCTGGCCTCTGAACAGACTGACCCCCTAATTCTTCCAGCAATCATCTAGTTGGGTGAGACAACTCTGCTATCATCTCATCCATTTCTTCAATCAATTTGGCAAATGGCGGCTCCTCTTCGTCCCATATTTCGGACTCGACATCACTGATCTCATCATCTTCCGCCAACCCCATAACTTGCATGGACAACGCCGGATCGGTCGGTTCCTCTTCCTGCCCATACTCATAACCTTCTTCCTTTAACTTATTTTCCAGGTCTTCCCAGAAAGCATCCATGTTAGCCTCTTCATCCACTTCCATACCATCCAACATACTAATATCATCAGGGATAATTCCTAAGGCACCAATCCCAACCTTAGGCTCCTCAATGTTGGCATCTATGGCAGCCTCTACTTCCGCAGGGGTGACCACACCAAAGCTCATCTGTACAGCCTCGTGGGTAGGCTGGACGACCTCCGGCTGCGACTTCACCTGTTCAGATTCATCCACGTTCTTACAGTAAGTTAGGAACCCCTCGCAGCTGTCAGGTTCACTCCCCAACTCACCGGCCTGATAGGCCGCTATGTAAGCGAAGTACCTGGCAAGCACCTTCATCATGGCCATCTCCCTCGTACTGGATGTACCTGGCTCACCCATACGCTCAAACCTCTCCATGAATTTATCCGCCCAAGACATATTCACACTTTTCTCATTACTTGATTCGGCCAAGGCAATTGCTTTGCCTTTGTCTTGAGAAGATTACGGCTGGACCTTAATCTGAGAAGGCTCGCCCTCTGAGACCCTATGCTGAGGTGATGGTGGCTTCCGTTCTGCCCACTGAAGCCTTTCCCGTACTGGTCTTCTAGCAGAGGAAGATGGCGATTGAGGTGCCCATCTGGGAGCCTCATGTGACCTTCTCCTCTCACTTTCTTGGCTTGGTTGAAGCCGCTCATGAACTGGTCTGCGAGGTGGTATAGGTGATTTGAGCCGTCTAGTAGGATACCTTCCCTCCGGATGTTGCAACCTCTCCTGAACTAGCCTTCGTCGTTCGGATGTTTCCCCTTGAGGTCGGAAATATGATGGCGGTATTGGCTTCCGAGGTCTAGAGGATTCCAATTTATTAATCTGAGCCTCCCATTGCCGCATTTCTTCGGCATACCTTCTCTGAGCTCGCCTAAACTGGCTTCTGGTGATGGATGGCGGCTCCCTCGGAGCAGGTCTGCTTTCTGCCCGATTCCTCATCCATCTCTCAGTCTCAATGGGGTGCTGAGGACGTCTCATCAAAGTTGGTACTATCTGTACCCCATGCCTGTAGTCTTGAGTCACGGGCTGCTGAAACTTTTGCACCCGTTTCGAGTTTCATGGTGCAGCCGGGGTAAATAATTCAATCTTACCAGACACTGTTGTTCAACACTTAATAAAGTATTATTTATTACAACTGTCTGCATTTCCCCGGCAACGGCGCCATGAAACTTTTGACGAGTTTCATTAACACGAGTAATTTTCTGAAATCTCAAGTGTGGATTTATTAAATGAAAATAGTTATGATGTAGGGAAGGGGTTTAAGGATATGTTATAATTCCCGTTTTATTACTCATGTGGGGTGTTTTAATCTCAAACGGCGCTGTGGTCCTTCCCGCCATGAAACTTTTGACAAATATCACGGTGCAACCGGGATTGACCTTCAGTCTGTCACCCTGAAAGTCCCTGGTATCTGCGCCATGATACTTCTCATAATTTCATGTCACGAAAGCACCTGCCATGAGGCTTTTGAACATCTTCCCACTGTATGAGTATTTTCCCAAAATATTATGTTTTTATTTACTCATGTCAAGAAACTGTGCTCCCGAAAGCGCACGGAGTCAAAAATTGCAGTAATTTATAGTAAGTACCGGATCGTTCACTGGAGGATGTGCGATGGAAGCAGGGCCCACGTCGTTTACTAAGATTTTCCACTCGGTTACTCGTTTCAAGTTTTGCAAGGTTTTCTAACAACTACTTGACATAAATTAAACCAGATCATGGAAGCAGTAAAAATTATTCTACAAAGCATGGTAAACTAGATCGAAGAAAACAATTAAATCTATACTACGAAAGCAATATAAAATTATGCTACACTATCTAGAAAGCAGATTTAAATGTGACAGAAGGGACAGGGAGGAAATAATAAAGATTGGACAAGATTCAAATGAAACATAGTTAAACTTCCATTTTTATACACAGATCTTAGCTTGGGATAATCCTCTAGTTAGCTAACTCTCATACTCTCTATACCATGTTCCCTTTAACAGACAGGTACTTACAGTAAGAGTTTACATGCTCTTAAGATAGCAATTTCTAAGATACCATAAACTCTTAACTCCCCTTGCAATGCCTTGCAAAAGTATGTTAATCATTTACGGTGGACGAGCAACACCTGTCAAATCATTAGTTGACATGCCAAGTACTGCTATCAATCCCCCATGTCACACCCAAAGTTTCAAATCAAGCCCCAAACCATTCCATAACTCTCAAACCTTTTAACAGATGGACAGCCCCTAATTCTTCCGAGTGACCTCTATGAAAGCATTTAAAAGGAAAGCAGTAATAAAAGCTGTAAAGAAAGCATTTAAATCTATCACTCGGAATCGTTAAAAACGTCTCTTTCCGTTAGTATAAAAGAGCCCCTGGTCTTGGTGACCAGATGCAGATCAAGAACCCCCGAGATATCAATAAGCCACAGGGCTTACAACATCTGGGTAGTTATGAGATACAAACTAAATGAAACAAATTCATAGATGAATCTGTTCCGGATGTACTCATTCAAGACTCAATTCTAGACTTTGGCAGAAGAAGATAGTAGTCGAAGGAATACTCGACCTTACCTTAGAAATTCACCAAGGTCTATATGTTGTTCCTCTAGTATTATTTATCACATCTCATCTACACCCAAGTGGATATTGACTTAATGCGATATCTAATATCAGATTTCCAACACACAGCAATTTTGAGAAACCAATGAATATTTGAAAATCATTCCCTAAACAGGTACTAGACTCTCAATCAAAATACAGATCCTTTCAGTCTAGGTGAGACCTAATCGCTGACTCTGCTTCTAAGCTCTCAAAATCAACCCCCAGTGGAATATGAATTAGTCATAACTGTTGAATTTATCCCTTACTCAGATCCGGATTTTACAAAGGAATTTTTGTTGGAAATTTATTATGCAACATCTGATTTAAATCAAGACTTCTGTGTCCAAGGAGAAGGATCCCCAAAATAGCAATAAGACCAGAACATCTACATAATAGTATCATGCATACCAGTATATGAAGAGGAAAAGAAAATACCCCAAAATATACGGTGGGGTTAGACAGAATGCGATACACAAAGATGGATTAGCCTGAGATGAGAAGAAATCGGCTAAAAAGAGTGCCAGAGATAGTTGGGGTTCTCCGGACTGCAAACATCTGCTGTCAGGTTCCCAATTTTCCCAGATGACTGATTTTTAGACAGAAAGAATTCCAAACAACGGTGACCGCCGTCATTTAGTTTTCTTTTATCTGTGAGTGGAAGAATAATCCACATATTTCTTGCTGTAATAGTTCTCAACTGATGTTGGTCGACATCAGTTGATACTATTGCAACTTGAATTCAGGTTGAGAAATTAAGATAAAGAAAATTAAAACTGTATCTGATTAGGAATTGGCTGAGTGACTAATCGAAACTCTTAGTGAAGAGAACGCTCGCCGAAGCTTCCACCAACCACTAACCAGATCATGCAAAATAACAGATAATGATTGACACACAGAAGACGGGTTAGTCGATATCCCTGTGAAGGGACCTTTCACCAACATTAATCTGCGGTGTTTTTCATTATCCGTTCATACACACAATGAAGAGGAAGACTTGAAAATAAGGAAAAATGTTTTTGGTATTATGTGGATGTTAAGCACACAATAAGTGGACACTAATGGGTTGAAATGTGTAATGGATAGAAATCAGATGAATTGGGCCTAGGCCCAATACACCCATGCAACTTACACAAATCATGGAAGAAAATGTTTTTGGAGTTTTCAAAATAAAAGGGGTAGTTCAATTCGAATTATTGGGGTAATTCGAATTGAGAATGCATGAAGAATGAAGTATGATCTTACCCAATTAATCCTTGCAAAGGAATGAGATATCATCTAATTCGAATTGTTTGAGCAATTCGAATTAATTCGAATTGGACAACTCGAATTGATGAAGTCCTTTCCTTGCTCAAAATTGACTAAGGCATATACCTCAAGGGGAAGGCGAATTCGAATTGTCCAGCTAGACGTGTCAATATGGGCCGAGCCCATTGGGCCGGCCCGCCCCGCCCCGCAAGGCAAAATATGCGGGGCGGGCTTAAGAATTTAAGGCCCGTTTAGATGCGGGCCTAAATGGGCTTAGCCCGCGGCGGGGCGGGCTTTTGTGGGTTGGGCCCGCGGCGGGGCGAGCCGGGCCGCGGGTTTGTCCTGATTTTTTTTTTTTTTTTTACATTTTACATTTTTACTAAATTTTGAATATTGATTAATTTATTTGGTAAATTATTCAATGTCTAACACTAACTCATTAAGTCATCAAACATAAATCAAAATTTTGGTTACACATTAAATTTCATATTGTTATACAAATAGTCGATATCTTCTAATATTTCTCTGCTTCTTTATATTATTAATATTAGTTTTTTAAGTATAAATTCCTTTTTATTTTATTTATTAAAAATTATGAATACTTGTAAATTGTTATAGTTTGATTGTTAATTATCTTACTTTTAAAATATAAAATCACTGCTAAAACAGATTAACCTCCTAAAGATTTCGACCGTCAGACACAATATTTTTATCAACCCAGTCAATAATTATAAATTTTTTGTCTTGTCCAATACTATATTTTTAAAAGGGGGAAATAAATAAAAAGGGTCATTACAAGGCCCATATTCTGCTTTTAGGCCACTCTTAATTGAATTTTCAGAATTAGGCCATTACAAACATATGTTGAATGAAATTAAGCCATAAGGACCAATTTGAAATTAATTAATAACCCAACAACTTTCCCTTTTTTCCTTTGAAACCCTAAAAGGTTTGACTTTATATACTTTTGTTAGGGTGAATTTCCCTGTTTGCTGCTGAAGGAGACAAGAATCGGTGAACCATCGGTTGCGGCTGCGTGGTTGGAGGAAGTCCGTAAAATCCTGGAGCTTGAGAAACCCGGCAGCAAGGCGGTGAAACCCACGGTATGGAGTTATTGCTTAATTTTATTATCGGAAGCATGATGGGCGGTTATTGGACTAACGGAGATGAAGAAACTAAAACATGGGGTCAAAATGTAATAAACCAAAATTGGTAGGGTGAATTGAAGTTTGAAAAAGTCAAAATAAGTCTAAATGGCCTTAATTTGGCCAAAGAAGGTTTCTAATGACCTAAAATTAGAAATTGATTTTTGCATGGCCCAAAAACGGAAGGGGTGTCTTGTAATGGCCTAAAATGTTTATTACCTCTTTTAAAATATAATACACTCATTTAATATTATAAATTAGAATAAATTCAGTTTTAAAGAATTATTCAACAAACGTACTATTAAAGTAAATAATTATGCCAAAAACTACACACTTTAACTATATATAATTTTAATTTCATTTATAAATCTTTATATCTTGTTTTTAGTTTATACAATAAAAAATATTCACAATTTTATGTTTTTTACATTAAAAAATAAATTTAATTATTTTTCTAAAAAGCCCGCGGGCCGGCCTGCAAAACCCGTAGCCCGCGTGTGGGGCGGGTTGGGCCTAGGCATTTTGAGCCCGCCCCATTTAAGCCCGCCCCGTTCAAGCCCGCAAAAATGCGGAGGCCCGCACGGGCGGCCCGTTTCGCCCCGCGGGCCCGTTTCGACACCTCTATGTCCAGCAATTCGAATTAATTCGCATGGGACAATTCGAATTGGGTAAAGGAATAAAAAAAATAAACTAAGGCATGAATGGGTGGCAATGGATACAATGTGGTTTTCAAGCCAATTCGAATTGTTGAGCAATTCGAATTAATTCGAATTGGATAATTCGAATTGGTTGAAAACCACATGGAGGAAATTTTTGGCTATGCTATTCGAATTTCTTAGGCAATTCGAGATAATTCGAATTGCCTCAATTCAAATTACATATTTTCAAACAACAACAATTTTTGTTCTCACAAGTATGGGTTAGGTGAACACTGTACTGTAATGATGGGTTTAGATTTACTAAATCCCTCATCTCACATCAATGTCATTTCACAGCCACCCTAGTGAGATTTTCAAGAAATAAACAAACACATGTCCAGTGGGTATTTGCAAAATTCAAAACCTATTGCTACAAACAAGGGATCAAAGATCAAAGAGCCTAAAACATCTAGTTATCTAAGAACTGCATGAATAAACTAAGAACACTCAAGTTATCTAAGGTAGCATGAAATAAGATTAGGGCAGGAAGAATAAAACCTAAATATAAATTTTAACAAACCTTAAAAACATCTAAAACCCAAGAACACTTATTTGAAGCTCTAAGGCACTAAATCAAGCCAAAAACCCACCAAACATGCATTTATTAAGTTTGAATGTCAACTAGGACATAATAAATGTAACCTAGTTGAAACAAACAAACATACTAAGCATTTATTTCTAGAGAAAGCATTAAAGAGTGCCAAAACACATGAATAAAACCATTTCTGGAAATTTTCCTTGTATTGACACTTTGAAAGCAAAATAAAGAACCCAAAACCATCATTAGCTTGAAGGTAGGGTTTATTCTAACTAGAAAGCATGTAAAAATATGGAAAATGGCTACTCTAAGAGTTACACAAACTGCTTCTACACTAAACTAAGATCAAAGCATGTAAAGATTACACTACTTGCAAGAAAAATAAACTAAACTAAACTAAACTACCTACCTAACCCTTAAGGGGTGTGGAACCTCCTGCTGTTCTTTTTGTCCCAAGCTGCTTTTTGGCCAAAATTCTTGATCTTTTGATTCTGTTGTGGAAGGTCTGCTTTTATAGATAAATTTCGAAACCTTAGGCCCACCATTGTTGTGCACAGCTTTCTTTGGATGAGTTGTTGAGTGAAGTTCGAATTATCTCAACCAATTCGAATTAATTCGAATTGTGAGATCTCTTCTTTGAGCTGGGATTTTGGCCTTCAGTTATCAATTCGAATTGGTCTTTTCTCGAATTGGATGAGGGTTTCTGCTTGGCTTCCTTGCACTTGTTGGCAATTCGAATTGTTTGTGCCAATTCGAATTGGACAATTCGAATTGCATCTTTTTCTTGCCTTTGGGCTTCTTCTCTCTTCATTCCCTAATTCGAATTAATTCGAACTTGAACAATTCGAATTAGGCTTCTTCATCCCTTCCAACACTTAACCATTTCTTTGTTCTCTTTAGCAATTCGAATTGTTGTGCAATTCGAATTAATTCGAATTGCACAATTCGAATTGTGCTTCAACACTTAGCCAAATTTCAGTTGTGGGATTTTCAATCTTTTTCCCATCTTTTCATTCCTTTTTCTTTTCTTTTTCCTTTTTTCATGTTTTTGGATTTTTCTAACACAAATACAATTAAAATTGCATATTTTGTGTCTTTTTGCTACCGGCTCGATGTTTTTGCAAACTCGCATTAATCTGTCAAATTCAACTGCTTTCTTATTGAAATAAGATGGAATCACGATCAAAATGTCCGTCTCAGACACGGAAATGGATTGGAAATAATGGACAATTTTGGCCATTATCAACATCGTCACATTTAATACTGATCGTCCCCGAGCAGTCAGAGTCAGTGCTCCTAGGAGCTTGGACTCTGCATATTCAATCCATTTGCGTGGCCTCAGAAATTTCATTCTTTTTATATTGGGATAAGACAATCAAAATTACAAGTATTAAACTCTCTTGGTTGCAGTGTTTAATGGAATGATACTTCTCACTTGAGTGAACATACAAATCAATCATTATTGTTAATTTTTCTTGAATATGTGTTTAGAAAATCACATTGGCTTAATTCTTGAATTTAGGCATGACATGATCATTGATTAATAGAAACAGAGCCTCACATATAGTAGAATCGGAAAGTTCACTCACTCTCAAGATTGGCTTTTATCATCAACGCTCAAAATCAAATTCAATTAAATTCTCCCATAGGCTTTCAATTGGACCAACTCGCCGCCGGCTCATTTCCTCAAATCGAGATCCCGAGGTCTTATTCAAGGTTATAACGGGGCATACGGTTGTAACATTTGGTAGGAAAAGGAATTATTGGGCTAAAAAGTGACATGACACCATTCCACCATAGCTTGGCATGTTGCAGAATTTATGATCATCATTATTTCTATCTTTCTTTTGTTTTTCTGTTTTTCCTTCTTTTTCTATTGCATGACATTAGACTTTGTCTAATTTGCGTTGTCATTTGCAATTTATTCTTGCTGAGTAGATCTCAACTTTTTTTTTTTTTGAATCGGTTTATAGCACACCGATTAATACATATTTGATGATCAAAAATTACAATGCCTTGATGGGATGGCTCATGTACACTTGGGTTTGATTTTCTTGGTCTTTTTGTAAGGCTAGGAATAATATAGTGGCTTCAAAGAAAAATTAGGCTTAAAGGCTCAAGTTGGTTAATCCTAAGGGAAATTTGTTTTTGGGTTTGGAATTCAAACGAAAGCCAAAATTTTGGGTTTTCTAAGTGCCTCGATCATTTGCTCGATTTCGGGAATATGGCATGGTCTTGAATCGGTCCCAATTGCAAGTTCTAGTGCCCTTTAATCGAATTGATTCACACAATCAAAGAAGTATTGAGTAAAAATGACTCGGCTCAGATCTCACAAGGGACGGTTTGATCATGTCATACATTTATTCTCAAACTCAACCTTTGAAAAATTCTTACAACTTATTCAATCAAATTCTCAACATGAAAGTTTGTTAGTCTTTCAAGTGATCATATCATTGGATTTTTATAGCTCAAAACTTTGAGAATTTATGTCATGCATATTTTTAATTTTTTTATCCCAATGTAATAGTCTGAAAATTTCATCATCAGCCTAAATTCAACATGTGAATTTAGGTGACAGATTTATGCTTGTTTTATGCCGGTTTGTTTAATTGAAAGCAGTAAAAAGACACTGTGAGCATGCAAGCATGTCACAGCTTGTTTTTGGCGTGACAGTCACTTATTCATCTTGGACTGCCACACATCTTTTTTTTTTTTTTTTTAAATAATGGAGAACTCAAGACGAAATTCTCTTGTGGAAAGCAGTAAATGTACATCAGTTACAATAGATTTCCATGGTGAGGATTGAAAGTGTACTGAATGAATGGAAAATCTAATGCATGATGTTTACAATGGGGCTCGCATGAATGTGATTATTTGGCTTAGTCCTTTTTCTCCGTGGGCAGTGTGGAGGATCCGGCGGCATCTCTTGGAGGTGATGGGAACTTGCTGAGGATGGTCTTCATCATTTCGGCTTGATTGTCGAACATCCTGGCTTGACTGGCGAATACTGCTTCGAACATTCTTCTATTCTTTTCCTCATTCTCAATCCTTTCTTGATGCTGCCTGGCTGCTTCCTTTCTGAACTCCTCTTCTCTCTCAAACATTCTCAGCCTAAACTCTTCCTCTTTCTGCATTTGTTTTTCGTGAGTCGAGACAATAGCATCGGCCAAAGACTTGACACTCTGCATCATTGACTCTCCCATTTTGCTCACTGCTTCTAGAGTTTGAGATTCAGCTGGGTGTTGAGACACAGTTGGGCTTCTGCGCGAGGGTCGGACTGGATGTCTTCGTGATAAGCTTGGAGTGGAAACATCAGTTCCAGGATGAGTGGCAGTGGGAGCAGGTTCTGTTGGTGCGACTGCAACTTCTTCTGTTGAAGGTGCCGCTTCAGGACGGTCCTTCTTCTTATGCCCTTTGCGTCCGGCTGCTGGTGTCCTAGGAGTGTATCTGGATTGAGCGTCCGATTCTTCCGGCATAATGTACGTAACTGGTTCAGTTATCCTTGTCTTTGGGACTGGGATCGGCCGGCTCATATCAATAAGATCGCTCTCTGCAAAAACTGTTAAATCTACTCCTTGGGCTTCACAAATTCTCCTGATGAGGTTGGGATAGCATAAAGCAGCAGCTCTGGTGCCTGTGACTTTTGTTGTCATGACATGGAAAATCTGCTCCCCCACGTTGATCTTCAGTCCATGCCAAATCTTGGCAAAACCCTTCAACATTCGACCAGATGTTTCATGTGCATGCGGGTTTGGCCTGATTTTCGACATGTAGAAGTCATAGGAGGGTTGAAATTCCAGTTTCAGGTGCTTTGCTTTGAAGGGGATTTCACCAGTGTAGCTCTCAGCAGTAAGGGACCTAGTGATGTTGTCGTGATATTGCCTGTCAGCTGCCCTGCTTGCTCCCTTCTCGAAATGTTCAGATGTTGGAATTTCTGACCTCCAGTTGGGTGTACCAAGGAAGTTGTTCAAGTAGTCTGCAGAGATGTCTACGTCAACTCCTCGCACCCAACTTGTCTTTTGAGTGGCATTGATGTTGCAGTAGAATTCCCGAACCAATTCTGCTATCCCGGGTTCAGCGTGATGCTTAAGGAACTCAGTCCATCCGTGGTTTTCTTTCAATGTAAGTAGCATTGGATGATCAATCAATTCTGGACTGAACCCTTTGTCAGGGACAAATACTCCACTCAGTGCCATGTATCGCCCCGCATTCTGCTCATTCCCGTTGAACCTCCTCATTATGTCAGCATCATCCGTGATGCGGAATTTTCTGAACTTCTTTGTAGACACACCCAGTCTGCCCCTTGAAGTTGAGTTGACCCAATAACCAGCCGAGCGCACTGATCCGGTTGATTCTTGGGTCCCTTCAGTTCATGCTTGTTCTCCATCAGAGTCAGAATTTTCCCTTGGCTGCTCTCTCTGTTCGGTTTGCTCGTGCTGTTCTGATTCGACCTGTGTATTCGGTTGTGGCTCCTCCTCAGCTTGTCTCAACTCAGTCTCTTCACCTCCTTGAGTTGCTCCCTGCTCGTGTGCATTACAAGGATCTTCATGGAATACATAATTTAGGAAATCCTCGGGAAGATAAGGATCGGTGACATGCTAATATTCTTGTTGTGATGCCTCAACTTCCCTCCCTATGTTAAGGTCTCCCAATTGTTCTTCCGTGTCATCTCCTTGCTCTATGGGAATATTGAGATCGTAATGGAGGATCTGCTGAAATGTCTTGTCTTTGAAGATATCTTCTGTGGTATCCATCTCTGCTTGCTCACCTCCACTGCTACCTTCAGTTCTTACTGTTTCTTGCATTGTGGGTTGCGGTTGGGTAGCGGCTGCCGCTAGAGTTTGTGCAGTTATGTCATTCAAATCACTCGCAAGCTCGGCGAACTTCTTCTTTGATTCTTCAAATCTGACATTGCCCTCGTGCACCATTTCCTCTATCTCCTCTGTGGGCCGCATTGCCTCCATTGTTTTCTCAACATCCGTGTTTGCGTCATTTCTGCGAGCAGTTGATCTTTTTACTTGTTCCTCCTTCTCCCTTGCCCATTCTGCTGGCTCAGCTTTCACCTTAACAGGAACAATGTCGGTTCCGCTGATTATCTGACAATCATCATCCCCGACCTCAACCTGGGTTTCAGTGTCAGCTTTCTTCTTCTTCTCCAGCTCAGCCTGCAATTTCTCAGCAGCTTTTCTATTCTCCTCTTCTTCTCGGGTTTTTCTGATATTCTCCTCCATCTCTGCCTTCCTGGCGTCTTCTTCTGCTTTCTTGGCCTCCTCTTCAGCTGCCTTGGCCATTTGCTCTTTCCAAAGCCGATTTTTCTCGGCCCTTGCAGCTTCCATTTGCTGTTTCCACTCCTCCGTTTCTTTTGCCATTTCGACCTCAGTCTCCTCCTTCTCCCTTCTTGCCCTTTCAGCTTGTCGGGCATCGTACTCGGCTTTCCTCTGTGCCTCAATCCTATCCATCTCAGCTTCCTCTTGAGCTATCCTTGCTGCTTCTGCATCGGCTTCTTCCTGAGCCTTCTTTGCTAATTCTGCATCAGCTTGCACTTGGGCCTCACGCTGTAGTTCTTTCTTGGATAACTCAATGGTTTGATCCTTGCCTCTGTCTTTTTGTTTGGGAGGCTCATCATAGAATTTGGGCACAGGGGGAATGATCATTGGCTGATTCGGAGGTTCTTGGATTCTGATTTGAGGTTCAGCAGACTTTTTAGACTCTTCTTTATCTGCCAACCTTATCAGTTTTCTCTTCTTTTTAGGTGGCTCTGGTTCGGATTCAGTCTGGGAGGGTTCAGATTCGGCAGGCTCAGATTGCTCGGAGGTCGGATCAACATAGTCATCAATGATCTGTTCTTCATCCTCAACATTCACACCTAATTCCGGTCCTTTGATCTTCAGAAATTTTTGAATGAATTTAGGTTCAGACATGGCTGTGAGTTGCGCAGTCCATTTTAGTGTGAAATATCTGCCTAGGACACCTTGGAATCCCGTGTTATACTGCAGACGAGGCCGGTGTTCTTGACAGTGCCTCAGACCTTCTGCATCCATTTCACATAGCAGGTCGAGAAACCTCTTTTTCATTTCCGTGTACAGGGTGTCCACGATGTCTGCCTCTTTCTCCTTTAGATGTCCTAAGTCTCGGACTGGTGGAATGTTGAGATACTCTAAACACTTGTTTTTGCCCATGACTGAGATCTGTTTCCTCTTGCGTCCCATTCTGTCCCATGATCTGTTTTGAATCATTGCAATGCATTCAGCTCTCATTAGCTCGAAATTGGGCATCCCCTTCATTGTGGTCTCTCGGGGCTCAACTGCCGGAATCCTTTGTGGTAAGAAGACTGGCAGAATCTCCACTTTTCCCGGTGGTATCACGATTCCCGGTTTTAGTACAGACTCCCTGATGTCCTTTTCCCATTTTCCCCATGCAGTCATGTATTCCCCCCAGAGTTTCCTGGCTGCTTTTGTTTTCTCAATGATAGAATCCAGCATTGGAGTGTGGTGGGCTTGTCCGTAGTTCAGTACCGCCTGGAGAGAATCCCTGAAGTTGAATGTCATTTCAGTATGACGCTCTTTTGCATGCAATGTCAGCCATAGCTGCTCCTCTGGTCCGCAAATGGTCCCATTGTCGAAAAGTTCCTTCTTGTATGTAAATGGGAAGGTCTCCGGCATGGAGAGTACACCAGTTGACGCAACTAAGTATGGTGGAGGTGTCTTGGGGGCATAATGCATTTTCACTTCCCTAGAAATGGGTGGTTGGATGAGGACTGGCTCAAAGGCTGCAGCTCTCTTGTCTCCGAAGTGGATTTCAAGCATTCTGTTCCAATACGCCTTTTGTCGTTTCATCCTCCAAACCATTCGCTCATAGTGAACTTTCGGCTCATTAAACCGCTGATCATACCTTGCCTCGTCGAACTCTTGGTTCCAGAAATTACATACATGTTGGCAAAAGTCTCTTTCGAGGCCTGTTGCTCTATCATTTCTTTTTTCCTCTGGAATCGTATTCCACCAATGGTCTTTCATTTCGAACCTCCATTCAATCTGGTGGTCCATAGGTAGGTTGTGCTCATTCCTTATGGCTACCCTATTTTCCTCTGCCTCTTTCTTCAGCCTCTCAATTTCCAAGAAGGCACGATCTGGAGTTGTCTTTGGAAGACCCATCAGGGAATCTATAATGAATTGACTCCTGGAGAGAAGAGAGTTGGAACTATTTTTAACAAATTTTTGATACGTGGATCCGAGTTGAAAGTCAACATCCTCACATTTGGAGCTATGCTCTAAATGTGAGTTAATTGGTTTCTAATCGAATTTATAGAAAGACAAGCATGGAGCTGGATTGTTAAATCTAACTCTTATTACAACAAAAATAAGGAAAGCAAGAGAGATAAGGATCCTGGGTCCTTATAAATTTTTCTTAGACTATAAATAGTCTAAGTTGTTTTTGGGTGATCAAAGGACCAAAAAGAGAAAATTTCGTAGGTTATTGAGCCTACGAAGGAATTTGATTTTTATCACTTAAAAAGTGATTTAAATCATGTGAGGTAGGGAAGATAAGAGATTAATGATGAAAATCGAATGCAAGCGATAAATTACGCAATTACTAGTATGTAACAATGGACCATGACCAAAAATAAGAAATAAAAATAAAAGTAGACATGCATACATACAAAAGGTGATTTTTGGATTTTTATGAAAAGGTGTTGACTTGTTTATTTAATGAAATTGGGGGTGTGAGTGGTCCCCCATTTGGATTTTGTTTTGGAAAGTGGGTTTTTTAAGGAATAAAACAAAACATTCCTTACAAGTATTTCCCACTTGTTCCAAGTTGACAAAGATCAAACACTTAAACAAAGAATATTCTGAAAATTTGTGTTTTTATACATAAATGCCATGCCAAAAGTGTTGGAAAAATTTTGGCATGGTTTTGTCTGTAATACCATGTTTCCGTATGTGCAAACGTCAACCTTTGGGGTTGAGTTTGCCATGTGTGGGCAACATGTACCCGACAAAAGCATTCACTACTAAAATACTCATATAACAATATACATGCAAACATCAACAGAAACGAGAACATTTGATCCATCTATACTACTGTAATGTACTAATGTTACCAACAAAACTCATGCTTTAAAAACATGAATTTTGCAGATATCATCAATATGCATTTCGAGTCATCATTAACAACTTCTACCAATCAAAACAACACAGTAGGCACAGGAAACTGTCTACGGTGTTAACCCTACTCACAGATTACTCAAACACTAACACAGAATAAACAAATATGCGCACAAACACCAAAATGAAGAAACAAAATCATTAAAACTAGACAGAAACCATATTTTTAAGGGTTTTGAAACCCTTATTTTCAAAATGTAAACACCCCCATCACAGAGACGTTCGAACCCTCAAAAATGGCAGTTTGAACTTAAAGCACGAAAACAACCCTATTTCACCCTACCCTGTTCTAGGTCATCCCCGCACAAGTGTGACTCATTCCGACCCTATTCCGACCATTTTCAACATGAAAAACAAAACACATTCCACCCCCATCCCCGATTTCGCAAGGAAGATGAAGAGGCAAAAACTGTAAAGTGAAACCGAGCGCGAAATCGAAAAAGAACACTCACCCCCTGCTCCCACTTGGATTAGACAACGAAGACGCCATTTCCGATGAGTTTGAACGGAGGAAAGATCGAAAAGTACGACTGGTTTCGCGAGGAAGACAGTTTTTCGCGAGAGAGAAAGGATGGTTTTCGGGAGAGTGAGAAGTGAAAGTGAGGGAACTGAGAGGGAGAAAGGGTATAAAAAGGGTTCGGAAGGGGAGTTCGAATTATTGCATCAATTCGAATTAATTCGAATTGATGCATTATGTGAGGGATGCGAGTTATTCAGGCCAATTCGAATTAATTCGAATTGGCTTGAAAGGCAAAATTACACACAAGTTCGAATTGTGAATCAATTCGAATTAATTCGAATTGACTCATAATTCGAACCTGGTGGTAAGGACCAACTTTGTATAGGAATGCTTTTGTGAGCTAATTCGAATTGTTGGTGTAGTTCGAATTAATTCGAACTTCCCCACAATTCGAATTGCTCACTTGCATAAGAGAATGCCTTTTGTATGCCAATTCGAATTAGTCAGGCAATTCGAATTAATTCGAATTGCCCTATAATTCGAATTGCAACACTTGGCCTACTAAAATATCCGAAAATTCTGCCTTGGGTGCCAATTCGAATTTGCATGGCAATTCGAATTAATTCGAATGCAATTCGAATTAATTCGAATTGCCTGCATAATTCGAACTAACTAATCCGAATGTGAAAAATTTCCAAGGCAAAATGTCTTATGTGGTATGTTCCAAGCAATTCGAATTAATTCGAATTTTCTTGAAATGAAAAATAAACCACATTCAAGACTTAGGAAAAATTTGGATTTTCAAAAATTTATGTTCATCAAGATGAACTCAAGAGCAAACATATCTACACAGACTTAGAATTTAAAACATATTGCTTGCATAAATTAGATCGGGTTAACAATTTTTATTTTATGAATTTATTCTGGATTTTAGATTTCTCTAAATCCCAAAATTAACCTTCATTAAATATAATGTTAACCCAACCGGGAACCTGGTTTTGGAAGCTTTATCTTTCTTTTTGTTGGTTCCTCGAATTCCTGCAAAACAATTATGAACAGGTATTAGGTTTTCTCCAAATATCAACATCCTCACATTTAGAGTCTTAGTACTCTAAATGTTCAATTGATTTTTGGATACTTTGTCCCAATAAAAAAATAAGTGAAGAAAGTAATAAATAAGTAAGTAAATATATGTATAATATTTATTAAACATAAGCCGGTTCTGTTGTTATTTGAGCTTCTTTTTCGGGGTCGAACTGCCCAAGATACTCCTTCAATCTGTGTCCATTCACCATCAGCTCTCCTTTGTCAGTTCGGATCCTGACAGCTCCACTTTCAAACACGTGCATCACTTCGTATGGCCCTTCCCATCTGGATTTAAGCTTTCCGGGGAACAGCTTCAACCTAGAATTAAATAACAAGACATTCTGGCCAACATAGAAGTGTTTAGATTTAATACGACGATCGTGTAACTTCTGGGTCCGCTCTTTATAAATCCTCGAGCTTTCATAAGCTTGCGCACGTATTTCCTCAATTTCATTGAGGTCCAACTTGCGCTTACTCTGGGCAACTCGGGAGTCAAAATTGAGCATTCGTACGGCCCAGTAAGCCTTATGCTCTAGTTCTACGGGCAAATGACAGGCCTTTCCGAAGATGAGTCTGTATGGAGACATCCCAATGGGAGTCTTGAATGCAGTGCGGTATGCCCATAAAGCATCATTGAGCTTACGTGACCAATCTTTGCGAGTTGTCCCCACAGTGGCCTCGAGTATGTGTTTGATTTCGCGGTTAGATACCTCGACTTGACCACTGGTTTGGGGATGGTAAGGCGTACCGATCTTGTGGAGAATCCCATTTTTGCTCATAAGGTTTGCAAATGCTTTATTAACAAAATGGGTTCCTCCATCTGATATGATCACCCTGGGTACACCAAATCTATTGAAAATGTTATTTTTCAAAAATTTGACGACCTGGTTGCCATCATTGGTTGGCAGTGCAACAGCCTCAACCCACTTGGAAACGTAATCGACAGCTACCAAGATGTAATGGTTCCCATCAGATGTCGGAAATGGTCCCATGAAGTCAATACCCCATACATCGAAAATCTCGAGAGTGAGAATTCCTTGTTGAGGCATCTCATCCCTCTTGGAGATATTCCCTAGTCTTTGGCATCTGTCGCAAGCTTTAACAAACGCTTTGCAATCCTCGTAAATGGTAGGCCAATAAAAACCGCACTCGAGTACCTTATGAGCTGTTCGAGTGGGGCCATGGTGGCCTCCATATTCCGATTCATGGCATTTCTTAGCGATTTGATAAGCCTCGTGCTCAGTTACACATCGTCTAATAATCGAATCTGCACAATGCTTGAAGAGGTAAGGGTCTTCCCAGAAGTAGTTAACTACATCTCGGTTGAACCTCGCTTTGTGGCCTCTGCTTTGAAATGGTGGGGTTATTCCGCATGCTAAAAAGTTAGCAATATCGGAAAACCACGGACAAGCTTGATCATGAAGATGCAAGGCAAACAGTTGCTCGTCCGGAAAATTCTCATTTACGGCTAGCTCATTTTTATCATTTTCTAGTCGAGACAAATGGTCAGCAGCACCATTGTCTCTGCCTTTTCTATCCTTTATTATAATATTGAATTCTTGCAGCAACAGTACCCACCTGATTAATCGAGGTTTGGCGTCTTGTTTGCTAAACAAGTATCTCAGTGCAGAGTGATCTGTGTACACTGTGGTTTTCGTACCAATGAGATATTGTCTGAATTTATCAAACGCAAAAACCACAGCATACATCTCCTTCTCCGTGGTGGTGTAGTTAATTTGGGCCTCATTCAGGGCATGACTTGCGTAATGAATCACGCAGTGCTTCCCTTCCTTATGTTGCCCAAGAACTGCACCCACGGCGAGATCACTTGCATCACACATTACCTCGAAAGGTATTGACCAATCGGGTGGTTGCACTATTGGAGCAGAAATCAACATTCCTTTGAGCGTGTCAAAGGCTTGAACACACGCTTCATTTATTACAAAAGGGTTTTCTTTACACATCAAGTTAGTGAGCGGCTTGGCAATTTTAGAAAAGTCTTTTATGAATCTCCGGTAGAAACCGGCATGCCCTAAGAAACTCCTAACTGCTTTTATTGAATTAGGCAATGGTAGGTTTGAGATGACTGAGACCTTAGCCCTGTCTACTTCGATACCTGCGCGCGAGATACGGTGACCCAACACTATTCCTTCGGTGACCATGAAATGGCACTTCTCCCAGTTCAAAACTAGGTTGGTGTCCTCACATCTTTTCAGAATCTGTGCAAGATTAGTCAAACATTCATCAAAAGTATCTCCATACACAGAGAAGTCATCCATGAAAACTTCAATGCATTTTTCGATAAATTCTGAGAAAATTGACATCATGCATCGTTGAAATGTGGCAGGCGCATTACAAAGTCCAAAAGGCATGCGCCTGTACGCAAAAGTTCCGTAGGGGCACGTGAATGTGGTCTTGTCGTGATCCTCGCTAGCTATTACAATCTGATTATAGCCAGAGTACCCATCCAAAAAGCAGTAGTACTCCCTTCCGGCCAACCTCTCCAGCATCTGATCAATGAATGGCAAGGGGAAATGGTCCTTCCTGGTAGCGGTATTGAGCTTCCGGTAGTCGATGCAAACTCTCCAACCGGTCACTGGACGCGTCGCCACTTCTTCTCCTTGCTCATTAGTCGTTACACAGATCCCCCCACGTTTCGGTACGACCTGCACTGGGCTAACCCATTTGCTATCAGAGATAGGATAGATGATACCAGCATCTAAGAGCTTGATAACTTCTTTCCTTACCACTTCCTGCATATGGGGGTTCAGACGCCTTTGTGGTTGCCTTGAGGGCTTATACTCCTCTTCCATTAAAATTCTGTGCATGCAAACAGAGGGGCTTATTCCTTTTATGTCAGAAATGGTCCATCCGATTGCATGTACATATTTCTTTAGAATGTCTACCAGAGCTTTTTCTTGTTCTTGTGTCAGCTTGCCTGACACAATCACCGGTAATCTTTTATGTTCAGCGAGAAAAACGTACTTAAGATGATCCGGAAGTATTTTAAGTTCAAGCTCTGGTGGGCATTCAACGGAAGGCAGTAATTTGCGAGAAATGGATGGGAGAGAGAGATCAGATTTACCTTCAGGATCCTGTGTCAGTACAGGATCCACTTCCTCCTCAGCAGTGCTTTCCTCTTCCTCTGGGATGAACTCAACTCCATCGAATTCTTCAAGGTCCCCAGAGATAGGATCCTCGAAGTGGACAGCGTTGCAGCTCCTTGGTTGCTCCGCACCTTCAGGCTTCAGTACCTGTTTTGAAACTTTGCTTGGCTCATCAGTCACAGAGTCTATGCTCTCTTCCTCACTCCTACTGTCTATTACATCAAAAATGGAACAAGATCCCTCAGACGGGGACTTCTGCAGCTTTCCCATGTCGAAATCCAATTCTTCTTCTCCGACTCGGAGTTTGATTTGATTTGATCGAGCGTCTATAAGTGCACCACCGGTTGAGAGAAAGGGGCGGCCTAAGATCAGTGGCATCTCGTAGTCCTCCTCTATATCCAAAATAATGAAGTCGACGGGGAAGAGGGTCCCTCCCGTCTTGACAATTACGTCCTCCAGGATTCCGATTGGATGGGTAATTGATCGGTCTGCCAGCTGTAACTTCATTGTAACCGGTTCAATTGTTCCCAAGTGAAGACGTTTCACCATGGCAAGTGGCATGACGTTGATGCTCGATCCCAGATCGCACAATCCTTTTCCAACATTAGTTTTCCCAATGTGGATCGGCAATGTAATACATCCTGGATCTTCCTTCTTCTCCGGTAGCACTCTTTGGATAATGGCACTGCAGCTGCTGTTCAAAATCACTACTTCCTCCTGCTCAACTTTTCTCCTCCCTGAAATCATTTCTTTAAGAAATTTAGCATAGACGGGCATTTCTGAAATCATTTCGACCAATGGAATAGTGATCTCGACAGCTTTCAGTCTTTCTAAAAACTTTTTAAATTTTTCATCTTGTTCCTTATTTTTAAGACGTGCCGGGTATGGCACCCTTGGCATGTACTTATTATTGTTTGTTTTTGGTGGTAAAGAGAAGGAAGTTGTACCTTTAACCCTACCCTTTTCAGCTCCCTTTGCAGCTTCAGCCTGCGGAATAGCTGTTTCTGATTTGTCCTCGACCAGTCCAATACCATCTCCTCCTTCGATCCTTTCACTTTCTGTTTCACCCTCCACTAGATCCTTTTCCTCCTCGACCGTCTCTTTTCCATGTCCAACAATTCCTTGTAGAGTCTTGCCTCCCCGCAATGTGATGCTTTACACTGCGGGTTAGCTTCAGTACTGCTTGGAAGTGTTCCTTTCCCCCTGTTCTGTAGTTCCTTGGCCAATTGGGTGACTTGCGTCTCCACATTCTTGATTGATGACTGCAGTTGTTGATTTATATCCTTCTTGTTGGCTATGAACTCAGTCATCAGGTTCTCCAAACGAGATGGTGGCCTTTGGTTATATTGCTGATTCTGATCAGGTTGGGATTGGAAATTCTGGAAATTCTGGCCTTGATTCTGATTAGGCCTCTGTTGAATTTGAGGTTGGAAATTCTGATTCTGATTTTGAAAGTTCTGCACTCTTTGCTGGACGAATCCTTGGTTCTGAGGTCTGAAGTTTTGCTGTGGGTTTTGGAACTGGTTGGGCTGGTTTGGCTGCAACAAATGCGCGTTAAGTGCATTGTTGTTGGAATAAGAGAGGTTGGGATGACGATTTTGGTAGTTCCCGGCATAATTACAGCTTTCGGTAGCTATCTGTTGGCATGTGTCAGTTGGGTGAGGTCCCTGACACAGTCCACAGACAACTGCCGATTGCTGTGTTTGAACTTGGTCTGACGAGGTTCCTGCCTGGGAAGCGTCCGTTCCCTTCCCCTTATCCTGACTCAGCTGTATCGCAGCTACCTGTTCTTGCAATTTTTCAAAATCTTTTTTCCCTTCACTTACAGCAAAGACTTTTCTAGGAGGATCCTCCTTCCTATCATCTGTGTTTAGGATGGATCTGTTGACAGACATTGTCTCAATCTTCTCCCAAGCTTGGTCCATAGGCAAGTGGAGCAAATGTCGTCCGCCAGCCGCGTCTAACATTGTTCTCCATGGATGGGTGAGTCCTCCGTAGAATTTCCTCAATTGCTCCCATGGTGCGTACCCGTGTTGGGGGCATCGCCTGATGAGGCCCAAGAATCTTTCCTTCGCATCATATAATGATTCGTCTGGCTTCATTATAAAATCTCCAATCTTTGCTCGTCCTTCCTCAATCTTTGATTCCGGAAAATATTTCAGCAAAAAGCTCCTCACCAAGTCTGCCCAAGTGCTCCTCAGATTGATAGGCAATGACTTATACCAGTCCCTGGCACCACTATACAAAGAAAATGGAAACAACATTAGTCTTATAGCATCAGGAGAGACTCCCTGATTTTTGATTGTGTCGTAGAGCTCCAGGAAGGTCTGGAGATGATCATGAGGGTCCTCATGATTTGCACCGCAGAACTGATTGTTTTGCACCAAATTAATGAGTGCCGGTTTGAGCTCGAAATTGCGTGCAGGAAAATGTGCTCTCCCAGGTCCATCCAGATAGGGCTCTACAATTGGTTGCATGAAGTCTGCTGCTGCTTGCTGCTGTTGTTGATTTCCTTGTTCAGCTTGGTTCTGGTACTGTTGGTGGTAATTGGGAAATTGCTGGAAGTTATGTGGATCTTGTGGGTTGTTCTGAAACTGATCTGGATTGAAAGCTTGGTTTTGGTATTGTTGGTTTGGTATGTTTTGGTTTTGGTGAAATTGGTTTACGGGTGGTGGTGGTTGTTGGTGGACTGGCTGGTATTGCTGCTGATTAGGATTTGGTAGATTCTCCTCTTCGTTGGCACGATTAGGATGCTCTACCACTCCTCCGTCAGCTCCATTACCAGGGTTATTTAGTGGTTGGTCTATGGGTAAGATCGGGGGAATGTTCTGGTTATCTGCCATATCTGATAGATCACTGCTCGATGTTTCGGGTGAAGTGCGGGTCCGACGCTCCTGCTCTTTCCGTCTTCTGGCTTCTGCCCTCAGTTGGCGAGCGGTCTTTTCTATTTCTAGATCGAACGGTAGCTCCGGTAATGTGTTCCTTCTCCGTTGCATAAGCAGTTGGTATCAAGCTTTTGACAGTACCTGTACAACCCCCAGGTTAGTAACGGTTCAAGAATATATACAAAAACTGTCTATGAGTAAATCAGGAATGTAATTCTCCTAGTAAACGGCGCTGCATCCTCCCCGGCAACGGCGCCATGAAACTTTTGCACCCGTTTCGAGTTTCATGGTGCAGCCGGGTAAATAATTCAATCTTACCAGACACTGTTGTTCAACACTTAATAAAGTATTATTTATTACAACTGTCTGCATTTCCCCGGCAACGGCGCCATGAAACTTTTGACGAGTTTCATTAACACGAGTAATTTTCTGAAATCTCAAGAGTGGATTTATTAAATGAAAATAGTTATGATGTAGGGAAGGGGTTTAAGGATATGTTATAATTTCCGTTTTATTACTCATGTGGGGTGTTTTAATCTCAAACGGCGCTGTGGTCCTTCCCGCCATGAAACTTTTGACAAATATCACGGTGCAACCGGGATTAACCTTCAGTCTGTCACCCTGAAAGTCCCTGGTATCTGCGCCATGATACTTCTCATAATTTCATGTCACGAAAGCACCTGCCATGAGGCTTTTGAACATCTTCCCACTGTATGAGTATTTTCCCAAAATATTATGTTTTTATTTACTCGTGTCAAGAAACTGTGCTCCCGAAAGCGCACAGAGTCAAAAATTGCAGTAATTTATAGTAAGTACCGGATCGTTCACTGGAGGATGTGCGATGGAAGCAGGGCCCACGTCGTTTACTAAGATTTTCCACTCGGTTACTCGTTTCAAGTTTTGCAAGGTTTTCAAACAACTACTTGACATAAATTAAACCAGATCATGAAAGCAGTAAAAATTATTCTACAAAGCATGGTAAACTAGATCGAAGAAAGCAATTAAATCTATACTACGAAAGCAATATAAAATTATGCTACACTATCTAGAAAGCAGATTTAAATGTGACAGAAGGGACAGGGAGGAAATAATAAAGATTGGACGAGATTCAAATGAAACATAGTTAAACTTCCATTTTTATACACAGATCTTAGCTTGGGATAATCCTCTAGTTAGCTAACTCTCATACTCTCTATACCATGTTCCCTTTAACAGACAGGTACTTACAGTAAGAGTTTACATGCTCTTAAGATAGCAATTTCTAAGATACCATAAACTCTTAACTCCCCTTGCAATGCCTTGCAAAAGTATGTTAATCATTTACGGTGGACGAGCAACACCTGTCAAATCATTAGTTGACATGCCAAGTACTGCTATCAATCCCCCATGTCACACCCAAAGTTTCAAATCAAGCCCCAAACCATTCCATAACTCTCAAACCTTTTAACAGATGGACAGCCCCTAATTCTTCCGAGTGACCTCTATGAAAGCATTTAAAAGGAAAGCAGTAATGAAAGCTGTAAAGAAAGCATTTAAATCTATCACTCGGAATCGTTAAAAACGTCTCTTTCCGTTAGTATAAAAGAGCCCCTGGTCTTGGTGACCAGATGCAGATCAAGAACCCCCGAGATATCAATAAGCCACAGGGCTTACAACATCTGGGTAGTTATGAGATACAAACTAAATGAAACAGATCCCTAAATGAACCTATTCCGGATGTACTCACTCAAGACTCAATTCTAGACTTTGGCAGAAGAAGATAGTAGTCGAAGGAATACTCGACCTTACCTTAGAAATTCACCAAGGTCTATATGTTGTTCCTCTAGTATTATTTATCACATCTCATCTACACCCAAGTGGATATTGACTTAATGCGATATCTAATATCAGATTTCCAACACACAGCAATTTTGAGAAACCAATGAATATTTGAAAATCATTCCCTAAATAGGTACTAGACTCTCAATCAAAACACAGATCCTTTCAGTCTAGGTGAGACCTAATCGTTGACTCTGCTTCTAAGCTCTCAAAATCAACCCCCAGTGGAATATGAATTAGTCATAACTGTTGAATTTATCCCTTACTCAGATCCGGATTTTACAAAGGAATTTTTGTTGGAAATTTATTATGCAACATCTGATTTAAATCAAGACTTCTGTGTCCAAGGAGAAGGATCCCCAAAATAGCAATAAGACCAGAACATCTACATAATAGTATCATGCATACCAGTATATGAAGAGGAAAAGAAAATACCCCAAAATATACGGTGGGGTTAGACAGAATGCGATACACAAAGATGGATTAGCCTGAGATGAGAAGAAATCGGCTAAAAAGAGTACCAGAGATAGTTGGGGTTCTCCGGACTGCAAACATCTGCTGTCAGGTTCCCAATTTTCCCAGATGACTGATTTTTAGACAGAAAGAATTCCAAACAACGGTGACCGCCGTCATTTAGTTTTCTTTTGTCTGTGAGTGGAAGAATAACCCACATATTTCTTGCTGTAATAGTTCTCAACTGATGTTCGTCGACATCAGTTGATACTATTGCAACTTGAATTCAGGTTGAGAAATTAAGATAAAGAAAATTAAAACTGTATCTGATTAGGAATTGGCTGAGTGACTAATCGAAACTCTTAGTGAAGAGAACGCTCGCCGAAGCTTCCACCAACCACTAACCAGATCATGCAAAATAACAGATAATGATTGACACACAGAAGACGGGTTAGTCGATATCCCTGTGAAGGGACCTTTCACCAACATTAATCTGCGGTGTTTTTCATTATCCGTTCATACACACAATGAAGAGGAAGACTTGAAAATAAGGAAAATGTTTTTGGTATTATGTGGATGTTAAGCACACAATAAGTGGACACTAATGGGTTGAAATGTGTAATGGATAGAAATCAGATGAATTGGGCCTAGGCCCAGTACACCCATGCAACTTACACAAATCATGGAAGAAAATGTTTTTGGAGTTTTCAAAATAAAAGGGGTAGTTCAATTCGAATTATTGGGGTAATTCGAATTGAGAATGCATGAAGAATGAAGTATGATCTTACCCAATTAATCCTTGCAAAGGAATGAGATATCATCTAATTCGAATTGTTTGAGCAATTCAAATTAATTCGAATTGGACAACTCGAATTGATGAAGTCCTTTCCTTGCTCAAAATTGACTAAGGCATATACCTCAAGGGGAAGGCGAATTCGAATTGTCCAGCAATTCGAACTAATTCGCATGGGACAATTCGAATTGGGTAAAGGAATAAAAAAAATAAACTAAGGCATGAATGGGTGGCAATGGATACAATGTGGTTTTCAAGCCAATTCGAATTGTTGAGCAATTCGAATTAATTCGAATTGGATAATTCGAATTGGTTGAAAACCACATGGAGGAAATTTTTGGCTATGCTATTCGAATTTCTTAGGCAATTCGAGATAATTCGAATTGCCTCAATTCAAATTACATATTTTCAAACAACAACAATTTTTGTTCTCACAAGTATGGGTTAGGTGAACACTGTACTGTAATGATGGGTTTAGATTTACTAAATCCCTCATCTCACATCAATGTCATTTCACAGCCACCCTAGTGAGATTTTCAAGAAATAAACAAACACATGTCCAGTGGGTATTTGCAAAATTCAAAACCTATTGCTACAAACAGGGGATCAAAGATCAAAGAGCCTAAAACATCTAGTTATCTAAGAACTGCATGAATAAACTAAGAACACTCAAGTTATCTAAGGTAGCATGAAATAAGATTAGGGCAGGAAGAATAAAACCTAAATATAAATTTTAACAAACCTTAAAAACATCTAAAACTCAAGAACACTTATTTGAAGCTCTAAGGCACTAAATCAAGCCAAAAACCCACCAAACATGCATTTATTAAGTTTGAATGTCAACTAGGACATAATAAATGTAACCTAGTTGAAACAAACAAACATACTAAGCATTTATTTCTAGAGAAAGCATTAAAGAGTGCCAAAACACATGAATAAAACCATTTCTGGAAATTTTCCTTGTATTGACACTTTGAAAGCAAAATAAAGAACCCAAAACCATCATTAGCTTGAAGGTAGGGTTTATTCTAACTAGAAAGCATGTAAAAATATGGAAAATGGCTACTCTAAGGGTTACACAAACTGCTTCTACACTAAACTAAGATCAAAGCATGTAAAGATTACACTACTTGCAAGAAAAATAAACTAAACTAAACTAAACTACCTACCTAACCCTTAAGGGGTGTGGAACCTCCTGCTGTTCTTTTTGTCCCAAGCTGCCTTTTGGCCAAAATTCTTGATCTTTTGATTCTGTTGTGGAAGGTCTGCTTTTATAGATAAATTTCGAAACATTAGGCCCACCATTGTTGTGCACAGCTTTCTTTGGATGAGTTGTTGAGTGAAGTTCGAATTATCTCAACCAATTCGAATTAATTCGAATTGTGAGATCTCTTCCTTGAGCTGGGATTTTGGCCTTCAGTTATCAATTCGAATTGTTAGGATAATTCGAATTGGTCTTTTCTCGAATTGGATGAGGGTTTCTGCTTGGCTTCCTTGCACTTGTTGGCAATTCGAATTGTTTGTGCCAATTCGAATTAATTCGAATTGGACAATTCGAATTGCATCTTTTTCTTGCCTTTGGGCTTCTTCTCTCTTCATTCCCTAATTCGAATTAATTCGAACTTGAACAATTCGAATTAGGCTTCTTCATCCCTTCCAACACTTAACCATTTCTTTGTTCTCTTTAGCAATTCGAATTGTTGTGCAATTCGAATTAATTCGAATTGCACAATTCGAATTGTGCTTCAACACTTAGCCAAATTTCAGTTGTGGGATTTTCAATCTTTTTCCCATCTTTTCATTCCTTTTTCTTTTCTTTTTCCTTTTTTCATGTTTTTGGATTTTTCTAACACAAATACAATTAAAATTGCATATTTTGTGTCTTTTTGCTACCGGCTCGATGTTTTTGCAAACTCGCATTAATCTGTCAAATTCAACTGCTTTCTTATTGAAATAAGATGGAATCACGATCAAAATGTCCGTCTCAGACACGGAAATGGATTGGAAATAATGGACAATTTTGGCCATTATCAGCTGCTGCCTTCCGTTCTCACGGATCTCCAATGCAGGTTTGGGGATTTCAATCCTCAAAGGCGGCTTCTGTTTCTTTTGGAACTCCTTCTCCTCAGCCTCGAGGACTTTCTTGAACTCCTCTTTGGACATATTTTTAAACCTAGGCTGTTTGTTGTACAGCTCCTTTTCTCTGTCCTTCTCAGCTTCAGACTCGTCAGACAACAAGTCTTCGTCTTGCTCATTGATCTGAAAACACTCCTCGTCTCGAGTAGTCCGGCTACTTGAGCCGCCATCCTCTGGACTTGGAATGAATCCAGACGCACCAACATGAAGCTGAGGAAATGGGTCTATATCCACCTTCATACCTGCAATTTTTAATCGTCCCTCTTTAAACTTATTTTGAATAGCACTTCTAAAACTCCTGCACTTGGTAATGCTATGAGTATAGGAATTGTGCCACTTACAAAAAGATCGGCCCCGAATATCCTCGGCACTGGCAACTTCTGCCCCTCTGGCAGCTTAATCACCCCGTCTTTGAGTAGAGCATCGAACACTTGGTCCGCCCTGCTCATATCAAAGAGATCCTCATCAGGCCTATACTTGGCCTCTTTCTGTTTTGGCGGCCTGAGGGCCGCACAAGTGTGTGGTTTGGCTGTTTGGACCAACTCCGCTACAGCCACCTCCACAGGTTCATCCTCTTTGTTGCTGAACCTCACTTCCTCGAAGTGGACTCGACGTGTGGGACGCTTTTCTTCCTGCTCTTCCAGGAATTTTTCCAGTCGGGCCGCTCTCTCGGCCAGCTGGGCAAGATCAGTTGCATCCTGCACAATTAAATGTTCCTTCAATTTAGGCAACATATTAGTTACTGTTATGTTGGCTATTTCCTTCTCAGGAATTGCCATAGTACACCGGCCCTTAAGCCGCTGTAACCTATTAATGAAGGCTCTTGCCGTCTCATCGGCATACTGTTTTGCGTTAGTCAAGTCTGTGAGACTAACCTGTGACAATGGTGTGTAAAACCTGTCATGGAAGGCTCGCTCCAAGTCAGCCCAATTCTGAATAGAATTAGACCGCAACGACGCATACCATGCGAATGCAGGACCAATGAGGGATGAGCTAAAGAGCCTCAACTTGAGCCAGTCGTTTGATGATGCTTCCCTACATTGTGCAGTGAACCTCCCCACGTGCTCCACGGTGGACCTACCGTCATCCCCTGAGAACGTGGAAAATTCGGGCATCTTAAATCCTCGTGGGTAGGGTTGCATGCTATCTACCCAATCAGGGTACGGCTTGCGGTATGTTGGCCGCTCCATCGGCCTCAGTTGGATGCCAAAGTGTTGCTGCATCATGTCAGCAAGCAACTCGGGCGACACTGCTGGCGCCTGCACAGGTGGCATCGCCACTGGGGGTGCAGTAGGAGTCATGGCGGCTTGTGTTGCATTCTGTGGTGCCTGCCCCCCTTGCAGTGGGGTCTGCCCCCAAGGTTGGGGCGCTTGTCCCCAAGGCTGAGTCGCCACGAAGGGTCCTACTGGAGCGTTCGGCACATGAGCTGCCGCTTGACGTGGCTGTATACCAATGCCACAAGAGGCCGCCGTACAGCCTGGAGACACACTGGAGGCCATTAAACAACCTGGAGCCGCATAGATGGGCGTTGGGGGTGCTGCAAGTCCAGGATTCGGCATCAGGGGTGCCGCCGGGTTGAAAGCATAGGCTGTCTGGAATGGGTTCACCAGTGGACTAGCCAAGCCTCCCATATCGGGGAGTGGTGGCCGGCTGATGGGTGCTGTGCCCCAAGTTCGGAATTTGCCGCCTGACGGCCCTGAACCCGGCAGCGTGTTAGCGCCATTGGCAGGAGCGGTTGTAGGAGCAGTTACTTCCTGTTGAGTTCGTAAGGCATTGATGCCTCTATCAATTTGATCGGCCATAACAGGCCGCAAAACGTCCATAAGATGCCTCGTTAGTAGAGGCATGAACTCGGCCATCGATTCTGTCATCGAGAGCCGCATTTGTTCTGCAAATGTAGGGGTCTGCATGATCCCCTGTTGTGGCGGTGCAACATTCGTCGTCTCAGTCACCTCCTCAGACGACGTTCTGACGGGTGTCTTCTCTTGTAGAGACATTTCTTCAAACTTCTGTTTAAGATCACTCACCAAACGTCCAGACCTTAGACGCATACACTTCCTTGAAGCGGATATGGCTTTTACTTCGGGTCCCACTGGGCGTGCCAATTTGTTGAGCGTAAAATTTGCAGAGGTTTAGAGACCTCTTTTGATTGATAGTTTCAGAAGAGATTACGGAAGAAGATTACAGGAATGTAAACAAAAGCGATAAAATTGCAGAATGAAACAACAAAACGAAACTTGCAGAAAAGAACATAAATTGCAGAAAGTGAATTTTTGTCTGTCGAGTCGAAGAGCCTTCCAAATGAACATCCCTTCGGCTTTTATAGGCAGAGACCCTCAACCGTCAGATACCCCACGACCTCTCCTAGGACACCTGTCGTCACGCCGTCTCTCCTGCTGGCACTCACATGGATGCCTTCAAGACACTTGTCTCCACGCTAGCTCTCCAAATAAACCTCCCTTACATTCTCTTCGTAACTCCTGGGCCCACATAATACGAGAAACGGGGTTTGCACACGAAATGGGTTCAAAATATGTGGGTCACTAATTTTACTTAATAGGCCATTAAATTTACTTGGTTAACACAACTTGAGATAAAAAAAAATTTAGCTCGTACTTTTTGGGATATGAAATCAAATTGCTCGAAATATTTTTATAATACTCCATACCTGATCAAATTTAAAGCCCTTCGAATCAACCCCCAGTTACAAGGCTGGACAGAGACTAAGCCATTTGGGCAAGTTCTCATCTTCAAGAGTATTTTGTTATTGACCACAAGTAAAAATAATAATTCGCCTAAATTATTGCAATGGATATGATTATATGCGATCATCATGAGACATGGGATATATATATTTCGGAACATAAGTACTATTCAGGTTAGGAAAGGGGTAGTGAGAGCTAATTCCATATAAATTACAAATGGACAAATGGGAGGGATAGGGTGGCGCGGGTGGGGAGTCAAACTCCAACCTAAAAGTTGAGAATTAATGGATTTGACCAATTAACCAAATCCTCATCACGAGACGTCGGATACTTGATTGCCCATCACTAAGTTCCATCTGTTTTTGAAGATTCCATGTTCTATGATACCCCACCATTTACACACTACACTCTATCCTGTGTTGCTTGATAACCTCGCAATTTGTATTGAAAATACAATACTCCCCCATCCCACTTAAAATACAGTGTTTGATTTCTGCACACAATTCTATGCACTTTTTTATCATTAATATCTCCAAATATATACAAATAAAAATTATATAATATATATATATTCTCAAACTAGCTATATGATTAGATGTATCTAAAAAGACCGAACTCGATTGTCTTTTACGAATATATATACTTAGAAGAATATATTGAGTCAAAGTTCAACAATGAACAGTGTAAAAATGTTGAACATGACGTTTTAACCAGGACGGAGGGAGTATAATTCCTCTGTTTTGGTTTAATTTCACAATTTGAATAGTTTTTACTGTTTATTGAGTATATTAATTTAACTTTTCAGTGCAGTTATATAAGATAAAATATAGTCAATTGAGATCTTGTTGAATTTGTCTAATAATATGTTTAGGCAGTTTAGTACTTAATTTTATTATCAGAAACATGGACTGTCATTTAATTGATTTGGCAATGATAAAAATGGAAAAGACAAAGTTTCGGTTCAAAATGAAATAAAACAGAAGTTCTTAGGGTTATTTGACATTTTCAAAAGGTTGGATAGCCTAAAATGAGACAAGAGTGGTTTATAGTGGCCTAAAATATGAAATTCAAAAGATACTGCCAATTAGAAACAATTGTGTTTTGTGGTGGCCTATTTTAACTATTTATTATTATTATTATTATTATTATTATTATTATTATTATTATTATTATTATAATAATAATAATAATAATAATTATTATTATTATTATTATTTTTAATTTTTATTTTTTGCATTACGCCTATTTTAACTATTAACCCGCAAAGTTATTACACCAAATTAATAAGTATTTTTTCCTAGAGTATAGTACCATGGTAAATAGATTTGGATAATTTACATTAACAGTGATTAACAGAAGCTTAACAACATAATTCATATGAATTACGATATATAATAACTAGAAAGAAATATGTGAGGCAGATATTTCGGCTAAATTATCAAAATAATACATATTAAATCAATGGTTCCCAAATTAGTATCGAGTCGCCTGTTCAACAGGCAACTCAGAAAAATAATAATTTTTCATTGAGGAACAGTACCGAATCGCCTGTTGAACAGGCGATCAAATGAAAAAAATATTTTAAAAAGGACTCGCCTATTCAACAGGTGAGTCAATGTACATAAAATTTAAAACCACTCGCATGTTCAACAGGAACAGGCGAGTGTGATAAAAGAAAAAAAAAATTATGAAGTTAAACTGGTTGTCATCATGGATTTATACCATATTGTGAATTTCTCTTTTTATATTTTGAATTCTATCATTTGGATTTTGTCATATCTTCCTTTTTTAGCTTTATTACTTTTATATTACGGTACAAAATCTACTATATTGTGGTATTGTATTTATATATTATTATATTTATTATTATTTTCAATCTACAAAATTTACAATATACTACTCCCTCCATTCCATGATTGTAGGGTTGTATTTTCAACCTAAACGGAAGGTTGGGTGTCAGGAAATTTGATATTTATCATTAGTATTAATAACTTTATAAATTGAAATCAATTATCATTTTTTTTATAATTTACTTTTGAAATCATTTGAAAAATTAGGTGATGTGATTAACTTCGTAAATATTTTTATCACACTCGCCTGATGAACATGCGAGTGGTTTTTTATTTTTTTAATTTTTAAATTTTATGTATATTGACTCGCCTGTTGCTTTTTAAAATATTTTTTTTTTATTTGATCGCCTGTTCAACAGGTGATTTGGTACTGTTCCTCAATAAATAAATAAAAAATATTTTATTTTTCTGAGTCGCCTGTTGAATAGGTGACTCGATGCTAATTTGAGAACCACTGATTTAATCTGTATTATTTTGATAATTTAGCCCAAATATTTCCTAGTTTGTCAGGAGTATTCTCTAGCTCTATTCAATTGAATAAATAAAAAATTAGTCCTCAGTTTTTTACTCGATCTATCTACCCATCATCCAGCATCATCAAGAAAGCTGTCTTTAGGGTTTCTTTCCTTTTGTTTCATATTACATGTTTGGGGCTTTTGTAATTAAATCTTCATATGTTAACTATACTAAAAACAAATTACTATCTATTAGTAATTTTTTTGAGCTTTGTATTTACTGAATTTCATCGACCAAAAATCATACACGAAAAACCCAATCCATCACATACAAGGCACAACAAGGCATTATGCATCAATCCATTCTATACATCCTCTTCATTGTTTGCACATACACTCGGGCACCGGGTATGCCAGAACATCTCTGTTCACCTTCTTCCGCCTCGACTCCAGCTGCTCTATCGAGTACCGGTGCAGCTTCCGCACGGCCCTGCTTAGTTCCTCCAACGACACCGTAGCATCGTCCAGCAACGGCAGCATTGCCCTCTTGTTGGGCTTTATGTTCTTTCTGTGACCAATGTAGGCTCGATGGCCCTGCATAGCTCGTCCCATGTTCCCACCGTGTGAGGGCATGAATACGTCGCTGCTTAGGGATACGGTGTAATCTATTGCAGCTAGGATGGATGGCCGGTTAGTGTAGGGGTCGAGTTCTCCCTTCCGTGCTAGCGTCTCCTTTGTCGCAATGTTTGGGAACTCGTCCAGTAATGGCTGTAGCGCCACGCTGCCCCCAAATGGCTTCCCACCCGCGATGTATATGTGGGCGCTTTTGGGCGCGCCTAATGCCTTCAGAAGCCTGATGCATTTTAATCAAAACCATGTAAACAAACATATACGAAAATTAAAGAACCTTTGGAAATTGGAACAGACTGACTAGCATTGATGATGACTAAAGAACAATAGTATAATGTATTAGTCGGTAGATGGAAGGAAGAACTTGCCTAGCTACTTCACGGGCATTTAGGGGGCAGAGTCCGGCGAGCCTACGTGCGGAGTGGGTCATGTTCAGTTTATCGGTCAGGAAATCGGGGTTCAAATGGCGATCGCGAGATATGACTCTGTCGAAATCGGATCCTAAGCCGGTGGGGCATCCTGTCCTGATCCACACGTCCTTCTCCAGCCGCATATGGATGGCGATATAAGGCCCCTCGATCCACATCCGGCGAGCAATCTGTTCCCCGAGGTTACGAATTGGCGCGGCGAATCTCAAAGCATGAAATGCAACCTGCTAAATATTGAAACATTAAATATAAAATGTTACATGTGAATAGAACGGAAGAAAGTATGAAAATTTGAATATGATTGTTAGTTGCCATTGTACATGCCTTGCATCTGAGCTTCTGAAGATCAGGAGGGAGATTCTTGGACAAACGGGCTTCGAGCCCTTTCAGTATCAGAAAACCTTCTTCATTTAACTTCACAAGTTCAATGTAAATGAATGATCAGAAACTGTAAGGGAATGAAAATCCAAATTGAAAGTGAGAGGAAGCAGCAGCAATGAAAATTTGTAGTACTTGATTAAGAAACCTCGCCCGAATCCACGTGGGCGACACGTGTGGTGGGATTTGGTTGACAATCGACTGCCTCGACACCAAATAATTCGACGGGAGGGAGGACACGACGCGGACATCGGATTGGAGAGTTCTCTGGAAGTGATCCAAATCAAATATATCTGAAAACACACTGCGAAGAAGAAAGAATTGATTTGAGTAGTGATGATTCAAATTACGAACCCTAATCAATCGTAAAGCAGAAAACAAACAATAATTGAGACCTTTCGTCTTTCCAGACGCGGTTGACTTCCAAAATGGGGATAACGAGGGCGGCTTCCAGAATCCTGGCGAAGACAACCGCGTCAACGATCTGGTTCCTTTGCTGATTCAGGCCACCGGAGACGACGGCGAGGAGGAACCTCCTGTTGGCCCGGACAATTTTGGAGGACGCCTTTCGGTACGGGAGGGTGAAATGCAAGCAGGGGGCGTATCCTCCATCGCCGTTGGGCTGGTGCCAGAAGTCGGTGTCATTATTTCCATGAGGCGGCATTAATGGCGCCATGGCGTTGTTGGAGGAAGAAGATTTCTTCCATAAGGAGGAAAGGGAAGCAGTGGAGAAGAGGAGAGGCGGGAGGAGGGATGAGGAGGAGGAGGAGGCGGGGCAGAAGGAGGAGGAGGAGGAGGAGGAGGAAGGAGGTTGGGCAATGGGGTGGATGGCGAGGAGGCAGATGACAGCGAGAAAAGCGCAGAGGAGGAAGACGGGGGTGAGGTAAGGGGAACGGATTCGGAAGGTTTTCTTGGGATTGGAAAAGGGGAAAAAGGAAGACGACAAGAATGGAGGGGTGAGAGTGATGAAGGAGTTCTTGAAGCTTTTGCTGCAGCCTGATGATTTCCCCATTTGGATGGAAGAATCTGCGTGCAGGAATTTGGATGAGGGTTTTGGGATTGATGAGTCTTCAAGGACTTTGTTTTGGAGTCATGAAGATGGAGGGCAGTTGGTAGTTACAGTATCAGTTTTAGTTAACCAAAACTTCTTTTTACCATTCTATGACCGTTGAAATATTTTTTACCATTCTATGACCCTAAAGTCTAAACCCTTTTCTAACCCCTCAATTAATGGTCAAAGATTGTTCTATAGGTCTTTAAGTTGAAGGGATTTGGTTTATGTCCTGGTTTTTATATACAAGTATTGAATGCATGTGTTCATATATAGGGCACATATATGTACATATACTTATGAATTATGATTATTGTATTTGTTGGTTTTTTATTTCATAATTATTTTGTTATCACATGATTAATTTTGGGAAAAAAACATTATGGGTAAAAGAATGCAATTCTGGATTTTAACTCAAAGACAAAAAAATTTAAACTGTTTACAACCTTAATTAATTTTTGAAAGAATTGCAAAAAAAATAATAAATATTTTTTTATTAAAAAAAACGTGACCATGAATAATTTCAATCCTGCCATTTTGGGGCTTGGGCATCGGCCTAAATTAAACCTCATTGGTGAGGAGCCCGCACTAAAATGCAAAATATAAATCAATAAAAATAAAAAATTAAAAAACAGACAAAGGAAAAAAAACGGGACCGGTTATGGCACGATCGAGGGTGCCACAGCACATCAGTGCATGAATAACAACCGTTCATTTTAATTCAAGGGTTGTAAATGGAAAAAAGGGTAAAGTTGTCTAAAAAATGTGTAACGGTTTGGTTAGTTAACAAATTAACAAAAATAGTTCATATCTTAAACGGATTTGTATCCTAAAATATGTTAAAAATTAACAAAAATAAAAACATACACTACAAGAAAAAAATGAATTCCCGACCGAAAAACGCGGTCGGTAAACCATGAATACGGGTCGTTTCAGCCCTTACCGACCGTATTACCGACCGCAAAAGTCGGTCGGTAATTCTCTGGTAGGAAATATCCAGCCGACCAAAAAAATTTGCCGTCGGAGGCCTACCGATCGCATTACCGACCACACGGTGGTCGGTAAATTTTCCGACCGAATTACCGACCAAACATGCGGTCGGTAATATCTGGTCCCAAAAGATCCCGGGGAAGTTTACCGACTGAATTACCGACCGCAAAAGGTCCCAAAAGGTCCCGGGGAACTGGCGGTCGGTAATTCTCTTTTATGAAAAAAAAAATGTTCTCAGGAGGGCTCGAACCGAGCTCCTCAATATCACCCAACCACAACCCTAACCAACTTGGCTAGGCTCTATACACCATCAATCATATTCCGCCATGTGTCCCATATAGTATACATTCCCAAATATGTTGAAAGACTTTGCTGAAAAGAGGCCTTGAACCAGGGTGTGCCTCATGTTCCCTCGCGTGTGTGCCATCTATGTACCCCATTTTTCATGTCATCATATGAATTGTTTTATATATAACATATATAAATACATATATACATATAAATGTGTAATTAGAAAGTAAATTAAAATAAAATAAAAATTAAAACTATATTAATTAAATAATAAAGAATTGAATAATTAAATAAAATATAAAATAAAATTAATTAAATAAAAAACTAAATTCAATCAATTAAATAAAATAATAAGATCATTTCAAGATTGAGATAAATATATATTAATATATAAATAATGAAATAATTAAATTATAAAATAAATAAATAATTAAAAGTTTCAAATAAATAAATAATTAAATTATAAAATAAATAAATAATTAAATGGCTAAAATAAAGGAATACTTAAATTAAATAAATAATTAAATTATAAAATAAATAAATAATTAATTAAATGGCTAAAATAAAGGAATACTTAAATTCTAAAAATAATCAAAGAAACAATTAATAAAAATATAAAATAAAAAAATTGGGAAAAAATTTTAGCGACCGCAATTTCGGTCGGTAATCTGGTCGGTAGATTATATTATTGTTTAAAAATAATAAAAATTAAAAAAGAATTGAAAAAAATATGTGTTGATCCGTATTCCTAGCAGCTTGTATATATGCTATGGTATACATTACTTCCTATTTTGAATAAATATGAAATTGACTATTTTAATCTTCAATTTAATCTCAATCATCAATTTATAAATTAAATCAATGGTTGTAGTGTATCACTGTGCATCAAACAAAAGGGGCAATCGCACCATAACGTAAGTGGAAAAAAGAACCAAAATGTAATACCATAGAAATTACCTGAAATAATTGTAATTCACTAATTCTATTCTTGTCCTAGCCAGACTATCGCGTACTTAAACAGCTATCATCTTGTCCCTTGTTCCACTAATTCTATTCTTGTCCTAGCCAGACTATCGCGTACTGGGTGTCTTGGGAACTGTCAAAGGTGGTTGGTACGTGAGACTCAAGTGGAAAGGAATAGTTTGTAAGTTGATGTATAGTGTTTGTAAGTGGATATTGAGAAGTTTTCCTGGAAAGAAGAAAGAAAAGAGAGAGAGAATAAAATTGAAAAAAAAAAGAAGAAGAAGAAAAAGAAAAAGTTTAAAAAAAATAATAATAATAATAATAATAAAAAAGAAGAAGAAAAGAAAAAATCAAAATTGCGGAAGATTATAGAGAAGTTTGGTCCATGGGCATGACTGTAAAGGGCTTTCTGGAAATAATATACTTTGGATTATGGAAGGGTTGAGTATCATGGTTTATTTATTGAGTTGCTTATTTATTGAGTTGCTTATGTTGTTGGTTAGGTGCCTCAGCTGAGTCCTTCTCTTTGTTTATTGCATCGTAGTCCAGCACTTTCATTTTTGATGGTTCCTAAATCCCTTTAGCCGAATTCTCTTCTTCTTCGTACCTCTAGCCTTGTCCCGTTTTAACCTCTTTGATGCCCCTTTGTATCGATGTACTGGAGTTGAGTATAATGTAGGGGAGATCTGTTTTTTCAAGCAAGTGTTTAGGCTCGTCTATCTGAACCATCACTTATGTGTACTGCCGCTGCTGTTGAGTCGTTGATATAACAACTGTTGATGAGGACATGGGACGTAACATGTTGTTCACGAACCTCTGTTGCTGCTGCGGGGATCTAGCAGGTTTGGATATGATATAAGGGTAGCAAATGACACAGGATGAGTACGCACGATGAAAGGAAAAGGTACTATCTAAGAGCTGTTCTTTCTTGATTGGGCTGCTGCTGAACTATCAAGGTACTACAGGGTGGTTTTGAGTTGGTAATGGCTGGTATTATTTGCTCGATATTTACTGCGTCGGTTTGTACGGATAAGTGTTGTTTGTTCCCGCTGCCTTGCCATAGAAAGGTGCTCTGTCTTGTCTTGAACTTGCGTACACAGGTCTTGTTGTAGTTATTATTATTGCTAATTTTGTTGGTGCTGTAACGGTTGGATTTTTGTAAGTCTCAAACTATTCTCGAGACTAGGAGATGAGCTTCATCAATAAACGATTTTCCCTCAAAAAAAAAAATTGTAATTCACTAAAGAGACTTTAATTAAATATTTAATCACTTGCTTAAAGAATTAGTATATTGATTTTTCTACAAAACAACACTTGAAAAACTATATATGTAAATTTGTCTTTTCCAAAAGAAATATGAATTTCAATATCATGGGTAATAGAATTATATAGTTTATGCAATATTTTTTAAATCTATTGTTTAAATTATATGTATAAGTTTTTATATATATACACATTGGTCTTGAAAATTATTATGAGGATAGTATGTGAATATTTTAAGTACTTTGATATTCATTATTGAATAAATTTTTATAAAAATAAAAGTATGAGTTTTTATGTGAATCTATGAGAATTAACTTTTATATATAAGAAAATATATTCATAGATTATAATTTTTATTTGATGATGACATGAAGACTTTGTGGTTTGAGTATTGTTATGAATAAAATAAAACCATGCAAGTATATTATTATTATCTTTTTGAAAGCACATTAATATAAATACAATATTTGAAATAAATAAATAAATATTATATTATCATATCCAACTCATTGAGTATAAATGCATGCCACTAAATAATGGCAAGAATAATGATTTTTCTAGACAAGCTAATACTTCAATCATTTTCATGATACACTACTTACACAAATATAAGGTTAAAAGCAATTGCAAGAAATTTTCTTCCTAAACAAATAGATGAAAAATCCACATGATTAACAAGTGTCTTGGATGAATGGCTAGCAAAGAAAGGTGATCAATTATCTCTTGAACCCACCAAGATTAATAGCCTCCATAATAGGCAAACCATTATGTTAATAGACAACATGATGGACAAAATTAATAGCCTCCCAAATTAATAGACTCTTTGTTAGGCTATAAGGACCAAATGAGTGGATACAAATACTCTAACCATTATTGCTCAAGACACACTTAATTGGATGATTGGTGAGGTTGTAATCACTCTCACAATGTGTCATGTTCAATTGTTCAAATCTTAGCCTATAAATAGAGGGAGTTTCTAGCCTTCAAACACACTAATCTCATCCATCTCATTAGCCAAATTCACTGCCCATTTTATTCTTCAAAGTTCTCCCACATAGTGAGCATATCTTAAGGATTGTGGAGTCTTGTAGGCTTGGCAACCTTCATCATTCTAAGAGTTCTAACTCTTCTCAACACTTGGTTAGTAAGATATCATCCTTGAAACTTGTATCTTAGAAATCTAAATCTTTTATTTTTATACTATAAATTGATTTCCCTCTATTTGTCGAATTTCAGTGAAACCCGTAATTTGTGGTGCGAATCTTATGTTGTAACGGCCATTATCTTTGAATCTCCTTCCTCTTATACATCAATTCAGTAAGTTAACACTCCCTACTTCAAGTTTTGGAGATCTCAATCCATGTTTTAAGAGTACAAAATTAGAATTTCCCCATTATACCAAAATCTGTCAGTTTTTCGTTTACATAAAGATCCATCTTTTTAAACTATTTTGGTTCATTATCCCTCAAAGGTTCCTTCATAAAACTTGTTTCTTATTGAGTTGAGTATCTTTCTGGAAAATTTTATAATTTTTAGAACTCATATGAAAAAGTTATGGGATTTGCTTTATCGAAAGGTCGAAATCTCTTTTTGTTGAAATCTGAGAAATGATAGTGTTTCTGAAATCCTCATTTTTTAAGGTATTAAGTGTTTCAAACCCAAATGGTTTATTCATGAAAAATATTTATCTATATGTTATCTACCTTGTAGTAAAATTTCAGAATTTTTGGTCGCAAATTACTATTTTTAAAACCTGTTGAAACTTATAGAGTCACCATTGAATTTCTGACAGAATACATGTTCCGAAAAGAACTCAATTTTTGAACTGTTTCCATACCTTATTTTGAAAAGTGTAAAACATGAAACTTGTTCAACTATGTGTTGAGTATCTATAGTTTAAATTTCAAAGCAATCGCCTTTCATATGAATTTTTAGACCGACTTGGCGTAAACTGCGACGTTGGACTTGATTTTTGGTCCAAATGAGAAATTGTTGGATTTTGAGATCCATGAAATGATATATTCATATTTATGAGATATTGATATAGGAGTTAAATGTTGAAATGATATTTGACATTTTAAATGCCCTTGTTATGAAGTTACTCCCTTGAGATTGTTGAAAACTCTTTTAAAGAGGATATTATGTGAAGATTTGTGAAAAAAAAACTCTTTTAAATCCATTGTGCACTATTAACTTGAGTAAGATGCCATACTTGATAGAGAGCTAATGCACTAGGGATGTGTCTTGCGGGGCCTCCCCCTCTAAATATGCCAAGACGGCATTGTTGATAAATTGTGCCAAAACGGCGTTGTTGCATGTATGAGTCTATACTCTTGGGTGTATCCGTGATGGGTTACCCGAGGCTCCGGAGTGTGTCTGTATATGAGTCCGCTGCATGCTGATCATGACTTATGATCAATATGATATGATATGATATGATATATGGAAAATGGTGTCCTCTTGTGCATAGTTGCTACAATGGTAAGAATGAAAGTTATTTATTTTGTTAAAGGTAATGTGTGTGATCATTTGAAAAGAAAAAGTGAAAATTATTATTATTTTTTTTTTGAGTGTCAACCACTATTTTAAAACCCACTTCTTAAAGTGGAGCGGGTTGACTTACTCAGTACCATTGTACTGATAAAAAGTTGTTGCGTTATCTTTTTACAGATATTGGAGCTGATATATGAACTGCATCTCATGACATGAGCATTTGGAGATGGGATTACCTTTCATCAAAAGATTGTTGCTTTAAGGAACCACGTACTTTTAAATATTAATGTCCTATATATTGCCTTTAGTTTATGCTTCCGCGTGAGAAAGAACAATGACTCTGGTATTAAGTACTTTAAATTTTCTTATGTCTATATTTTATAAAATTGGCAATTATTTTTAAAGTTGATACTACAAAAATTTATATTTAGCCGTAGCACTTGTCAATTAAGTTAGCCAAGGGCGAGCCTGACTGACAAGTGTGGCGGTAACATTCTGAAACCTTATGAGGATGAATTTCGGGGTGTTACAGAGTGGTATCAGAGCGTATTTTTAAACTCTAAGTATTTGTAAACTGTTAAATATAGAACTGCATGAGGTGATTCTGTCTAAGGAGTCTGGTTTTTAAAGATTGCCCATCAGCCGGTGGCTCTACCAGTCTTTCCTGGGAATCAACTTTTTAGCTCTATATTTTAACTAGTTGGCAAATTACTTAGAAGGCGGTACCCTCTAATCTTAGCATTTCTTGCTTAAGTTAGCAACAAGGCGAGCTTGTCTAAGGGATGCGACAGTTTAACTCCGGTTTATGGATTTAAAAAAAAAGTCCATTTTGAGAAAGAAATATGCAAAATATTTTTCAAAGGCCCATATGGGCTATGTTAAATTTTGAAACATAGAAATTATTTTTGGGGTGGGGACATATGCATTCATGAGCATGCATCATTTTCTATAAAATTTAAAAGAAAAAAATAAAAATAAAAATATATATATATATATTGTTATGATATACTAAGTCAGTTGACCTTATCATAAGTGCTCGTTTTAAATTCTCTATCTTGTAATATTTTCTAGATTTATGAAATAAAGCTTGTTATTTCATTCCTTCTGGTTAATCTCTAAATAAAGTCATACTCCTAACTTAGACATTTCTGCGTTAACTCATCCTTATACTATGACCTAACGAGTTTTAGGACATAATCATCCCTTAGACTTGAACTCACTCTTGCTTAACCATCCTTAGCAGAATGGCACCCCGTGCAAGGACAAGAAAAACCCTCCGAAGTGTTAATGCCCTCAACAACATGGAGCCACACCAAAATCCGAACATGACTAACCACGAAGTGCCAGCAGCACCAGGTGTATCCAATCAACAAGCTGTACCACCTGCACACAATATACATCACCCTGACACCACCAACAATCAGGGCGTTGGACACAACATGGTACCTCCTAATCAGGGAGCACCCAACAACCAAACCCGTCAGAATCAAAATATGCCAAACTCGCTTGGCAATGATCGCCTAAGGATCATTGAGCAAATGCTCATTGCCTTGGGTCAGGATCAAATTAATCAAGCCACAGCAGCTGTGCCGCCATCTCAAGCCCAGCTCAATCACCTAGCAGTGGTGAACCAATACAGACCACCTCGTTATGATGGGCAGGAGGTCCCTACTAAATTGAAGGATTGGATAAAAAGTTTCAACAAGCTACTCGAGGCGACTCGTTGCCCATATGAGCAGAAGATTACTGTAGCCTCGTACTTTTTAGGAGGTGACGCAGATGACTGGTGGCAGTTACAGAAGAGAGAGCTAGATGATCATGAGGAGTATACATGGGAAAACTTTACAGAAGCTCTAAGAGAAAGGTTTTACCCGATGAGTACCAAAGCAGCAATGTAGGAAGAGTTTCTGTCGTTACGACAAGGAGAACAATCTGTACAAGAATACTATGTCATATTCAAGGAGTTAGTTAGATTTGCTCCTAAGTTAGTCTCCACCGATGCCAAGAAGGCACAGAAGTTCGAAATGGGATTAAACCTCTCCATTATAGAAGTGGTGGCTGGAGTTCAGTATCCTACCCTCCAAGCGATCTACGATCGAGCTGTCGCAGTTTCTCGTGTACAACAGATGAAGAGAAAAGCCGGGGAGTCTAGCCGTGGGTTCCAAGGACAGGACAAAAGGATTCGGGACAACCGAGGAAGCAGCAGCAACAACAACCACCTCAGCAACAATAAAGGCAATATTCGAGGTGGGCAGAATCGACCCGTCCAGGGAAACAAAGGAGGGGGCAACAATGGTACTAGAAACCATGAAGGGTACATACCACAATGCCCAAAATGCAACAAGCCCCACTTGGCTAGAGGATGCCCCAAGCCGGGTACATGTTATAGATATGGCCGAGAAGTCATATGAGGAAGGAGTGTAAGACCTGCATTGAAAATATTACAAAAAGAGATGACCTTATCAATATCCCCACTCAGCCAAATAATCAGGATGTGCGAAACACAAATAATCAAGGACAGAGGCCTCAACAAAATAGAAACCAACAAGGGAACCATGGAGCACCTATAGGGCGGCTCAATGATATTAATCAGGCAGATCTTTCAACTCAAGGGGATGTGATAATAGGTACATTTATGGCTTTCAGTGTGCCTGTTAAGGTCTTATTCGATTCTGGAGCAAGTTGTTCGTTTATCTCTTCTAGAATCTTGCCTGAATTAGACATGCCAAAACCTAAAACGATTAACTTAGGAATTCAGTTGCCTTCGGGAAAAATTGTATCGTGCACGAAACGATACGATGGGATTCCTATAGTCATTAAGAACCTTGAGTTCTATGCAAACTTAGTAGAATTTGACCTTAAAGATTTTGATATTATATTGGGAATGGATTGGTGATGCACCCTGTGAAACCACATTTAAATGAGCTTAAATTATACTAAAATATGTCAAAAATTAGTGCATATTTCACTTTTAGGTGTATTTCATGTGTTTTTATTTTTCAAGTGATCATGGTTAGATTTGGGTTATTTAGGTTAAATTTATCATGTTTTTATGTGTTTTTAATAAGACTTTGGCAAACCTAATGCATTGCAATGTTGTTTCAGGCATTTAAATGATGAAGAGAGATGTTCGGAAGCTTTATTTTTGAAAATAAGGAATATTTAATGTGATATGTGCCAAGATTCAGACTTAGAAAAAAAAAGGAAAAAAAAAGAAAATAAAATAAAAATAATAAAAAAAAAGTTGAAAGCTTCAGAATGCTCCGAACAGGCATGGCAGAGCCTAAACTGCCTTCCGAGCACCGCATCAGGCACCGCTTCAACACTTAGAAAAATTTCAGAGGTGAAAAAGCTTCAGAATGCACCGCACCTTCTTGGCGGTGCATAAAAACACCTTTCAGCACCACTTTTTGCACCGCAGGGTAAATTTTAGGAAATTGTCAGAATGCACCGTTTCTTCTTGGCGGCGCCTAAAACCACCTTGGAGCGCCGTTTTATGCGCCATTTGCTGAAATTATGGAAAAGGCTTCAGGATGCGCCGGATCTTCTTCGCGGCGCCTAAAACCCCTTCCGAGCGCCGTTTTGGGCGCCACAGTCGCGGTTTGGAGGTTTTCTAACCTCCCGAACACGGTTTTAAAGCCCGTTTCTTCCTCATTTTCGTCAGCCAGACTCATAATTCGACCAAAAACTCTCAGGAGGACTCTGCAACTTTGGAGAAGAAGATCGAAAACACCAAACCATGCCGGAGAAAGTGATCGGAGCGTCTTCTCTGACTGTGTTCTTCGCATTCTAGGTGTTGTCTTTCTTTTTCTCGCTTTGTAATGTTTAGGATTTGCTTTTAAACATAATTTCCTACTGTTTTCATGTTTGTAAATGGATTTCTGTATTGTTCGTGTTAGAAGTGTTCTAGAACGGGAGTTCAGAATCACTTTGAAGTACGAATTCATCTTTTATGGAAGTATAATAAATGTCGATGTTTTAATTATGTAATCTGGGTTTATCTGCAAGAATTGTTAGAATTTGAATTAGGATTATATATTGGATGCCTGCAATTGATCGATGATTATGTTTTGGCAAAAATTCTGAAATCTGCATTTTTAATCTGCTAATCTGATATGAGCGATCAATCTGTATTAATCTGTTTAAGTTTAATCTGGCATAATATTAATCTGTTCACATTCTAAATTTAGTATTAAAATCCATTTTACCATGTTTTATCAATATTTTACCATAATTATTAGATTATTTACAATATTCTGCATAGTTAAATGTTAGAATCTAATCTGTATGATTTCTGCTTTGCTAAATCGGGAGATAAAAAGTGGAAATTAGATTTTAGTACCGGTCTTGGGAATAAATCACATTAAAATAGATTCCGGCATGTACACGCTGATTTGGGAAATGAAATGTGTCGTTTAATCACAATAGGAAAATTTGTATGCTTGGGAAAGACTCAAATTTATGCCTAGACTGATGATTGCAGAATGTTAGATAATTTAATTTGCTTCCATGAAGTCTGTTTTTACAAATTATGAAAATTAGGAAATTGGCATATATTTAATCTTTATAAAATCATTAAATCTGTTGAAATTGATCTTTTTAGACATTGGGAAATGCTAAATCATTATGCAATTTCACTTTTATATAAAGATGGCATGTTCTAAATCATTACAAGCATATATCTTATCTTTATTTTTATTATTTTGAATTTTTACTTGCTTTATTTTTAAATTTAATGCTATCATTTTAACTTAATCACCATTAGAATTAAACAAACTCTTTTCAAAATATAATATATATTATTAATGAACTTAAAATGGCTAAGTTTTCTCCAGAATGAAATAATATTCTGAATTCCCTTGGGTTCGACCCGGTATTCACCGGTTTTTATTACTTGATGACAACCATCTGCTTGTGGTAAAATATGAGTAGTGAAAATCACCCCATCAAGTTTTTGGCGCCGTTGCCGGGGAATTGTTGTGAAAATTATGTTGTTTTGAGTTCATTTAAATATATTTATATTATTTCTACTTTTTAAATATTGTTATAACTTTTTGCTATTCTATGTCGTGCAAGGGAATCAAGCTAAATCAGTGTGTGATCCTGAAAGATGAAATAATATTGAGTTCTCATCAAACAAAGAGAAGATTTGCAAGAGAACAAGTGTGAGGATGGCGGCGAATTGTATGCAGTATATATAATTGAGGATTTCAAATGGATAGCCTCGATTGAAAAGCCACCTACACTTCATTTAAAGGTATTAGCACCACACTTGAGGTACGTATTTCTCAATAAATTAGATGACTTTTAATTAAATGCATTACATCAAGTGTTTATATTGGATGCTAGAATATTTGAGATTAAATTCCACTTCTTGACAACATTACAACTTTAATGAGTTTTTTTTGAGGGAATGCTGATATATTAGAATGTTAATCAATAATTTTCTTATGATTGCATTACCTTTATTTAAATTGTTGTATAAAGATGTGCAATTTGACCTTATAACTCATGAATGACAGGATCATGGAAGTGCACCCACCATTTAGAGCTTTAATTTATAAAATGGTGCATTTGTCTTTGAAAGCTAATTAGGAAAGGGAATTCGCATACTGCCGTTGCATGCTTAGTAATAGTTATTTATGTCTTTTACTTAATATGTTTGATTTTCTTTTATTTTAGTTTATATGTTTTACTTACAATAAAAAAAAATGGTTCTTGTTAAAAAAAATGGTTCTTGCATGATTTTCATTAAATGTAATTTGAAATGATTCTTATGCAATTGAACTGAGACGAAATAAGAATTAGAGTGATCAATAACTGAAAGACTTTTTGTGGTGATTTAAGTAGAATAGGAGAAAGGCTTGAAATAAATTGATAGAGGGGTTGATGAAATGAACAGAATTTCATAGATATTTATAGGGGATGATTAGAACTAATTAGGGTAATTTTTCTTACGATGAATAGGAAAATGGATGGAATATTATGTTTCGATTAAGCAAATCACACCCTATTTCTGCTACAAGATTTGTAAAAAAAAAAAACTGAGTCTTAGATGCCACTCTTCGTAAATGGTTTTCGAAAACTCAGTTAAGCATCAAAAGTAGCACAAACAAGGCATTTTGGGTTTCATTCATACTAATAATGCGTAAAAACTTGTTTGAGCACCACATGTAGTATTAAATGGAATTGTTGGGTTTGTGCCAAACTTGAATTTTTACAAAATTCCATTCTAATTCATCTCCAATTAGCTCAAATTTAATCATAGATCTTCTAATTGGGCTTAAAAACCTACCCATTTAATGTAAACTTTAAAAAAAAAATAGATAATAATAATATAATAAAATAGTCATCTCCCTCATTTTCTCTCTTTCACATTCCTCTCTCTATTGAATCTCACAACCGCAGTCATCATCCTCAATTTCCTTTCCACCACAGTTCCTTAAAAAAAATAATAATAATAAAAAAATAAAATAAAAATAAAAATAATCTGTTTTTGTTTGTCTTTATTATCATATTTATGATTTATGCATGTCTTTATCTTCATTTTATGTCACTTATTTGTTTAGGTTTTTAATTTTGTTAATAAAATATGCCTACCATATTTCTAATTTAATAATTAAGTAGTGCATGTTATGTGGTAAAACTAGAAGATGAAAATGTACTCGATAATTGAAGTTGAAACTAAGGCTCAAGAACCCTAGCTTATCAAATTTGGAGATTTCTTCTTAAAGTGCTTCAAAGCTTCAATTTGGGGTAAGAATAGCTATCCTAGTTCAATAATTCATCCAATTTTGTGATTTGGTATGTGTTAGTGTTAGTATTTGTGTTGTTAATTAAATTTTGGGTTATGTAGAATGTGGGATTAAAATTAGTTTAAGTGTATAAATCCTTGTTTAAAATGAACAGTATGAGTGTTAGAACATATTTTCAAGCCCTATGCTAAAATTTATAGAGTGTTCGTAAAATTTCAGATTACAGCTCTTTGGAAAATCTTATTACAGTATCTGAAATCTGAAATTTTCTTATAAAAATGAATTAAAATAACATATTTAATCTTTTAAGTTGATCTATGAATATTGTTAAGCATGTTGTTATAATGTACATTAATAAATTTTGGTAACAATAAAGCTTGAAACTTCATGTTTTTTCTAATTTATGAAAAAGAAACATTGTTATCATAAAAACTCATCCAATGAATTTTTAACTAAAAAGGCAAACTTATGTTATTTAAAATAATAAACTAAAAGTTCTTGATCATTATTTCGAATCATTATTAAGAACTAGTTTGCTAATTAGGTGAGCTTTAAGCATTAAAATCTGAAATTTTTAACAAAAGGAAGTTTTTATAACTTAAAAATGTGATCTTTTTAATAATAAGTTTTAAGTTCTAAAAAGTGATTTTCTTAAATTTGTAAGAGACTTAGAACTTATAGCTTGTAAAATAAAATATATTGGTGTTGTTTAGATCCCACATTCTAGGTTGATATATGTTTGCTTTATACAATGCACTTAAGTTAAACTTTTGGTTTAAACTTAAGTGTGAGAATGGGGAGGAATGCATATATTTATCACTAACCCAAAGTTTTCGTGTAACCAGGTTCCACAAATAATGTATAAGAAATACCTTGCTACTTGGTTGGATGTTTTTGCTATGAATATTGGTTTGCTTTGCTATGCATTACTTAGGTGTTTTATTTGTATTTAATATGGTGAGCATGTGGTTAAGTTTATATTTATGTTTAAGTTATGTTTATGCATGTTTTTAATTCTAATAAAATAGCTCTTACTTGAATCATGTTAAACTGGAATGTTGTGAGCTGTTGATTTGATAATAGGAAAGTAAATAACCATGATAATTGATGAAGAAGCGGGATTAATGTTGTTGAAGTGTCGAATCTTTATGATTATACACAATGCATGCATTAAAATCAATAAATTATGATGTATAGATCATATTAAAAAAGCTAAATTTTTTATCTATTTAAAAGGTATGATCTAATTCAGTCTAACTTTTTAAATGCATGCTATATTCTTATTTTTGAAATTAAAAAGTTTTAATCCCACATTTTAAATCTTTCATTATGAACTTAAACTAAACTGGTAGTTCAGTTTAAGTGTGAGGATGGAGGAGTTTCTATTATGATCACATTCCCAAAATTCTTCATCAACAGATCCATTTAGTTATTCAATGTATGAACCATTTATTTAATACATCATACAGGGTTGAGTTATCATAAAGAATGAGGGTATATTTTGCTATAGCTGTTGGCATTTTGCTGTAAATTCTGCTCTAGAACTTATGATGTTTTGCTTTTGGTGAATTCTGAAATTTATTATCTATCAAATCTGTCCATACTTATTAAAGTTGTTGGAAATTGTTGTTAAATGTTATAATTTGAGTTATGGATGATGTTTTATGATTCTGATTACTTTGGAATTCCCATATGCACTAACAATCATATTTTCTTGAGTAATTGCTATATATACATATTAGAAGCAGGATATGCCAACAAAGGAGCATGATGACAGCCGTGATGATGAAGTGAAATTCAAAGCCCCAAACATTCCAGGTGTGATCTTTTCATGTTTTATACTGATTTGAATGGAATAAATTTGTAAGAGCTTAGTTATGTTTTTAATATTTCCCTATGCTTTAGAATAAATATGGTAAATGCTTTAGGTTGGATATGTTAAATATTTTAGATTAAATTGTGTTTTCACAGTGTGATTTTATTTGAATTACCACATCACAGCCAATCTTAAGAGAAATCTGAATAAGTCTAACTGTTCTGCTTAGATCCGATTTTACAACTTAATGAGCATTATGATTCTTAGTTTAAAGTCCTAGACTTTGTTAAATTGTCGTGCTAGTTGTTCAAACTTTGGTGACAATTCTATTTACTTTGCAGAAAGTTTTTTGATTAATTAGACTGGTTTACTTGTCCTGTGGAGAGTCATCATTATTTATATAAAAATATGCTCGTTCCATGTCTCCTTAAATGCTTAATTATAAATAAAGTCAGAGTAAAACCCATATATATTTAAAAAAGAATTAGATTAAATCTTGCAAAAAGAAAAGAAAAGGAAAAATTAGAAAATGCAAGATCAAAAAAAAAAATCCGAATAAAGGGGTATTAAACAGAATATTTATAAACTCTTGGCTATATGACTGGCACGTATTCTTAGACATGAGTAGCTTTTGGAATTCAACCGTCTACAACTCAGCCAAAGTGTCTAGAATAATTGTGAAACCGAGTCATTAATTGAGCATATTTGAAGACGGGAATAGAAAAGCATATTTACATTATTCACTCTTCCATTTCGAGTTGCTATGTGTGATTAATCTGCTTTTTGTACTGTAAGTGCTTTGGACACCTGGTTTTGACAGCTGATGCATGACAATTTACCTTGATCTAGCACATTAAACTTTTGAATCTTTTTAGCTCATTGCGTTGTTGAAATCTATGATTGGCAGAACTATACTGACTTCATCCTTATTATCTTGATTGGCATGTTGATGTGTTAATTGATTTCATTGCTCAAGGGACGAGCAATATTTAAGTGTGAGGATGTTGATGCACCCTGTGAAACCACATTTAAATGAGCTTAAATTATACTAAAATATGTCAAAAATTAGTGCATTTTACCTTAATTTATTTCACTTTTAGGTGTATTTCATGTGTTTTTATTTTTCAAGTGATCATGGTTAGATTTGGGTTATTTAGGTTAAATTTATCATGTTTTTATGTGTTTTTAATAAGACTTTGGCAAACCTAATGCATTGCAATGTTGTTTCAGGCATTTAAATGATGAAGAGAGATGTTCGGAAGCTTTATTTTTGAAAATAAGGAATATTTAATGTGATATGTGCCAAGATTCAGACTTAGAAAAAAAAAGGAAAAAAAAAAGAAAATAAAAATAAAAATAATAAAAAAAAAAGTTGAAAGCTTCAGAATGCTCCGAACAGGCATGGCAGAGCCTAAACTGCCTTCCGAGCACCGCATCAGGCACCGCTTCAACACTTAGAAAAATTTCAGAGGTGAAAAAGCTTCAGAATGCACCGCACCTTCTTGGCGGTGCATAAAAACACCTTTCAGCACCACTTTTTGCACCGCAGGGTAAATTTTAGGAAATTGTCAGAATGCACCGTTTCTTCTTGGCGGCGCCTAAAACCACCTTGGAGCGCCGTTTTATGCGCCATTTGCTGAAATTATGGAAAAGGCTTCAGGATGCGCCGGATCTTCTTCGCGGCGCCTAAAACCTCTTCCGAGCGCCGTTTTGGGCGCCACAGTCGCGGTTTGGAGGTTTTCTAACCTCCCGAACACGGTTTTAAAGCCCGTTTCTTCCTCATTTTCGTCAGCCAAACTCATAATTCGACCAAAAACTCTCAGGAGGACTCTGCAACTTTGGAGAAGAAGATCGAAAACACCAAACCATGCCGGAGAAAGTGATCGGAGCGTCTTCTCTGACTGTGTTCTTCGCATTCTAGGTGTTGTCTTTCTTTTTCTCGCTTTGTAATGTTTAGGATTTGCTTTTAAACATAATTTCCTACTGTTTTCATGTTTGTAAATGGATTTCTGTATTGTTTGTGTTAGAAGTGTTCTAGAACGGGAGTTCAGAATCACTTTGAAGTACGAATTCATCTTTTATGGAAGTATAATAAATGTCGATGTTTTAATTATGTAATCTGGGTTTATCTGCAAGAATTGTTAGAATTTGAATTAGGATTATATATTGGATGCCTGCAATTGATCGATGATTATGTTTTGGCAAAAATTCTGAAATCTGCATTTTTAATCTGCTAATCTGATATGAGCGATCAATCTGTATTAATCTGTTTAAGTTTAATCTGGCATAATATTAATCTGTTCACATTCTAAATTTAGTATTAAAATCCATTTTACCATGTTTTATCAATATTTTACCATAATTATTAGATTATTTATACTATTCTGCATAGTTAAATGTTAGAATCTAATCTGTATGATTTCTGCTTTGCTAAATCGGGAGATAAAAAGTGGAAATTAGATTTTAGTACCGGTCTTGGGAATAAATCACATTAAAATAGATTCCGGCATGTACACGCTGATTTGGGAAATGAAATGTGTCGTTTAATCACAATAGGAAAATTTGTATGCTTGGGAAAGACTCAAATTTATGCCTAGACTGATGATTGCAGAATGTTGGATAATTTAATTTGCTTCCATGAAGTCTGTTTTTACAAATTATGAAAATTAGGAAATTGGCATATATTTAATCTTTATAAAATCATTAAATCTGTTGAAATTGATCTTTTTAGACATTGGGAAATGCTAAATCATTATGCAATTTCACTTTTATATAAAGATGGCATGTTCTAAATCATTACAAGCATATATCTTATCTTTATTTTTATTATTTTGAATTTTTACTTGCTTTATTTTTAAATTTAATGCTATCATTTTAACTTAATCACCATTAGAATTAAACAAACTCTTTTCAAAATATAATATATATTATTAATGAACTTAAAATGGCTAAGTTTTCTCCAGAATGAAATAATATTCTGAATTCCCTTGGGTTCGACCCGGTATTCACCGGTTTTTATTACTTGATGACAACCATCCGCTTGTGGTAAAATATGAGTAGTGAAAATCACCCCATCAATTGGCTTACCCAATATAAAGCGGTAATTGAGTGTCAGAAACACAAAATTACACTGTCTAAGACTAGAGGCAAAAAGGTCAACTACTATGTCCAACTCCCCAAACGTAGACTAAGGTAGTAAATGCCTTAAAATTTTATAGTCTTATGCAGAAAGGATATATGCTTTATGCATGTTATATCCATAACCTCAAGTTAAAGGAGAATAAAATTGATGACATTCCAGTAGTGAGGGAGTATCCAGATATATTCCCAGAAGAAATTCCTGGAATGCCTCCAGAACGTGAAGTCGAGTTTGCAATCGATCTACTTCCCGGAACAGAACATGTATCGAAAGCTCCTTATCGCATGGCAACCCTAGAAATGAATGAACTCAAGGAGCAACTCGAGGAATTATTACAAAAGGGGTATATACGACCTAGCACGTCGCCGTGGGGAGCACCAGTTGTAACACCCGAGGAAAAATAAATTCAAATTGTTTTGAACTACGTCATGACTTGATCCCTTCACAGGGTACGTAGGCAGCTTAGAACTAATTTCTAAGTTCAGTCACGAAATAAATCACAAAACACATCACGAATTAGACCACAAGGACGATAGGGGATGTTGAAACCAATTTAGACTAGGCTAAGTAGGACCCGGAAATGTTGCGAGCGATAAGCCGGACTCGTAACAAGATTAAGGAGAAGATTCCGCAACGAAGACGCCCCAGGGAATCGAGCTAACACGTAGAAAACCGATAGGGGAAAGCGAGGGAAGACCCGACGGAACACGCGGAGCCGAACCGGCCGGTCCGGCCGGCCCGCGCTGTCCGCGCGCCGCCGCGCGGCCACCGCGCGGCCAAGGGCATCGCGACGCCAGGCCTGGCACGCGTGCTCCGCGCGGCCATAGGGGTGGGTGCGCGCCACCTCCGCGCCAGAGGGGCTGAAGGTGTAATCTTTCCATTCGGGGGTGATTTTCTTGCCGAAATTACAACTCCCTTCGAGGGAAACCAAATCCCAGACGTGAGGGAGACTTAAGGGCGGCTGGGGGTGCCTCCAAACCCTAGACTTACAGAAACTACTCCCACATTACTCCCAAACTTCCTCCCCAAGCCGAAACTCTTCCGGCGACACTTTCCGGCAAGCATTCCGGCGACGACGAGGCGAGAGGAACCAAGCCCTGCCCTCTAGACTCTTGGTAAGCCATGGTTAAACATTTTAATTCGTCCATAACACTTAGAAACTCGAAATCTAACCCGTTTCCTTTACTACGATTTCACGCCGGAAAACGAACGAAAAGCGATCGGAAGGATTGGCCGTTCGTCGCGACCCTAGAGCATCCGGATACCCATCCCAGTAATCCTAATCTTCAAATCAGTAAGTTAAAACCTTACTCACAAATTTTCGTGGTTGTTTGTTGTTTAAATCTCGAGATATAGGCTTGTAACAAAAATCGGTTTTCAAAAACCCTATTTTCGTCCAATTTTAAAGACTCGCCAAAAACTCGACCTTCGGGAATTCAAACCGAAAACTTGTCAACATAAAAGTTGTTCCTAACACCTTTATCTATCTTGTGTCCAAATTTCAGCCATTGACATTAAGTTTTGCTATCCCAATTTTCGCCATGAACTTTCTGTATCAAACCGAATGATTCAAATCTGTGACAGATTCCTTCATTCAACTTGATGCATGTTTTTCACCCATTTTTCGAATGATTTAACTTTGCATTTCTAAACAAAAGTTGTAGATAATTGTGTCTAGATTATGCCTACAAAATTTCACGAATTTTGGTGTTCATTTGATATGTCAAACGGCCAAGTTTTTAGAACTGTTTTGAATTCGTTTTAAGGGCCATGAGTATGCAGTGAGTTGCACACGATTTTTGAGTACCAAGAATTCATTATTTCCAAAAACTTAAAACATGAAAGTTGTTCCTTAATGTGTCGTGTAGTTACTGTAAAAATTTCACATCGATTGGTTTTGAAATGAATTTTTAATCGGCGTTACACGAACCTGTGACGAAAACAGTTTTTAAGACGTAAATTATTCTTTGCAATAAACTCAAATTTTAACTCACTTCGGAACCCTATTTCCAAAAACTTAAAACATGAAAGTTGTTCGTGTGTGTGTTTTTGAATTACTGGCCAAGTTTCAGAATTTTTGGAGGAAAAACGAATTTTAAATTAAGAAAGGCGTGAACTGCCTCGAATAGGATTTTTCGAACTTGAGAAAACTCGAACTATGAAAACGCGATATCGATCCTTTGATAACTTTGAAATACGAACTTTCGAAAAATCCCGTTCACTAGGCTGAGCCGATCTTCATACTATCATTATCTTTGAGACTGCCTCGTTAGTGGTCTCCTTACTATCTGAGATTGCCTCGTTAGTGATCTCGCGCGCTGTATTTGTGGATCGCCTCGTTAGTGGTCCTACTATCTTTTTGGATCGCCTCGTTAGTGGTCCTACTATCTTTGAGACTGCCTCGTTAGTGGTCTCCCATTGTTTGGACTGCCTCGTTAGTGGTCCTATGTTGAGATTGCCTCGTTAGTGATCTCCCGGTATGGTGTCCTCTTCTTAGTTTAGGGGATGAAAAGTAAAAGACTCGTGTGAGTGTTTCATTATGCTTGAATCGTATTTATCCTGTCTTTAATTACGTATTTAAATTTTATGCATCTTAAATTATGCTTTAGATTACGCTTTTAAAAATTTAGTTCTTTAATCATGATTTCCCGCTGCTAATAAATCATGTATTTTTAAATTCTCGTACGATAAGCGAAATCTTTAGTTTAAACACTTGTAACCCCTTTTATTTGTTAGTTAGGGATTAACTTACTCAGTATATTTTTATACTGACAACCGTTGTCATTTCCTTTTTTTTTTTTCAGAGTACGTCGAGTGACGCATTGCATATGCACTTGGGGGAAATCATAATGGACATTTTAAATTTCTGCATCGTACTGTTTTTACCGGGTCTGTTAAACCCGAGGATTTGGCCATGTTGGCCGTGATTTTACTTTCCGCTGCACTTACTTTATTTATTTTCCGTACGTGATAATTTCTACTATCGTACTAAATATTATAAATTTCCGGACTAAATCTTGAAATGTTTTTAAATCTTGTTCATACCCACAAGCCTTGCATTTCCTTAGCAAGCTCGGGAAGCCGTGTCTTACTAGGGAAATGCGGCGGTGACATCCCGGCCTGGGTTATCAAATCCGGGGTGTTACAAGTTGGTATCAGAGCCCGGAAAATTTTTAAAGCTACTACTATTATTTTAAACCAATATTTTTGAGCCCAAGTATTATTTCTTTTAAAATTTATTTATTTGACTACTAGTACTATTTTTAGCCCAAAAATCTATAATCCTTTTTACATAGCCCAAATCTTAGCCCAAGAAATATTAAATTTTGGCCCACTATAGAGGCCCAATCTTTAGCAATTTATTTTAAACTAAATTTTATGGGGAAGGGACTTGCACTTGCATGTTGCATATAGATTTAAATTTATGCATACCTTAACGTTACCTGAAAAACGTCTAACTCTAACCTACCTTGTTAACACTAGATGGCTTCCCCAAACGTGAACATGATCAACCTACTAATGAGGTTGATTGAAGCATACCTCGAATCTCCTCAAAACGTGAACAACTTCAGACTAAGGGTAGAGCAAATGGAAGCTAACTTGGGCCACCTAACTAATCTGGGCCAAGCAGGACACCAAGATATAACCCAACTCCAAGTCCAAATCAACGAACTCCAGACCCGCGAGACTGAGCTTCGGACCCAGATTGACGACGTAGAGACCCAAGCAGGGGTCTTGGGACATCAACTGCATCACCTGAAGGATGATCTGCTTCCACCTGCCCCACTCAACCCAGGAACTCCTCCTGTCACTAGCCTCGTTATTGACCCTGTCGCTGTCCCTGCAGCCGTCCAAACCCCAGTTGCATTCGTTGATCCTGCTCCTGTTGCTGGGCCCAGTTGGCCAGCCAGCCCAGTGTTCCATGGGCCCCTTGGCACGGGCACCATCGAGGAATCAAGCGATGAGGATGACCCCATGGAGGACCCGACCACCTACCCTTCGCAGGATTAGAGATTTTTGATGCATTATTCCCATTGTTCTCCTTTTCTATTTTCCCAAAACTATTTTCAGGATCTTTGCTACTTGTCGCTTGTATCGAAACAAAAACTTCTACTGAGCAATAAAGTCACAAACACTTATTTTATACACCCTCTTTATATCTTAACAAAGCGCCGACAGACAAACAACGCATCTATTTCTGCATAACAAAACGACAAGTACCTCAGACCCTAAACCCTAAACGACTGAATAAATAAATGCAAATACTGACCAACTCCTGATAAGCACCATACAATTCAGCAAGACTTTTTTTTTCCACTTTATCGAATCTCCCTGAACTTTACACCTTCCTCGGTTGTAACAGGATGGCACCTCGAGGACGACCAAGGCCCTTCCCTGCCACCCCCAACACCCACGGCACGCCGGGACAACCCAATGAGCAGGCACCTGACGCGGAGATGCCAAACCCGGCAGGACCAATGCCTAACCCTGCGGAAGGGCGATTGAGAAATATGGAAGAATTACTAATCGCACTGGGTAATGCTTACGTTAACCAGGGTGGAGCTGCCGCGGCGCCACCACCGGAAGCGAGGATCAACTACTTGGCTGCGGTGAACCCCTACCGACCACCTTACTACGTCGGGGAGGAAGACCCCGCCAAGCTGGAAGAATGGTTGAGAACCTTCGACAAATTGCTAAAGGCGGTAAGATGCCCGGAGGGGGAGAAGGTCCACGTGGCCTCTTACTATCTGGGTGGCGAGGCCGACGACTGGTGGCAGGCTACCCAAGGGAAGCTGGCGGAGGATGATGAACCTTACTCGTGGAACGAGTTCATGGAGTTACTCCGGGAGCGCTTCTACCCGATGAGTACTAAGGCAGCACTGTACGAGGAGTTCTCATCCCTGAAGCAGGGAGAGAAATCTGTTCAAGAATACTATGCACGGTTTAAGGAATTGGTGAGATTTGCGCCCAGGATGGTACCTACTGACGGGGAGAAGGCGCAAAAGTTCGAAATGGGTTTGAACTTGTCGATTCGGGAGGTGATCACTGGAGTTAACTACCCGGACCTGCAATCTGTCTACGATCGTGCAGTAGCAGTGGCACGAGTGCAACAGCTAAAGAGGAAGGCTGCTGGGGAATCCAGCCGAGGGGCGCAAGGCCCAGACAAGAGGAACAGGGATAACCGGACAAGCAACACTACTGGCGGGGACAACTTTCGGCGAGGGCCGAACGGGAATGCTCAGAACAACAATGGTCGGAATGTCAACCAAGGAGGGCGAGTGCCGCCGTGCCCACGATGTGGCAGGCCGCACCTGGTAAGGAGGTGTCCTCAGATGGGCGAGTGCTTCCGGTGCGGCCGAATTGGCCATCGGAGGGAGGAATGTCGAACCCGACTCGAGAACATCACGAAAAGAGAAGACTTGGTCATTGGACCTAACGAGCCGTTCAACCAGGGAGGTAGGAATGGCAACAATCAAGGATATCGGCCTCCTCCGAATCCGAACCAACGCCCTCCGAACCAGCAGCAAAATGCAAACCCAAATCAGAACCAGCCAGCCAATCAAGGGAGGCCGATGGGGAGGTTGAACGTGATCAACCAGGCTGACATACCCGCGCAGGGTGACGTGATGGCAGGTACTTTCCATGTCCTAAGTACTCCACTTAGAGTCTTATTTGATTCCGGAGCCAGTTGCTCGATTGTATCTTCGAGAGTCGTAACTGAACTAGATCTACCTAAGTGCGAGATAATTAGCTTAGGCATCCAACCGCCCTCTGGAGAAGTAATAGCATGCTCTAAACGCTACAATGGAATACCTATAGTGATAAAGAACGTAGAGTTTTTCGCAAACTTGGTAGAGTTCAACGTCAGGGACTTTGACGTCATACTAGGAATGGATTGGCTAACCCGGTATAAGGCCTTGATCGAATGCCAAAAGCAAAAGATCACGCTGTCAAAAAGTAGGGGGAAAAGAGTCATCTTCTACTCTCAACCCCCTAAGAAATCTAACAAGTTAATCAACGTCCTAGAGTTAGGTAGCCTAATGCGTAAGGGCCACGCGCTATACGCATGCTACATTCACAACCTCGAGGCTGAAGGGGTAAAGATAGACAACATTCCGGTGGTGAGAGAGTACCCGGATGTGTTCCCAGAGGACGTTCCTGGCATGCCCCCTGAGAGGGATCTCGAGTTCACCATAGATCTTATCCCGGGAACGGAACCTGTATCAAAGGCTCCTTACCGCATGGCACCGCCGGAGATGAAGGAGCTAAAGGAACAGCTCGAAGAATTGCTGGAAAAGGGATATATCCGACCGAGTACGTCTCCATGGGGAGCACCGGTCTTATTCGTCAAAAAGAAGGATGGGAGTCTGAGACTGTGTATTGACTATAGGGGACTTAATCAAGTCACTATCAAGAACAAGTATCCGTTGCCCAGAATCGAGGATCTGTTTGACCAGCTGAAGGGAGCTACTGTGTTCTCCAAGATCGACCTGCGATCGGGATATCATCAGCTGCGAATTGCTGAGAAGGACATCCCAAAGACAGCGTTCAGGACTCGCTACGGACACTATGAATTCACAGTCCTGTCATTCGGACTGACGAATGCCCCGGCGATGTTCATGAACCTCATGAACAACGTGTTCCGAGGACTGTTAGATCAATGCGTAGTGGTATTCATAGACGACATCTTGGTCTACTCAAGGGACGAGGAAGAACATTCCAAGCACTTACATAAAGTGCTGAGGATCCTCCGAGAAAATCAGCTATATGGGAAGTTGTCCAAATGCGACTTCTGGCTGAGGGAGGTAACATTCCTTGGGCATATCGTATCCGCCAGCGGAGTGGCGGTAGACCCGGCGAAAATCTCGGCTGTAACCGGGTGGGTACCCCCGAAGAGCCCAACGGAGATAAGAAGCTTTCTCGGACTGGCGGGCTACTACAGGCGATTTGTCCAAGATTTCTCCAAAATCGCCCGCCCATTGACCCAACTGCTGAAGAAGGGGGTGAAGTATGACTGGACTGGCGAGTGCGAAGCCGCATTCCAGGAGCTGAAGAAACGACTTACCACGGCGCCGGTGTTGGCGTTACCATCAGAGGATGGAGACTTCGAGGTGTATAGCGACGCCTCGAGAGAAGGACTGGGATGCGTACTGATGCAGGATCAAAAGGTCATAGCGTACGCATCACGACAGCTGAAACCGCACGAGCAAAACTACCCGACGCACGACCTGGAACTGGCCGCGGTCGTGTTCGCCCTGAAAATCTGGAGACACTACCTCTATGGGCGGAAGTGTCGGATGTTTACCGACCATAAGAGCCTCAAGTACATATTCACGCAAAGAGAACTGAACTTGAGGCAGAGGAGATGGTTGGAGTTGATCAAAGATTACGACCTAGAAGTCGCGTATCACGAGGGCAAGGCCAACGTCGTGGCCGACGCCTTGAGTCGGAAGGCGCAACATGTCACGAATTCACTGGTGATACCGGCCGAATTGTACAGAGATTTGGCGAAACTAAGCCTGGAACTGGTGCAGCCCGGTACGGTAACCGAGGTCGTCAACGCGATGGTAGTAAGCCCTACCGTATTCGAAGAAATACGACTCGCTCAATCGAGTGACGAACAGATGGAGGAAATAAGGAGAAGCATTGCCGAAGGAAAGGCAGTAGATTTCCAGATTCACGAGGACGGGAGCATCCGCTTCAGGGGAAGATGGTGTATACCGCGGGAGTCCGCAGATCTGAAGAAGAAGGTGATGGAGGAAGGCCATAGCACCCCCTACTCGGTCCACCCCGGAGGGGATAAGCTGTACAAGGACTTAAAGCAAAATTATTGGTGGCCGAACATGAAGAGAGAGGTGGCCGAATTCGTGGCAAGGTGCCTTACCTGCCAGAAGATCAAGGCAGTACGGCAAAAGCCCTTAGGATTAATGCAACCATTGGAGATCCCAAGCTGGAAGTGGGATAGCATCTCCATGGATTTTGTTTCAGGGTTGCCACGATCGCCAAAAGGAATGAATAAGATCTGGGTGATCGTGGATAGGTTAACGAAGGCCGCCATTTTCATCCCGATGAAGGACACTTGGACAATGGACCAACTAGCAAGAGCATACATAGACAATGTGGTACGCCGGCACGGGGTGCCGCATGACATCATCTCGGATAGGGATAGCAGATTCGTCTCCCAGTTTTGGACCAAGCTGCAAGAAGCTCTAGGGACGCAGATAAAGATGAGTACGGCGTTCCACCCTATGACGGATGGACAGACGGAGCGAACTATACAGACGCTGGAGGACATGTTGAGGGCTTGTGTGTTGGAATTCAAGGGAAGTTGGGAGCACCATTTACCCTTGATCGAGTTCTCCTATAACAACAGTTACCATGCGAGCATCGGCATGGCGCCCTTCGAGGCACTATATGGACGAAGATGCCGGAGCCCATTGAGTTGGGAAGAGAACGATCGAGTAATGACAGTAGGGCCACAACTGGTGGAGGACATGGCTCAGCAAGTTAAGGTTATCCAGGGGAAGATGAGAGCCGCTCAGGACCGGCAAAAGAGTTATGCGGACGTGAGACGGCAGGACTTGGAATTTCAAGTCGGTGACAAGGTCATGCTGAAGGTCTCGCCAATGAAGGGCGTAATGCGCTTTGGCAAGCGGGGGAAACTGAGCCCACGATACATAGGGCCATATGAGATCCTAGAGAGAGTAGGGAATCTGGCGTACCGGCTGGCGCTGCCGCCTCAACTAGCACGCGTCCATAACGTGTTTCACGTTTCCCAGCTAAAGAAGTATGTGCCCGACACGTCGCATGTACTCCAACCGGACGTAATCGAATTGGATGATGACTTGACCTATGAGGAAACCCCAGTGAAATACCCGACCACAAGGAAAGGGTGACAGGGAATAAAACTGTAAGGACGGTCAAGGTCCTGTGGTCCAACCACGAGACGGAGACGGCAACCTGGGAATTGGAAGCCGACATGAGGCAACGTTACCCTACCCTCTTCCAAGACGACCCGACCACAGTTATGGGGACATAACTGTATTCTTAAGGGGGGGAGGATGTAACACCCGAGGAAAAACAAATTCAAATTGTTTTGAACTACGTCATGACTTGATCCCTTCACAGGGTACGTAGGCAGCTTAGAACTAATTTCTAAGTTCAGTCACGAAATAAATCACAAAACACATCACGAATTAGACCACAAGGACGATAGGGGATGTTGAAACCAATTTAGACTAGGCTAAGTAGGACCCGGAAATGTTGCGAGCGATAAGCCGGACTCGTAACAAGATTAAGGAGAAGATTCCGCAACGAAGACGCCCCAGGGAATCGAGCTAACACGTAGAAAACCGATAGGGGAAAGCGAGGGAAGACCCGACGGAACACGCGGAGCCGAACCGGCCGGTCCGGCCGGCCCGCGCTGTCCGCGCGCCGCCGCGCGGCCACCGCGCGGCCAAGGGCATCGCGACGCCAGGCCTGGCACGCGTGCTCCGCGCGGCCATAGGGGTGGGTGCGCGCCACCTCCGCGCCAGAGGGGCTGAAGGTGTAATCTTTCCATTCGGGGGTGATTTTCTTGCCGAAATTACAACTCCCTTCGAGGGAAACCAAATCCCAGACGTGAGGGAGACTTAAGGGCGGCTGGGGGTGCCTCCAAACCCTAGACTTACAGAAACTACTCCCACATTACTCCCAAACTTCCTCCCCAAGCCGAAACTCTTCCGGCGACACTTTCCGGCAAGCATTCCGGCGACGACGAGGCGAGAGGAACCAAGCCCTGCCCTCTAGACTCTTGGTAAGCCATGGTTAAACATTTTAATTCGTCCATAACACTTAGAAACTCGAAATCTAACCCGTTTCCTTTACTACGATTTCACGCCGGAAAACGAACGAAAAGCGATCGGAAGGATTGGCCGTTCGTCGCGACCCTAGAGCATCCGGATACCCATCCCAGTAATCCTAATCTTCAAATCAGTAAGTTAAAACCTTACTCACAAATTTTCGTGGTTGTTTGTTGTTTAAATCTCGAGATATAGGCTTGTAACAAAAATCGGTTTTCAAAAACCCTATTTTCGTCCAATTTTAAAGACTCGCCAAAAACTCGACCTTCGGGAATTCAAACCGAAAACTTGTCAACATAAAAGTTGTTCCTAACACCTTTATCTATCTTGTGTCCAAATTTCAGCCATTGACATTAAGTTTTGCTATCCCAATTTTCGCCATGAACTTTCTGTATCAAACCGAACGATTCAAATCTGTGACAGATTCCTTCATTCAATTTGATGCATGTTTTTCACCCATTTTTCGAATGATTTAACTTTGCATTTCTAAACAAAAGTTGTAGATAATTGTGTCTAGATTATGCCTACAAAATTTCACGAATTTTGGTGTTCATTTGATATGTCAAACGGCCAAGTTTTTAGAACTGTTTTGAATTCGTTTTAAGGGCCATGAGTATGCAGTGAGTTGCACACGATTTTTGAGTACCAAGAATTCATTATTTCCAAAAACTTAAAACATGAAAGTTGTTCCTTAATGTGTCGTGTAGTTACTGTAAAAATTTCACATCGATTGGTTTTGAAATGAATTTTTAATCGGCGTTACACGAACCTGTGACGAAAACAGTTTTTAAGACGTAAATTATTCTTTGCAATAAACTCAAATTTTAACTCACTTCGGAACCCTATTTCCAAAAACTTAAAACATGAAAGTTGTTCGTGTGTGTGTTTTTGAATTACTGGCCAAGTTTCAGAATTTTTGGAGGAAAAACGAATTTTAAATTAAGAAAGGCGTGAACTGCCTCGAATAGGATTTTTCGAACTTGAGAAAACTCGAACTATGAAAACGCGATATCGATCCTTTGATAACTTTGAAATACGAACTTTCGAAAAATCCCGTTCACTAGGCTGAGCCGATCTTCATACTATCATTATCTTTGAGACTGCCTCGTTAGTGGTCTCCTTACTATCTGAGATTGCCTCGTTAGTGATCTCGCGCGCTGTATTTGTGGATCGCCTCGTTAGTGGTCCTACTATCTTTTTGGATCGCCTCGTTAGTGGTCCTACTATCTTTGAGACTGCCTCGTTAGTGGTCTCCCATTGTTTGGACTGCCTCGTTAGTGGTCCTATGTTGAGATTGCCTCGTTAGTGATCTCCCGGTATGGTGTCCTCTTCTTAGTTTAGGGGATGAAAAGTAAAAGACTCGTGTGAGTGTTTCATTATGCTTGAATCGTATTTATCCTGTCTTTAATTACGTATTTAAATTTTATGCATCTTAAATTATGCTTTAGATTACGCTTTTAAAAATTTAGTTCTTTAATCATGATTTCCCGCTGCTAATAAATCATGTATTTTTAAATTCTCGTACGATAAGCGAAATCTTTAGTTTAAACACTTGTAACCCCTTTTATTTGTTAGTTAGGGATTAACTTACTCAGTATATTTTTATACTGACAACCGTTGTCATTTCCTTTTTTTTTTTTCAGAGTACGTCGAGTGACGCATTGCATATGCACTTGGGGGAAATCATAATGGACATTTTAAATTTCTGCATCGTACTGTTTTTACCGGGTCTGTTAAACCCGAGGATTTGGCCATGTTGGCCGTGATTTTACTTTCCGCTGCACTTACTTTATTTATTTTCCGTACGTGATAATTTCTACTATCGTACTAAATATTATAAATTTCCGGACTAAATCTTGAAATGTTTTTAAATCTTGTTCATACCCACAAGCCTTGCATTTCCTTAGCAAGCTCGGGAAGCCGTGTCTTACTAGGGAAATGCGGCGGTGACATCCCGGCCTGGGTTATCAAATCCGGGGTGTTACACCAGTCTTATTCGTCAAGAAGAAAGATGGAGGGTTACGTCTTTGTATCGATTATAGAGGTTTAAATCAGGTAACGGTTAAAAACAAATACCCGTTACCTAGGATTGATGACCTTTTCGATCAACTTAAAGGTGCAACGGTGTTCTCCAAGATAGATTTGTGATCCGGTTATCATCAACTGCGAATCGCTGAAAAGGATATTCCGAAAACTGCGTTCAGGACACGTTATGGACATTACGAATTTACAGTGACGTCATTTGGGCTAACAAATGCGTCAGCAGTATTCATGAATCTCATGAATGATGTGTTTCGAGAATTTTAGATCAATGTGTAGTCATTTTCATCGACGACATCTTGATCTATTCAAAGAGCAATGAAGAGCATGAGCAACACTTGCATCAGGTGCTAGAGACATTAAGGGAACACCAACTCTATGCCAAGTTGTCCAAGTGTGACTTTTGGTTAGAAAAAGTAGCATTTTTAGGCCACGTTGTATCAGCTGATGGAGTTTCTGTTGACCCAGCAAAAATATCATCAATCACCGAGTGGCCTACGCCTACTAATCAAACAGAAGTGAGAAGTTTTCTTGGATTGGCTGGATATTACAGGAGGTTCGTCAAGGACTTTTCCAAAGTTGCACGACCTCTGACTCAACTTTTGAAGAAAGGCTTGAAGTATGAATGGACAGAAAAGTGTGAATCATCATTTCAAGAATTAAAGAAACGCCTCACAACAGCACCAATTTTAACATTGCCAACAGAAAATGGAGATTTTGAAGTGTATAGTGACGCTTCAAAAGAGGGGCTAGGGTGTGTTTTAATGCAACAACAGCAAGTCATTGCATATGCATCACGACAATTGAAGCCTCGTGAGGAGAATTATCCGACGCACGACCTAGAATTAGCAGCGGTAGTGTTTGCGTTAAAGATTTGGCGACACTACTTGTACGGACGAACTTGTCGGATATTCACCGACCACAAGAGCCTTAAGTACATATTTACTCAGAAGGAGTTAAACATGAGGCAACGGAGATGGTTAGAGTTGATCAAGGATTATGATTTGGACATCGCCTACCATGAAGGGAAAGCTAACGTGGTTGCAGATGCGTTGAGCCGCAAGACTTGACAAGTGGCAAATACTCTTATCTTACCTTCGGAACTGTATATGGACTTGGTCAAGGTAGACACGGAGCTAGTCCATTATGGAACTGTGGAAAATGTCATTAATGTTATGACCATTGAATCTACGGTATTTGATGAAATACGCAGTGCTCAACTAGGCGACATAAAGCTTAAAAGGATCAAGAAGAAGGTTGCTTAAGGAAAAGCAATTGGTTTTGCAATCCATGAGGATGGAAGCATTCGCTTCAAAGGGAGATGGTGCGTACCGCATAAATGCGTAGAGCTAAAATGAAGATTAATGGAAGAAGGCCACAACACCCCGTATTCAGTACATCCAGGGGTGATAAGCTTTATAAGGATTTAAAGAAGGTTTATTGGTGGCCAAGGATGAAGAATGAGATTTTTGAGTTTGTGGCTAGATGTTTAACCTGTCAAAAGGTTAAAGCAGTACGTCAGAAGCCCTTAGGACTCATGAAACCATTGGAAATCCCGAGTTGGAAATGGGATAGTATATCAATGGATTTTGTTTCCGGACTACCACGATCACCAAAAGGAATGAATAATATTTGGGTAATTGTTGATAGATTGACAAAGATTGCGATCTTCATACCAATGAAGGATACATGGCCTATGGATCAATTAGCAAGAGCATATATCAATAACGTGGTTCGACGATATGGAGTGCCACATGATATAATCTCTGATAGAGACAGCAGATTTGTCTCTCATTTTTTGACCAAGCTGCAAGAAGCTCTTGGTACCCAAATTAAAATGAGCACCGCTTTTCACCCGATGACGGATGGACAAACAGAAAGGACAATCCAAACACTGAAGGACATGCTGAGAGCATGCGTTCTTGAATTTAAAGGAAGTTGGGAAAACCATCTACCTTTGATAGAGTTCTCTTACAATAACAGCTATCATGCTAGTATAGGCATGGCACCGTTTGAGGCACTCTATGGACGCAAGTGCCGAAGCCCATTATGTTGGGAAAAATGTGAGAATTATATTGTGGTTGGGCCGCAACTCATTGAAGACATGGCCCAACAGATCAAGATGATCCAAGGGAAAATAAAGGCAGCACAAGATCGACAGAAAAGTTATGCCGATGTTAGGCGACAAGACCTAGAATTTCAAGTTGGAGATAAGGTTATGCTGAAAATATCACCTATGAAAGGAGTGATGCGTTTTGGAAAGCGAGTAAAGTTAAGTCCTCGATATATTGGACTGTATGACATTCTGGAATGAGTCGGAACCCTGGCATATAGACTAGCCCTACCGCCACAACTATCTCGAGTGCACAATGTGTTTCATGTTTCACAGTTAAAGAAATATGTGCATGACCCAACCCATGTACTTCAACAGGAAGTAATTGAACTCAAAGAAGATCTAACTTATGAAGAGTATCCAATCCAAATACCCGACATCAAAGAAAGAACGACAAGGAACAAGACCACCCGGATTGTTAAAGTACTTTGGTCCAATCATGGTACGGAAGAAGCAACATGGGAACTAGAGGATGATATGAAGCAACGCTACCCCAATCTCTTTTTAAACGACCAAATAACAGTTATGGGGACATAACTGTAGGCTTAAGGGGAGGAGGATGTAACCACCCGACACAATCTTGATAGGGTATGTTCAAAATCTCCTAATTTTTTTTCTTTTCCATTGACTTTTATCTTATATTCCGCATATTAGATTGCCATAGTAGTTTTCATTAAAACTTGGAGGACGAAGTTGATTCTTAAGGATGGTGGATTGTAATACCATAGAAATTACCCGAAATAATTGTAATTCACTAAAGAGACTTTTATTAAATATTTAATCACTTGCTTAAAGAATTAGTATATTGATTTTTCTACAAAACAACACTTGAAAAACTATATATGTAAATTTGTCTTTTCCAAAAGAAATATGAATTTCAATATCATGGGTAATAGAATTATATAGTTTATGGAATATTTTTTAAATCTATTGTTTAAATTATATATATATAAGTTTTTATATATATACACATTGGTCTTGAAAATTTTTATGAGCATAGTATGTGAATATTTTAAGTACTTTGATATTCATTATTGAATAAATTTTTATAAAAATAAAAGTATTAGTTTTTATGTGAATCTATGAGAATTAACTTTTATATATAAGAAAATATATTCATAGATTATAATTTTTATTTGATGATGACATGAAGACTTTGTGGTTTGAGTATTGTTATGAATAAAATAAAACCATGCAAGTATATTATTATTATCTTTTTGAAAGCACATTAATATAAATACAATACTTGAAATAAATAAATAAATATTATATTATTATATCCAACTCATTGAGTATAAATGCATGCCACTAAATAATGGCAAGAATAATGATTTTTGTAGACAAGCTAATACTTCAATCATTTTCATGATACACTACTTACACAAATATAAGGTTAAAAGCAATTGCAAGAAATTTTCTTCCTAAACAAATAGATGAAAAATCCACATGATTAACAAGTGTCTTGGATGAATGGCTAGCAAAGAAAGGTGATCAATTATCTCTTGAACCCACCAAGATTAATAGCCTCCATAATAGGCAAACCATTATGTTAATAGACAACATGATGGACAAAATTAATAGCCTCCCAAATTAATAGCCTCTTTGTTAGGCTATAAGGACCAAATGAGTGGATACAAATACTCTAACCATTATTGCTCAAGACACACTTAATTGGATGATTGGTGAGGTTGTAATCACTCTCACAATGTGTCATGTTCAATTGTTCAAATCTTAGCCTATAAATAGAGGGAGTTTCTAGCCTTCAAACACACTAATCTCATCCATCCCATTAGCCAAATTCACTACCCATTTTATTCTTCAAAGTTCTCCCACATAGTGAGCATATCTTAAGGATTGTGGAGTCTTGTAGGCTTGGCAACCTTCATCATTCTAAGAGTTCTAACTCTTCTCAACACTTGGTTAGTAAGATATCATCCTTGAAACTTGTATCTTAGAGATCTAAATCTTTTATTTTTATACTATAAATTGATTTCCCTCTATTTGTCGAATTTCAGTGAAACCCGTAATTTTTGGTGCGAATCTTATGTTGTAACGGCCATTATCTTTGAATCTCCTTGCTCTTATACATCAATTCAGTAAGTTAACACTCTCTACTTCAAGTTTTGGAGATCTCAATCCATGTTTTAAGAGTACAAAATTAGAATTTCCCCATTATACCAAAATCTGTCAGTTTTTCGTTTACATAAAGATCCATCTTTTTAAACTATTTTGGTTCATTATCCCTCAAAGGTTCCTTCATAAAACTTGTTCCTTATTGAGTTGAGTATCTTTCTGGAAAATGTTATAATTTTTAGAACTCATATGAAAAATTTATGGGATTTGCTTTATCGAAAGGTCGAAATCTCTTTTTGTTGAAATCTGAGAAATGATAGTGTTTCTGAAATCCTCAATTTTTTAAGGTCTTAAGTGTTTCAAACCCAAATGGTTTATTCATGAAAAATATTTATCTATATGTTATCTACCTTGTAGTAAAATTTCAGAATTTTTGGTCGCAAATTACTATTTTTAAAACCTGTTGAAACTTATAGAGTCACCATTGAATTTCTGACAGAATACATGTTCTGAAAAGAACTCAATTTTTGAACTGTTTCCATACCTTATTTTGAAAAGTGTAAAACATGAAACTTGTTCAACTATGTGTTGAGTATCTACAGTTTAAATTTCAAAGCAATTGCCTTTCATATGAATTTTTAGACCGACTTGGCGTAAACTGCGGCGTTGGACTTGATTTTTGGTCCAAATGAGACATTGTTGGATTTTGAGATCCATGAAATGATATCTTCATATTTATGAGATATTGATATGGGAGTTAAATGTTGAAATGATATTTGGAATTATTAAATGCCCTTGTTATGAGGTTACTCCCTTGAGATTGTTGAAAACTCTTTTAAAGAGGATATTATGTAAAGATTTGTGAAAAAAAAAACTCTTTTAAATCCATTATGCACTATTAACTTGAGTAAGATGCCATACTTGATAGAGGGCTAATGCACTAGGGATGTGTCTTGCGGGGCCTCCCCTTCTAAATATGCCAAGACGGCATTGTTGATAAATTGTGCCAAAACGGCGTTGTTGCATGTATGAGTCTATACTCTTGGGTGTATCCGTGATGGGTTACCCGAGGCTCCGGAGTGTGTCTGTATATGAGTCCGCTGCATGCTGATCATGACTTATGATCGATATGATATGATATGATATATGGAAAATGGTGTCCTCTTGTGCATAGTTGCTACAATGGTAAGAATGAAAGTTATTTATTTTGTTAAAGGTAATGTGTGTGATCATTTGAAAAGAAAAAGTGAAAATTATTATTATTATTTTTTTTGAGTGTCAACCACTATTTTAAAACCCACTTCTTAAAGTGGAGCGGGTTGACTTACTCAGTACCATTGTATTGATAAAAAGTTGTTGCGTTATCTTTTTACAGATATTGGAGCTGATATATGAACTGCATCTCATGACATGAGCATTTGGGGATGGGATTACCTTTCATCAAAAGATTGTTGCTTTAAGGAACCACGTACTCTTAAATATTAATGTCCTATATATTGCCTTTAGTTTATGCTTCCGCGTGAGAAAGAACAATGACTCTGGTATTAAGTACTTTAAATTTTCTTATGTCTATATTTTATAAAATTGGCAATTATTTTTAAAGTTCATACTACAAAAATTTATATTTAGCCGTAGCACTTGTCAATTAAGTTAGCCAAAGGGCGAGCCTGACTGACAAGTGTGGCGGTAACATTCTGAAACCTTATGAGGATGAATTTCGGGGTGTTACACAAAAAGAAAGGAAAAAAAATGAAAGCTAATTATATGAAATTGAGAAAGTCACTTACCAATATAGATAAAAGGCCCAACTATATTTCCAAATGTAAGACTCGTCATTTATTTATGGTTAAATTGGGAAACAAACAACTCTTGACCCAAACGAATTTTTATTTAATGAAACCCCTCGATATCTATTAGTTAATTTTGAAATTTGAAAAACAATATTTTTTTTTGGAAGAGCCAAACCCAGGTAATAAAATAAATTGGAAAAAGAATTTAACATGTTGTGAAATAATATTTGATTTTCTATAAGGCGTTAGAGAATAATGGGATATTAAATTGACGTAGAGTAGTATCTACTATCTACTCTCTATGTAGACTATGTTATCCGGCCCCTGCCATTCAAAAAAATATGCTATGTCCCATTTAATTTATTTTATTTGATTTTCAGGACATAATCTAACACACTTTTTCAATAATATCTAAAAATATGCACAACTAAAAATTACTTAAGTATATACTATTATAAAACTATATGGTTATATGATTCTAACAAGACCTGACTCGACTATTTATTTCCAAATATATATACGTGTAATAAAATTGAGTCAAAACTAAAGTAATGAATAGTGTAAAAAAATCAAACAGGATAGATAGTTGAGATGGAGGAGTAATATTTATCTATTTATATTTAGAGTTTTGTTGTTGGGATCGAGATTTCCGCTCTAACTCCAATATTAGTGTGATATTATCCGCTTTAGGCACAGCTCTCGCGATTTTGCATTTGGCCACCCCCAAAATATCTCATATTAATGTGAGCTCGGGAATACCTTATATGAAGACAACTCTTCATTTGTATTCCTGATGTTGGATAAGTTTGCACCCAACATTTGTGTATATGAAAGAGAGTACAGACTACAGAGATACTAGCTACAAGTAGAAAAGAAAATATAGAGAAGAGTTCACAAATTTATTCATCATTTCCAAGTACCAGAGATTACTGAGCAAAAAAACAGTACCAGAGATTACGTCGTCTAAAGTTCAACCAATGGTCTCAATAGTTTGTTTTTCTAATCCTTTTCTCTCTCTAGGCAAATGCTCTCCTCATCAGGTGTTCCCCCCAATTTAACTCCGACTGCTGGCCAAACACCGGCCTCGCCTTTTGTGTTTGTAGGTGGCTCCACTGTTTCCTTCCGGGACAAGGTTTTGGAAGGACGATGTGCAGTTCCTAAGCCCCTCACCGATGACCCGACTAATGCAGATTTAGTCACCCTGGATTTTGTGAATGGTGACCATTTAAAACCACAGATTACCATCGACCCTAAGCTCACAGAAAGGTTGTGCAAACCTTACCAAGATGCACTTATCATCTTAGTCTTAGGCAAGACTGTTGGCTACATGGTGCTGCTTGACAGGATTAAGAAACTGTGGAAGATTGAAAATAGATTCCACATGGTAGATATGGGTGCAGGGTACTACCTTGTGAAATTTGAAAGGGAGGCTGACCGCACCAGAGTCCTCCATGACGGGCCGTGGATGGTCTTCGACACTTATCTCACGATTTGCCCTTGGCGTCCAAAATTTATAGTCGATGAAGAAACACCCAAGCGGTCTGTCGTGTGGGCAAGGTTTCCAGGGCTTTGCTTTGAGCTGTTTGATGAAATTCTACTTAATAAGATGGCTGCTGCACTTGGCAAACTTGTCCGGATTGATGCCATTACAAAGGGTGTCAATAGAGGTAGGTTCGCAAGGGTGTGTATGGAGATTGACTTAAACCTCCCTCTGGTTTCCAGCGTCTAAATAGAGGATAGGTGGTATAAGGTTGCTTACGAAGGGTTGCATCTCCTCTACTCCAAATGCCAGCGGTATGGCCATACTTCCAGCAAGTGCTCACATGAACAAGGAAGAGAAACGGTGGACACGCCGGTGAATGCCGCTCCGGGGAGTGGCACACTTAACCAAGAAGCTGGAAAGGACAACCGACTACCAACACAGTCTTTGGCACTTCCACTTTGGTAATGAAAGACAAAAAGAACTCGACTGATTCAGAGCCTGCCCTTGAAGTAGACACTAATATGGAAAATGACATTAATGAGGGAGAAAGTCAAAACATGGAAGAAGTTGCCTTCACCAAAAAGGGTGGTCACGAGTCGGCGGCAGACATAGATCCTCTGGTGGAAGAGAGTAAAGGGAATGGGCAGGTTCCACCTCAACTTAATAGTGGAGAATGGGTAAAGGTTACACTCAAGAAACCTAGTGGGCTCAAACATGCTGGAGTAAAGGAGCAAATAAAATATGGGCCGAATAAACTCATGAGCAGGCCCAAGTTGGAAGGGAACGGAAGGTCCAACTAGAAAATAAAGCTTACATACTAACATGGGCCGGAAAAACCTCTATATTCCATCACTAACACTATGGACAAGAGGGAGAGAAAGAAAAACCTCTATATCCCAATTCTGAAAACTACAGGCAGTGAAATGAAGGGAACCTACATCCCAAAAGGTCACGGCCAAATGATGATTCCGAGGGGGTTGCCGAAACCCAGGTGCCGGAGAAGGCAGATAAAGATCCTCCTAAAGCTAAGGACGGTGGGGGGGGGGGGGGGGAATCAAATGGAGGCGACTTGGTCATGGCTGAGAGCTCAGATGGAGACAAGGTGACCTCCCAGGTCACCCCCCTTGAGAGGCTTATTTCATTGTTCCCTTTAACACCCCAATTTTTATTTATGGATTTTAGAAACCTAAAAATTTTAGCGTGGAACATCGGAGAGATTAATGGAGGAAATACTAGTCGAGTACTTCGGGATTTACTTCGGCAGCATTGCCCGAATATTGTTTTTCTTTTGGAACCCCAATAAGTTTTTGACCAACTTGAAGTTGTAATGATAGAGTACGAAGCTTGCCATGTTTCGGTGATTGCCACTTATCAACGCATTATCACCATGTCTGTTGGGAATAAGGTGACGGATCGCCACGCTAAGTATGGCGCTTCGAAGGAGGATTTCTTTACCACTTGGGCTTTCCCGCCTGATGTCGTCTTGGGTGACTTAACTGCAAACCTTGGGTGTTTGTTAGCCTTTATTCCTATTCTGTGTTGGTGTTTCTTTCATGTCTTTTGCTCTTTTGTCTCTTCCTCAGTGTTGGTTTCTTTTTAATTTCTTTCTTTTGTATTTCATGTGATTATGTATTTTTTCCGGCCATTGAATTGGCTTATCTAAAAATAAAAAAATAGTTTGTTTTTCTTTTCATTCCTTTTTTCTTCTTTTTTTTTAAAAACAAAAGATAATTTCGAAAACCTACATTTTTCAAACCTTTTTAAATTTAAAAGGAGATGGGGTTTAGGGTTCAAGGAGGAGGAGCTGTGCATGGGGGGACGCAGAGAGAGGAAGTGGGAGCAAGGATAGATCGACCGATAGATCGACCCAGGGGGCGAGGACCGGCGGGAATGGCGGCCTGGAGAGGGCGAGGAGAAAGCCGATGATAGGGTCTTGGGGTGCCATAAACCGCAAACAACTGGTGGGAGTTTACATCGGAAACATTCCATTAAATATACCCATCAGTCAGATCCTGAAGGAAATAGAAGTAGTGGCAAAGGTGCATGAATGGTTATACCGGTGAGAAGGTGGGAAGAGAGGGGATGCAAGTTTGGTTTCTTCAGAGTCCTAAACAAAGAAGAAGCGAGGCGGGTGATAGCAAGCTTGCAAGGGAAGAGGATGAAGGGAAGGAAACTAATAGTGAGGTGGGCTATTCCAAGTAGAAGGTTTATCGGAGCCGAAGGTGGGAGTGGGAGGACGGACTTGAGTGGGTCGGGACAGATAAAGGGGGGCAGGGAAGCCGATAGGATGGAGGGGGGCAATGTAAAATCCCTTGCAACATGGAGAGACGAAAGAACGTATGCGGAGGTTACGAGGGGAGGTAGAGGAATGAAACCGGAGAAACTCAGGATAAGTAACAACAGGAAAGTAGATTTGGAGGAGGTTTGGTCAGATCGGGAGTGGCTAGAAAGGTCGGCTGTGGCCGATCTCCGGGAACTGGAAAGGTTAATCGAATACCAAGATTGGATATATAAAGAACACACGGAGTGCGAGAGGATGGTGTACGGTGGGAGCTTAGTCATGGTGGTCGAGTTTCGTGATAAGGCAAGTAGAGATAGATATTTAGGTGATTAGGGAGATTGGGATATGATAAAACGGAAAAGAAAGTGGGCGCCAGGGGTGATGGTAAGAAAGCATTTAATATGGATTTATGTGTTTGACCTACCATTTTCGGTGTGGTGTGAGGCTAATTTTCAGCGCCTAGTGAATGGATGGGGAGAACTGGTGAACGCTGATGGTGATATGAAAGGGAAGAAGAGACTGGATAGGGCAAGAATTCTGGTGGCGATTCAAGATATCTCCAAGGTCCCAGCTAAGGTGCTCGTTAGAGTGGATGAAGAGGAGGCGTTGGTGGGTTTAGTGCCTAATTTTATGAAGCGGTGGTCGAAGCCGACGGGGTATGGACAGACAAGGTGGAATTACCGAAAATGGAGGAGGTAGCGACGACGGGCGGTGTGAGATTTCCGGAGAAGGTGGAGGTGGGGAGGTCCAGGTCTATCGTGCATGGGGAAGGGGAAAGATCCAAACTGGGGGTGCATGGGGAGAAGCAGAATTTGAATATTGCGGTTGAGAATAATGATGAGTATATTTTTGAGAATTCCAAAGGAAGTGTTGGATGCACGAACATCTCAAAATATGGGGTGGCGGGCTGTCAGGAGAGTATGGGCCTATTGAGCTGTGAAAAAAAGGTAAATAATGAATGGGAGGGAGGGTCTAATAGTTTAGGTAAAAAAAGTAACCCCCTACCTACTTTGAAAAAAAGTTGAATTTCAACTTTGCTTTTCATTTTCTTTTTAAAAAAAAAGTCAAAACAAACAGTTCAAAAAATTCAAAAGAACTTTTGGGTAAAACAAAAGTCAAAAGGAGAAAAAGTAAGCCAAAACAAACAGGCTCAAAAGCACCTTTACAAAAGTCATTCCAAACGGGGCCTAATTCCTTATTGTTGTTATTTTTCGGGCTCATAGAGGCCTAAATGTTTTTCATAGTACGTAAAAAATAGCAAAACCACCTATATAACTACCAAAAAATGACAATTATTGTGAAAAACTTTTTAATCTCTAAAAAGAAAACTAAAAAATAACGGAGGGAGTACTAATGAGGAATGATTTCTCTTTTCTTTTTTTGTTTAATGAACGAGCTATATTGTCTTTCATTTTACATAATTGTTATTTCTTGACATTTATTACAAATGAGTTTAGTTGAAGGGTAAAAATAAAAATTTATAAATTAATTAATGCAAATCATGGTTATTGAAATTAAGTTGAAAGAGATAACTATTTAATAACCGAGGAAATATGCAGAATTTATATTCATAGCCACCAAATATTACTTCATCTTTCTCATTTAGATTGTCACGTTTCACTTTTTGGTATTATTCACTGTTTAAGTTTGATTCGTATTTTTATTATAGTTATGTAAGAAAAAATATAGTCAAGTGAGATCTTGTTAGATTCATCTAATCTTGTAGTTTTAGAATATCAAATTTTTATAATTTTTTATTGTACACAATTTAAGTTATTAACCGTTAAAAATGTGTATCGGCATACGTGTCAAGTGGGTTCGTAGCGATTATAATGAGACGGAGGTAGTATAATTTATACACACGTAGTAGTGTAGTACAAACCAAGACAAGAAGTCACTGCATTCTGTATATTACAAGCACGCCATCTCCGACAAGAACTTTATTTCCCAGTCAACTTCACTTTATTTTCCAGCCCAGTTTACAAGTTTTCATTTTTCATCTCCAACAATCAACTCTAAATTTCTCTCTATTTAAGTATATTCCATTTTGATTCCTTTTACTATCTATTCATTTAATTTTTTTTATATAACATATTTTATTTATTGAAATATAATCTACTTAAATTTAGTAATTAAGATTTTATTAAAATAAAATTATGAAAATTAATTATTGAATTAAAAGTTATTAAAATTAAAAATTTTATTTTCCGAACTGTAAGTTAAAATTTTTCTTCTAATTTAAGTAATTATTAAAATTAAAAAATCAATAATAAAATATACGTAGGAAAAGAAAAAAAAAAGAAGAAGAAAAAAAGGAAAAAAAAAACTAGAAAAAGATAGCGGTAGCTACAGTGCCCTGCTAAATGGGGCACTGTTCATTCAACCCAAATTTGCCGTCCAGTCTACAGTTTGCCGTCAACCATGTATTGGAGCAAGTTTGCACGCTATTTTGTTGTTCTACTTTATTTTACAGGAGCTGTTGGAGAAGCTCTCCGGAACTAAATGCAAACAAACTTGATACAATTATGCAAGAAAATAGACACACCGAGTTGGAAGCAACCTTCATCACCATGCAAGTGCTAAACGCCGGTGCATAATGCCCTGCGCCATTGATCAATAGAAGTTGCATCACCTTCATTCCCAACAGGCCATTCATGATTTTGCAAGGTTTCAATGATTTTTTCTGTCCTGCCTAGAACCCGGAATGCTTCGTAGATGCTCTCCTCATGCTTTTCCATTGCCTCGAGATGACACATTCTCCTTATTAAACCTCTTAAGTTTGTAAGACAAGCTGCCAAGATTCCAGTTACCATGTCGCACAATTCCTCCAACAATTCTTGGTCAGTTTTCCCATTCTTGTTCAGAATTGCTTTGAGTTATTCGATACATTGAAGCAGCCCATAGAACTTCACCTGGCCAGTTCACCATATTATTGCTTCCTTCCAGTTTTGATCCAATCATCAGCTCTCTGGTCGATACCTTTTTCAAAATCCACTCTGGAAGCTTCAAGGAGAAGGACATACTTCCTGAGATTGGCCATTATTGGGTCGTCCTCCGTGTCCGTCCCATGTCCTGTAAGAACTCTATAACAGATTAACAGTGTTTTCTTTATGCACAACAAGTACAAGAGTGATGGTGTCACAAATAAGATGGACATGAAGAGAAGTATCTTATTAACTGTGACAAAAAAAATTTTGAAGTCCAATGCAATATGTAAGAGCAAGTGATTTTACAGTGTGTAGATACTTGTAGTACCCGCGAACAGGCATAGTAAGGCTGTCTCTCTAATACACACCAAATCCTCAATCCATTGCCGTTCAACCTTAAACTGTTGTTTGAAACTTTCAAGGTTGATAGGGAACTTGAAGCATATAGAGACGAACCATCTAAACGAAGACACGATGGATGCGATTGTGATCCCAATTAATGAATTGGGCCACCCAAATCCATTTTGTGGTGGGTGCATATGCACATCCGGCTTCAGAAAATTTGTTTTTATCAATAATGAGGTATGTATACAACGCAGAGTATGGCGAACGTATTGGCAGCATATAAGCATATGGCACTCCAAGTAGTGGATACGATGACAGATCGCGCCAACACAAACTGAGGGTTGCTCGGAAAATAGATCATTTAGCACTTTATCTATTTGTTTTCGACCAAATCCATCTTTTACGCTATTCTGGCGCAATTTAGTCCTTTATGTTTTTTAATTTCAGCCAAATTGATCTTTTTTGTCATTTAAGTGGATAATTAAGAACCAATTTGGCTAAAATTAAGAAACATAAAAGACTAAATTGGGCCAGAATATCGTAAATGACAGATTTGGTCGAAAACAAATAAATAAAGGACGAAAATAACTATTTAAAAAAGTTTATTTTCTTATTTTATTTTCTTTAACTTTTAAAATTAAGTTGATTATTAATTATTTTTTGTTTAATATTTATTTTATTTGATATTTTTTTTATTTCTTTTTAATTTTCATTTCATAGTATTAATTAATTTATTTAAATTTTATTCATTTTCATTTGCAAGGTGTTTGGCTCGGGTGTAGCCAAGGACCTTTTTCTCCTCAAGGGAGGCTATCGGAAAAGGATCAAACCGATTACGGGTTCGGATTAACAATAATGCGCCCACAATTGACTGAACCTTCCTTGAATTGATCAACAATAACAAGATACAACGGAGAATCTGCCTGTTGTTAAGGAACAACGGCGGAATTCACCAAAAACAGGGAACCAAACTACCAGCTGCTAAGGAGCAACGGTGGATTTGGAAATGGTAACCGCTACAAACTAGGCTAGATTCTAAGGAAAGCTGTAAAGAAAGCTGTAAAGAAAGCAGTAAAGATAACAAGGAATTAAAATTGATAAAAGTAATTTGGGGGTTGGATTGATCTCTCTGATTTTGAGTGTGTCGACCCCTATTTATAGCCGGAGCTGGAATAACCGCTCTCCGGCTAACTCCTCTGAGCCGAATTCTTTCTCTCTTCAATTCGGTTGTTTTGGGTTTCGGCTATTTCTTCCCATTTCGGCCGAAATCTTCCTCAGCTTCGATTTCCTCCCTTCGGTTTACTATGTACTTTCGGCCTCACCAATCTTGAGCCCATCTTCTTTTTGGACTTCCTCTTTCTTCCGGCCCATGTCTTATGGCCCAATAGCTCTTTCGCGGCCCATTATTCCATATGGCCCCAACAGATGCCCTCCTTACTTGGGCGAATTGCTTTCATGCGAAAGAGCCCAAGTAACCTCCCTTTCTTCTTCCTTTTGGCGGTTATTTTCTTCTTCTCGAGGATGCTCTCCATCACTCCCCTATTTACGTAGCCTACCACGTACTCGGAGTGAACTGCCTTTCCAACTTCTCCTCTATTTCTCTCTCTTTCCACTTTCTCCGATGGAAAATCCCTCTGCACCTGTTACTGCTCTTTCTGCTGATCTTCTCAGAATTGAGAACTCTTTTGCTTCTCATTCCGCAGTTCGCCTCTTACCTGAGGGCTTCTATTCCTTAGGTCCGTTGGGCATTCCTGAAGATATCGATGAATGTACTGCTCGGATCTTTGATAATCGTTCCGTTCTTCTATATGAGCCTTGTTTTTCTTCCAAGCTTTTCCCTTCATCTTTCGCTAATTGGTCTTCGCCCTCTCCTGATTATGTGGCGTGGTATCATTACCTTGAACCCCACTGTCGTGACTCTTGGCATAAGTCATCTGTCTACCGTATGATTTCCCTTAGTACTTTGCCACTTCCCACAGATCTTCGCCCTATTCAAGCCCTTCTTTGCTTCTGGAATCCTTCTGTGAACTGTTTTTGTTTTCCTTGGGGGATGATGACTCCCACTATTCAGGATGTGAAACTTCTCCTTGGCCTCTCTATTCGTGGGGATAACCTCGCCATTATGTCGTTGCCCAAGGAGAAAAACACTGGCTTTTCCTCTGGCGATTCCTTTGCTAACTGGATCGTTTCCCATCAGAGTGATCCTATTTCGCCTGCTCCACACCCTTCAGAGCCTCTTGCTTTCATGATGTATTTCCTTACGAAATTCTTCTGGTGTGTTCCTTCCAAGGGTGTTCTTCTCGAAACACACTCTTTTGCTTCGGCACTTCTTAATCATGTGACCCTGCCTTCAGCCGATTTCTTCCTCGCTCATCTGTATGCGGGTATTTCGGCTACTGTGTCGGGTTGGGAAAAAGGTTCGTCTGATAAAGCCCGCGGCCCGTTATGGTTCCTTTACTTGTGGTTGGTTTGGCACTTTCGCGACATTTCCCAATTTCCTCCCCATGATATTCGTCCTAACCATTTTATCGCTCCCGATCTTCTTAGAGCACCCCTTCCTCCTTTGTCGATCCCTCACTGGATCAACTATTTCCTGGGTCGTACTGTCGAACAAGCCTTTTCCCATTATCACTACCGGAAAGCTGACTTTGCTTGGGTCAGGGATATTGTTACTTCCCCCTTCGGGACTCTTCTTCCTTTGGCTTTTGCTCAAATATGGAACAGGTGTATATTACCCCGCCCGATCTTCAATGGTTCCACATTTGTATCTGCCAAGTCTGCTATTCCTTTCGAAGTTTACAATCCCCATCTGGTTAGCCGTCAATTCGGCTTTGGTCAAGACTTAGTGGAGGCCCTCAGAGCCGGTAGACGTCTTTCTGCTTCTATCAGTCGTCAGCAATGCTCCCTCTATCATAAACGTTTGATTTCCTTCAAGGTTTGGAAGTTTGTCGTTCGTCCGGGGTCCGTTACCTCCTGCTTCCAATCTTGGTGGAACGGTGTTGCTGGTGTCTTTTTTAGTGCCAACCTTGATTCGGTTCTGCGGAGGGGTGGTTTCTCTCCTATTCTGGCATTCTCTACTGTCCCTTCATCATCTCCGGGTTCCACTCCTCAGCGCATTCTCGGTTCGTCTTCCGCTTCTCGCCCAGGTATGTTTCTTTTCTTTTCCTCTCTTGTTGCTTGTTCCTTTTCCTCTGTGTCTCACTTATCCGATTTCTTCAGGTGTTCCTCACTCCTCTACTTCAGAACCTGGTCGAAAAAGACCTGCTTCGCCTTCAGCCTCTCTTATCGACTTTCTCCCTCCTACTCAGACCAAAAGGCGTTCGTCTCATTCACCGCTTGGCAGAATCCCTGCCTCCCTTTTTGCGGTTCGTTACACTACTCTTTTCCTTTTCTAGGCTCTTATTGTTCGACTAATTTCCTTTTCTTATTCTTGTCAGGTCCCACCAATTTTGCCACAACCCGATGTTCAGCCACTTCCAACTGTGGCATCGGCTTCTCCGGTAGCCGAATTTCGCACATCGGCCAGTACCAGTAATTTGGCCGTTCACGCTAGTTCTTCTGCTGTTAACCCTCATGGTTTGATTGTAAGCTCTACTTCGGCCGACCCTTCCGTCCCTCTTTCGGTCGATCGTCCTCAGCCTATCACGGATTCTGCTACACCTTCATCTTTAGTTGTTCCGAAACCGTCTGGCCTCCTACCTAGTGGTATGACTGCTGATGAAACCCCTGCCGATCATGTCCCTTTATCGCCATTTCCTGATCGGCATGTCTTGGACGATTTCTTTTCTCCCGCGTCTCTGGTTTCTCGTCCGTCGGATCTTTCTACTCACCTTGGCGATTGTCTGGCCAGGCTATGTAATCTAATCGGCCGGCAATCTGACGTGGAATTCGTCAACCCTAAACCAATCCTTATTCTCTTGTCTCATCTTGAGCAGCAATTTCATGACGAGATGGTATCTCTGAATCTGAATGGTACTCTTCAGATGATTACGAAGTCTGTCCTCTCAATGGATCAGGAACTCCTGGCTCACCTAAAAATGCGACATAAGCTTGCCGCCGAACGTGAAGCTGCAGCCACTTCACGGGCCATCTTTGACAATTATTCTGCAGAGTATCGGGCTCAAATGAGTAAGCTGTCCGAAGTGGAATCTCAGGAACTCAAACAGTCCGAGGACCTTTCTTTGATTCGGGCTGAGATAGCCAAGCTCCAGCGACAAGAGAAGGATTTGGAATTAACTTTGGCTCACACTAAGCGAAAATCGGCCGATCTGAAACAATCGATCAAAATTCTTCGTCAATCGGCCGAAGCTCCTAGGGCCAAAATCTTGGATTCTCAGGAGGATGCTTCTTATTTGGCCATGCGGATCAGTTTCAACGATTACATTATTGGTACCTTCCAAGAAAAATGGGCCGAAACCCAGTCTTTAGTTGGTCAACTGGATTCGGCCATCAAGAGCCTTGGTGGGCACAGTGTTGTTCAAGTCCTTTCTCCACATGTCTTGTTTCCTTTGGACCCTTCCGAAATAGAGTCCTCCCCTTCGGGCGATAACCCACCTTTGCCGATCATTCCTTCAGGTACCCTGTTTCCTTCCATTTCCTGTTGTGTTTTTTCTTCTTTTATGCTCCCTTACTTATTATTCCCTTTTCCTTCTTTTCTTCTAGGGAAAACTGGTGCTTCCTGTGGTGCTGGTTCATCGACCGTTCACCTCCCTCCTGGTGAAACTGCTGGTCCTTCTCCCTCGGCAAGTCCGAATCTGATGACATCTTCGGCTAATCCTACTACCGCCACCTCGCGAGGCTTGGATGATGCTGTTCCTTCTGACGCCCAGAAAGACCACTAATTTGTCTTTGCATATCAGTTCTGTGTTTTGACTTGTCCTTTGTCAAGTGTAAATTTCGATCACTCTTCCCTTTCTTGACAGCTGTAATCGGCCTTTTTTAGACTATATTGGCCGATACATTGTACTTGGATTCGTATCTTTTGTATCTTTTGTAATGCGATTCGTATCCTGTTAATTCCATTGTTTTCGGTCTCCTTTATTGCTGATTTCTGAATACTAGCAGCTTTTTCCGGGAATCAGCTGTAACGTTTTCCCATAAATAACATTTACTATTGACCGTTTCTTCCGCTGAGCACTCATCTCTTCCTATAAATACCCGGCATTGTTGACACTTATCTATCACTTCCCTTTTTTCCCTTTTTTCTATAACAATATGGATCTCCCTTCTCCCTTGTTCAACTTCCTGTCTCCAGTTCCTCCATGGCCTTTGGCAAATATTCTCGTGCGAGGATTTCCAGACGTGATACGAAAATTTTTTGCTTATGCAACACGAGTTCAACTAATGCCCTTTTCACCATGTTCGTATGGGCGAGGATCTTTATATGTTATTCCAAATGAAGGTCTCGACGGCTATGCTGATGTGCCCCTTTTCGACTTTGCGGATGCATATCCTGTCGGACCTTTTCTAATGGGGGGAATAACTACCCCTAGTTATTCCTCCCTCCTTTCCCCCTTCCACCGCTTTTGGGTGACTGCCTCGCTGCACTCCTCCTTCTTCTGTCTGAGGTCGTGCGGCGGCTGTACCCGAGTTTGACTTCTACCTCTGGGACGTTGTACTTTTCGTTCTATCGTATCCTAGAGTAGAAGTTCGGTGGTAGGACTTAAATCGGCAATACTGTTCTGGGGCAAGCAACTGTGCCCCGCTTCTGTGTTGCCGATAGTTTTAGCGGCATTTCTACAAGGCTGAATGTCTTTCAAGGACCTTTCCCGTGTATATGCCTGCTTAGCATAGGACGTTTCCCTTGTATATTGTAATTTCGGGCTATCGACGCCGCTTTCGGCCGAAGTAGCACCTTCTTTGTACTTATTCGTTCATGCAATAAAATCTTTACTTTTTCGCATCGCTTAATGTTTGATCCCATACTGATGGATAATATTTCTTCATGTATCTTGCATTAACTGGATTTGACATCTGCTCACCATTTTCGTCCACCAAAACGTACGCTCCATTCGGTAATCTTGTATGAACAATAAATGGTCCCTCCCAATTGGGACTCCACTTACCTAATCGGCCATCCTTCTGTTTGGGCGGCCATATAACTTTCCAAACTAAGTCTCCAACTTCAAACCGCTTAAGACGAATTCGCTTATTGTACCAATCGGCCACAATATCTTTATTTTTCTGCAAATTCTCAAAGGCCTGTACCCGATTGGAATTTATCTCCAATAACTCATCTTTCATCGCACGATCATACTGTTCGGCTGACATTGAATCCGCCTGGCTTGTTCTCAAAGTCGGCACTGTTATTTCGGCTGGCAATACTGCATCCATTCCATAAGTCAGCCGAAATGGTGTGAACCCAGTAGCTGAAGTTTTAGCATTTCGATAGGCCCACAGTGCTTCAGATAACTTTTCGTGCCATTTTCTTGGTTGATCTTCAATCATTTTCTTTATGATTCCTATTAGCTGTTTGTTTGTGGCCTCTGCTTGTCCATTTCCTTGCGGGTAATATGGTGACGAATGCACAATTTTTATCCCGTATTCGTCTGCAAAGGCCTTGACCTTCTCTCCCACAAATACAGTTCCTCTATCTGTTAGAATCGTCTGTGGGATCCCGAATCTATAAATCAACTGTCTCTTAATGAACTCAATCACCTCCTCTTGTGAAATGCTGACATACGCCTGAGCTTCGGCCCATTTTGTGAAGTAATCTGTTGCCACTAGCACGAACTCATGTCTTTTCGACGAAGAGGGATGAACTTTTCCTATGATGTCCATGGCCCATCCTCTGAATGGCCATGGTTTGATCATTATATGTAATTCTTCAGCCGGTAACTTCTGAATCGGCCCATGTTTTTGACATTCGGTGCATCCTCTTGCATATTTCTCACAATCAGGACCCATATTCGGCCAATAATATCCCAGCCGGATAATACTCCACTTCATCGATTTTCCTGCCCGATGCGCACCACATATTCCTTCATGAACCTCTCCCATTACCCTTCTAGCGTCTTCTTCTCCGACGCATCTGAGCAATATTCCATCAATAGCACGCTTGAATAATAATCCTCCTATTATGACGTAGTCCATCGCTTTCCGTTTTTCGGCTGGATTAGCCTCCGAAGGATCTTCTAATGTCTCTGCTATCTTTTTAATCCATTCGGCCTTCTCTGTTTCGGCCAAACGTACTTCTACATTTCCTGCTATCGGCATCAACCGATATTTAGCTGCATGTTGAGCCAATTCATTGGCTACTTCGTTCTTTTCTCTCGGGATATATTCAATGTACACCTCATCAAACTTTTCTAACAAAGTAACCGCTTCTTCGTACAATCTAATCAACTGAGAACTCTTAACCGAAAAATCGCCTAGTAATTGCTGAACAACTACTTGCGAGTCTCCTTTGACAATGATTACTCTGACTCCTTCTTCTATCAACCGTTGTAATCCCGAAATTAACGCTTTATATTCGGCTTGGTTGTTCGTATATGACTCTGGCAGCTGCACGAAATATTTGTATATCTTGCCCTCCGGTGTTTGTAGGGTAAACCTTGCTCCAACTCCTGAAGCGGCTTTGGAACCATCAAATGTCATTACCCATGGTTGCAAGTATACAATTCCTATTTCACCAACTTCTTTCGGCCGATCCTGATGACCAATGTCATCGGTTATCGGATGTATCACATGATCAGCCAGAAAATCGGCTACAATCTGTCCTTTCATAGCCCTCAAAGGTTGATATCTCAAATCGTATGCATTTAACTTCATGGCCCATTTGGCCATTCTTCGGCTACTGACCGGATCATTCATCATAATCTTAACTACGTCAACCGAAGCTACCACTATCACTTGCCTTGGTTGAATATAATATTCTAATTTCTGGCATGCATGATAAAGACTTAAACATAGTTTATGAATCGGCGAGTACCTTACTTCGGCGTCCCTTAGGATTCGGCTAAGATAGTAAATCGCCCGATCCCTTCCTTCATCGTCTTCTTGCGCCAGTAATGCTCCAATAGATTCTTCGGCCGCTGCTATATACAACTTCAATGGCCGTCCTAAAATTGGAGGGACCAACACAGGTGGATTCATCAAATCCTGCTTCAATTGTTCGAAGGCTTTTTGTTGGTCGATTCCCCATTTGAACTCCTCTTCCTTCTTTAACCTCAATAAATCGGTTAGTGGTTTCGACTTTCCAACCGCATTTGCTAAGAATCGTCTCAGAAAACCGATTTTTCCAAGAAACTTCTGTAGACTCTTCTTATCATGTGGAGGTTTGGCTTCTTGGATAGCCCTGGTTTTGTTCGAATCAACTTCTATTCCTTTGTTATGTACCAGGAACCCGAGAAAATTTCCTGCCTGTACTCCGAAAGCACACTTGGCTGGATTCATCTTGACTCCATGCAGCCTCATCCTCGTGAACACCTTCCGCAAATCGTTCAAGTGGCTTTCGATATCTTTGGAACGGACCATGACGTCATCAATATAGACTTCAACACAATCCCCTATGAGGTCATGGAAAACATAGTTCATGGCTCTCTGGTATGTAGCTCCTGCATTCTTCAGTCCGAACGGCATCACCACCCATTCATATATCCCTATGGCACCAGGGCACCGAAATGCAGTCTTGTGAATGTCTTCTTCGGCCATAAAAATTTGGTTGTATCCTGAATATCCATCCATGAAAGATAGCATCCCCTGTTTTGCGGCCGAATCAATCAACAAGTCAACAATAGGCATCATATACTCATCTTTCGGAGTGGCTATATTAAGATTCCTGAAATCAATGCAAACTCTCAATTTTCCATTCTTCTTTATTACAGGAACAATATTTGATAGCCATTCTACATATTTAGCTGGCCTAACAAACCCGGCCGCTAACAACTTCTCTATTTCTTCTTTTATTTTTGGGACTAATTCGGGCGCTGCCCTCCTGGCCGGCTGTTTATGCGGCCTGAACCCTTCTTTAATAGGCAGTCTGTGCTCTACAATCGACCGCTCCAATCCTGGCATCTCTGTATAGTCCCATGCGAAACAATCCTTGAATTCGACTAGAACCTCCTTAAATCGGCTTGTCATCTGCTGATCAAGATTCGCACTCAACGGGATCTCCCTCGGGTGTTCGTCTGTACCAACATTGACCATTTTCAAGGGGTCTTGAGCTTTAAAATCCGGCGTTCGCTTTGGAATTGCGTCTATTAAATCGCTCCATCCTGCTTTGTCGTCCGAAACTCCGAGTTCGGCCGATTCGAACTTGGTCACTTGATTTGGCTGTGCCTCCATCACTTACTTTCTTCTTCGACTGGCCGTTCATCGGCCTGGTATCTGATTTCAAACCCCAAATCTGTCCAATCACACTCGATCACCTGCGGGTACCGATCCCCTACCACTGCTAGGAATGGTTGAATCGGTTCTTCATATAACACCGCATCAATTCGTCCGGCTGAGCTGACTGGAAATGGAGGTTGATCCCCATCTACTTCTTCTACTGTGCCATCCTTCTTCCAGAACCATACTTTCTGGTGAAGCGTTGATGGCAAACATCGGGATGTATGAATCCAGCATCGGCCTAATAGGGCCGCATATGGGACTTCTGCATCCACCACGAAGAACATGGTCGGAATTGATATTGTTCCGACCGTTACATCCACCAATATACATCCTTCAGCCGCAGTTTGAGCCCCTACAAAACTCATTACCTTCATTCTCGTAGGGAGTAAATCTTCCTTCGAACGGCCTATCTTCGTTAGCGTGGATAGCGACATGATATTAACTGTGGCTCCACCGTCGATAAACATTCTTCTAAGTGGTCTCCCATTGACCCAACCTTTAACGTATAAAGGCCTCACATGCTGGGACATCTTCGCAGTTGGAGGCAAAATCGTACCTGGTTGAGCTTCTGGGACAAATGCTTTATATCCTTCCTCAAACGATTTCTCTATTTCGGCTTCCGGCCGAAATACCTCGAGTTTATCGAAACAAAAGTCCACTATGGGTTCTTCATCACCATAGTATTCTCCATCCTTTTGACAAAAAACCACAGCTGGTTCGGAATCCGACCAGTACTCCTCTTTCTCTTCGGTGGTTACCGTCACCATATTCGCGCTAGATCCGAAGTCGAACTTAAACTGCCCAACAGGGGGTGTATCACTATTCGGAATGATAGTTGTCTTCGGCTTCCACTCCCTGGTTCGGACTGGTCTAGGCTTCCATTCCTCTTTCGATTTCGGCTGCTCACTTTCAACTTTCGGCTGTATTACTTTTGGCCGAAATTCAGTTTTGTTCTTCAGCCGATCCTGTCCTTCTTTCGGCTTCCTCTCTTCTTTTGATTCGGACCTCAAACGAGCCGAAAATACCCTATTGAGTATTCGTCCTCCCGAGAACGAACAGTCATCAGGGAAGTCCTCTTCCATATGCATCATATCATACTCCTCCTGCTCAGAAACAGCAGCTGCTTTAAGTCGTTGCATTCTTCGTTTGAAAGTACGATATGATCCCTTTCCTTTTGGGATTTTTCTCTCCTCTGCCCTCCAAGCTGAATGGTCATGTCGGCGTTGATCGAAATGCCTTCTTTCTGGAGAGTTTCGGACCCATCGGCCTACCTGAGTATTTGCTGGTGGCCTTCTAAGCTTTTTCATTTCGGGGCTAACAGCTTCTTCAGGGACTGTGATCTGTATCACAGTCTTTCCATTCTGTCTATCGGCTGTTAACTTCATCTCTGAGTCCCATCCGTTGGTTATGATTTTCAACGTTGGTCTCTCACTCTTATCTCCGACCTCGATCTCCTGATGTCTCTCCGATTGCTTGATCCACTCTTTCACCTCATAATTCCCCAATCGGTCAAAAACATCTGTAACTTTCTCTTTTCCCTTAGGAGATCCTAGCCTTTTCCATACTCCTGACTTCTGAGCCGATGGCCGATCCCCAAGCCGATCGTGCACAGAACTCTTACTAGATGATGTTTGATCCCCCAATCGGTCATGCACCGATTTATTCTGGTTGGGCTGCACCATCACCATGTTGGCAGCTGGGAACGGATTCTTATCGATTGCCATAAGCCTTTCTGGGAACTTCAGCTTCCCATCATCGACATGCTTCTGAATCAGCTTCCTAAAATGCCCACAGATAGCCGTGGAATGAGTGGCTGATCCGTGGAATCTGCACCATCCGGCCTCCAACTGATCCTTGGTAGGCTGTGGATGGTTTCCTTTAAACTCTAGCAATCCGTTCTTCTGGCAATAATCAAATATTTCGTCCATTTGTGACAAGTCGAAAGAGTAAAACCTTTGAGATTCATCTCCTCCTTCTTTCTCCTTGCCTCTGGCTGGCCGAAGTGCTGGACAAGTCATAGGCTTTTTTATGATTAACTCTGCCCTTGCGACTTCGGCTAATGCAGGAACGTCTTCCGTATTGTATTCTTCCTGAATTTCACATCTATCCAGAGATTCGGCAAATGAGGCAGCTGACTGGATAGGTTGTGATCTTCCGCTCTGACTTCGGCTTGATTTGAAAGCCGCCTGTTCCGCCAAATATGTCTCCATCCTTATAGCTTCAGCCGTCAATTCGGCTACTGTCCTTGGTCTCGTTACCATCAATCTGTCCTTAATGGCAAACTTCAAATTCTGCTTTAAGATTTGAATATATTCATGCTCAGGCAACATTGTCTTCACCTGAGCCTTCACTGCATAAAATCTCTCAATGAATTCAGTTACCGATTCAGACGCCTTCTGCTTGGTTGACGTCAGATCAACTACCGAGACTTCCGGACTTGTATTATAGAATCGGTCATGGAATAACCGCTCCATTTCGGCCCAAGTATTGACCGATCCCGCTGGCAAATTAATATACCATTCGAATGCTGGGCCAGTTAATGACAAACTGAACAATATCAGCTTGTGAAAATCATTTTGCGCGATTCTGGTACATTGAGCTGTAAATCGGCCGATATGCTCGATGGTAGAGCGGCCGACTTCTCCAGAAAAAGTGTTAAAATCTGGAACCTTCACCCCTCTAGGCAGTGGATACTGCTCTTCAATGTAATCTGGATAAGGTTTCCGATACATCGGCCTATTCTCCTGGCCGATGAGATTCCCAAACTGTGTGCGAATGATCTCAGCAATAAGCTCTCTGTCAACCAGTTGTGGAGGATTCTGCTGAAGTGGTGCGTATTGTTGTTGAACCACTGGAGCAGGCGGTTGAGCAGCTGGTTGAGGCGGTTGATTCTGTTGCTGATAGTACCTCTGCTGCGGAGGAACAAAAGGCCGAGCTCCGTGCCCTCCTGGCGGCCTAAAGGCCTGCTGCTGAAAATTGTGAGGATTTTGCGGTGGATTTTGCGCCACTGGAGCTTGTTGCGCTCCCATCGGATACATACTCCTCGCGATTTCGGCTCTAAACATGGCTGGCATTGCTGCCAGGATATTTCCTTCGATCTGACGAACTGAGTTAGTAACCGCCGCCTCCACCATAAATTGAACCTGATCTCGGAATCGCGGGGTTAAATCATCGTTCGAAAACTCCTGATTATGGAAATGTGATGGTCCGGGGAATCCTGGGGGGAATTCTCCGGCTTCTGGTGCGCGCTCTTCCTGAATCGGCGGCAAATCAGTCCTCGCCGCCGTGTTTGCTGCTGGAGTTGCTTGTTCAAACGCCATTCTGCGTCCCACTGGGCGTGCCACTGTTTGGCTCGGGTGTAGCCAAGGACCTTTTTCTCCTCAAGGGAGGCTATCGGAAAAGGATCAAACCGATTACGGGTTCGGATTAACAATAATGCGCCCACAATTGACTGAACCTTCCTTGAATTGATCAACAATAACAAGATACAACGGAGAATCTGCCTGTTGTTAAGGAACAACGGCGGAATTCACCAAAAACAGGGAACCAAACTACCAGCTGCTAAGGAGCAACGGTGGATTTGGAAATGGTAACCGCTACAAACTAGGCTAGATTCTAAGGAAATCTGTAAAGAAAGCTGTAAAGAAAGCAGTAAAGATAACAAGGAATTAAAATTGATAAAAGTAATTTGGGGGTTGGATTGATCTCCTTGATTTTGAGTGTGTCGACCCCTATTTATAGCCGGAGCTGGAATAACCGCTCTCCGGCTAACTCCTCTGAGCCGAATTCTTTCTCTCTTCAATTCGGTTGTTTTGGGTTTCGGCTATTTCTTCCCATTTCGGCCGAAATCTTCCTCAGCTTCGATTTCCTCCCTTCGGTTTACTATGTACTTTCGGCCTCACCAATCTTGAGCCCATCTTCTTTTTGGACTTCCTCTTTCTTCCGGCCCATGTCTTATGGCCCAATAGCTCTTTCGCGGCCCATTATTCCATATGGCCCCAACACAAGGTTTTTAAAGATTTTGTTATTTTTCTAATTTTTCTTCATTTTGAAAATTGTTCAAATAATAAATATAGTTATCCAACTAGAAAAATACTTTAATACTATCAAAAAAATGTGCCCAAAAGTCATAACCTTAAAAAAATTGGTATAAGAGCATAAGTTCGATTTTAGGTCTATGAAAATATTGGAATAACGTTTTCTTTCACAATATTGGAATATCTTTTTTGTAATGAGAAAAATATTTACAAATATGTCAATTTTCTTTATTCATATAGAAAAATAAAAAGAATTGTACAAATTTTATCATCGTTACTTGAGTTAATTCACATTGTATTCCGTATCTATATCATTGTTGAAAAGTTTAAAACATCAAATACTAAAATGTAGTCTATAAGCTCATTCCATCTTAAATATAAAAATTATTGTAATGACTGATATGATAAAGAAGTTACCTTAATAATAATTGAACGCTTAAATGTATTTTTCAACATTATACGTTTTAAGTCTATTCTATTATTTGTGACACCACATAATTAATTCACCACAAGTTTGAATTTTAATGGGATGCTTTTCTAAATTTGAACATCTTTTTTTAAAAAAAAGGAAAAAATAGGAGGAGAATAAAATTTAAATATATTAATTAATACGTTTAAATAAAAATAAAAATGTCGAATAAAATAAAATATTAAACAGAATATAATTAATAATCAACTTAATTTTTAAAGTTAAAGAAAATAAAACAAGAAAATAAACTTATTTTTTTAAAATAGTTGTTTTCGTCCTTTATTTATTTGTTTCGACCAAATCCATCCTTTACGATATTCTGGCCCAATTTAGTCCTTTATGTTTCTTAATTTTAGCCAAAAATTGGTCCTTTTGTCATTAACTATCCACTTAAATGACAAAAATGACCAATTTAGCTGAAATTAACAAACTTAAAGGACTAAATTGGGCCAAAATATCGTAAAGTACGGATTTGGTCGAAAACAAATAGATAAAAGACTAAATGGTCTATTTTCCCGAGGGTTGCTTGTCTCCGCCATCACCAAGAATTTCTTCATTTCCCTTTTCGTGCGCTCGGTTAGGGGGACAACCTCTTTTTTTTTTTTTTCGCTCTTCTTCTTCGTCCCACAGAGCTACAACGGACATCTCCCGGTATTTGGACTCAAGGATCCGTTTCATGCTTGGGAGTGATATTGCTACTGAAACAACTGAAACAAGCGCAAGAAGCATCAAAGTTGTAGGAAGCCAAACAAACGAAACAGATCTATCGGAGATGTAGTTTTAATTTAACCAGCATCGAGATGGAGGGAATCCACATAATGTTAATAACAAGTGAAATGAGCATAATTGCAAGCCCAATGGAATTGGATAGTATGGCCTTATTATTGTCACTCATCATGCAACCCAAAGAAGGCAAAAAGTTGCTCATTGCTGTGGGAATGAAGCAGGCTGCACTGGTGAGCGTCCCAAGTTTGTCCGGCAGGCAACGCCATTGTCCCCATCTGCGTGTCGAGGTCGCATATTTGGGGTGCGGTGCCTTTTTTAAATCAGAATATTTCCCATGGGTTTGGGCCCTAATTTACTCCAAAATAAAATAAAAAAAAATGGAGTAGATTTTTCTTCTTTTTGGGCCGCATATTTTTTGGGCGGACCAATAAATAAATTATAAGCCTAATGGGCTTACACCTAAGTGGTTTCCTAATTTTATAAACCATTAAAAACCCTAGTAAAATCCCGACAATTAAAACGTTGTATGTTTTCCGTCGACACCTAAGTCGCGTTTCAGAAGGAACCGTTGTGCGTTGAAATATTGTGCGCTGCTTTTGCCCTAAACGGTATATGCAATGGGGAAGAAGAAAGGGGGAGAAAATCCCAAGTCCGGCGAGGAAAAGGAGGGGCACAATCTGCTCGGCGCGCCGGCGTTCAAGCAGCTGGAGAATGGCCGATTTCGATGTGTGGAAACAGGCCACGAGCTGCTGGTTCATGCCAAGGACGCATACGCCGAGTCCAAGCACTGTCGGCTGGGGTTGATCGACTTCGCCCTGGCTAGAAATAAGCCTCCGCTCAACATGTTCAAGCAGGACCCTGCTTCTCGGTAATTTTTTCCTTTTCCCGCTGGGGAAATTTGTGGTTTCCTGTTTGTTTGATTGGGAACGTGTTGTCTGTATTATTATGGTTTTGAATTCAAATTGGAATAGTTTCTTGTTTCAGTCTTCAGTGCTATACAATGATAAGCATTTGTATTGGATAGTTATAATAAAAATGAGAATATTTATGTGCAAAGATCATAGCATATGAGTACTTATAATTAAATTAATACCTTTGCTTGGTATTGCAGCTCGAAGTTAATTTGCAAATTAACAGGAGATACAATTAACAAGTCGGAGGAGCATATATGGAAGCATATCAACGGGAAGAGGTTTCTCAACATGTTAGGCATGTCTAACTTTGTGCTTTGTGTATGATTGTGAATGGATTGAGTGTCTGAGATGCTGTCTTCTATCTATGTAACAGATAAAAAGGAAGCTGAAAAACAAATGCCCGACGGGGCAGCTGAAAAACAAATGCCCAACGGGGCAGCTGAAAAAGGGGACGAGGGAAAAACTAATAAGAAAAAGAAGAAAATTAAGAAAGAGGAAAGTATTGATGAAATTATCAATGAGGTGGATGACTCCATGGGCAAAAGCAGTGAACCGGAAGATGAAGCTGACTTTTGGATGCCTCCCGTGGGGGAAAGATGGGATAATGATGATGGAGGTGATCGATGGGGCTCTGATTCTGAGTCAGGACCAGAGAATGATGATGAAGATGATAAAGGTGTGTTTTTTTTAAAGATTTCTGTTTATTGTGTTGATATTTTTGTGCATTAGATATTCAGATGTATTGTTTTTGAAATGTGATTGGTTTACAAGTTTCTTAGCGATACAGAGGAGTGGTGAATTGCGATACTTTAAAAAGTTAAAAACTATTAGATTTGTGCTGTAATATAAAGTAGTAATAATAATAATTGAAGCTCAGGTAACATAACTATACAGCATTATTTTTCATGCAAATTCTACATGAATATTCCAGTAAGTGCTATCTAAACAAATAAGCATCTTCCAAAGTTTGGACTACGCAGTTATTCTACTAATGCAATGACATTGTAGCTTCATGTAATAGAATTCATGATAATCAATTACTTGTGTTCTTCATCAGTAGCTTTAAATTGTCTGTGATTGTTGCAAAACTTGAGCCTTATGGAACCCCAGTCGATAAAATTGTTGTTCTTCAACCCATTGGAATCATGGGATTGTTGAAAAGATATGTGGACCTTTGATGCCATTTTCTTTTTACCAAATGTAGGAATGGAACAGGATAAACATGAATCCGTGGAGCTATCCAAAAGGTAAGCAAATTTACTCCACTATTGTTTATAGTAGCAAAAAAAACAAAAAAGATAGTATTTCTTGAGGGCTAAGATGCCTTTATAATTACTTTTTTTTAACATTCAGGACTAAGAGAATGTCCCTAGAAATTGGACCTAGTAGCTTTGCCTCAAGAAAGAAGAAAAGCAAGAGTGATGATGCATGATAAACCTGGTAATTGAGGCGATAAACAGCAAAAATGCATCCGACACGACGACACCTGCACAACAAGGTTTCTCTGTCTGTTGCATTTCTTTGTTTTCTGAGGAACTGTTGAAATTGATGTTCTTTATTTTCTGTCTTTCTCATGAGAAGCAATTTTCTGCTAAAATTCAATTTTGTAAAGAAATTACTGTCCTCAGTTTTGGATTACTTGTAATATTTTAGCAAGTATTTAATGATGTGCTTGATTAAAGGTTCTCTCAACGAACATATTTTCCTGTCAAAACTTGATTGAATTTCGGCTTTAATTAAATGTAGCATATTATGATGTTATGAACATAAACTGTTGAATCTCAATAAAGTTATGTCTTGGATTGCCCTTAGTATGCATTTTCTGCAATCCCGAAATTCTAATCATCACCAGTCCCAAAATAGCGGTCGCTGAATTCACCCATGCCTGGAATCACAACCAGTTCTTTGTTCAGCCCTGTTTCTATCTCTGATGTTACAATTTTGAGCCTTGGAAATTTCCCGCAAACTTTGTGAATGCCTTCTGGAGCCTGCACAAAGTTCATTCATGGATTGAAAGTAACTCTTTTAGGGTTATTGAAAATAACTCTTTTAGGTTCTGAGCAAATCTCATGTCAAGAAATATCTGCAATAATTTGTAAATCGACTGACTGCAATGAGATTGAGGAAAATTATGTTGGATTCTGCGACACCCTTGCTGAGCAGCACTGATATTGCTTTGATGGCTGAATTCCCTGATCATTGTGAAAGATAACTGAAACGTCATTATTTTAGACAAGGCGGATGTAAATTGTTGTATTTGTCACCAAGGTGTAGTTGGCAGAATGAATTACCCGAGGCAAGAATGGGGTCGAGTAAAAGAACATGGCGACTGGCAATATCTGATGGTAGCTTTTCGTAGATCAACTGCAGTAAAATTTGCAAAATTGAGACACAAACACGAGATAAATGATGTGTTTGGCAAGCACACAAGTAATTAGATGGGGTGTTTTGCAATTGGGTTGGCACATACTTGTCGACCGTTTTTACCATCTCCATGGATTAGAATTTTGCCAATTTTGATGCCTTTACAACAGGCTCTCAAGGCATTTTCCATACTTTCTCCACTGGTTCAAGAAAATGCAGAGTTTAGTTTTCAATTATTAACAAATACTGTAGTACTGAACAAACACTAGTAAGAGATATCAAGTGCAGTGTGGCATTGACAAGTAGGTGCATTGTTTTCCCATTTGTGGAAAGTGGAAACGGAAAAAGAGAGGTGTAGAGTATCAAATTGTCACAAGTTTTCAAATGTTTATATTATTCCTTTAGATTTCAAAATTTATTTAAAGTAAATCACCTTTTTAGAGAGTTCAAACTCAAGTTGTTTTTATCTAATTTGTTGAGTTGAGATCAAGAGCAGTTTAGATAAATGCAGGTACAAATCCATTAACGAAGTAAAATATATAGTATATTCTTCATTTCCCAAAAAGAGATTAGAACTACACATTGATGCTTCATCAATCTAAAAGTATTTATTTATGAACCCTCTTCTAACCGGGTGAAAATTACCTTCTGATCACTGAAACGCCACACAATCTTTTAGAAAAGTCTACTCCGCTGTATATGGATCCTGCGGGAAAGAATTGAGGCAGACAAAGTTATTTAGAAACAAGTTGTACACTAAAAATTAATGGGACTGATCAGCAATTGCCAAGTACTATTATTTGATTCCTGAAACCTGATGGAAATTACCCGTAGGTGTAACGATCTGTTTTTCAGTAAATGGAAGGTGGCCAAGACCGTGCTCCACAACCTACAACAAATGACGCTATGGTTATATTTCTACTCAAATGATGAAGTGAAGTTTCTCTGTGTATTCATGATCTACCAGGCGAATGAGTCGATCAGCATAGAAAACAAAGTCGTGTTTGGTTGTTTTTGCATCTCTTACAAGCGTGTGCATTCCTCGCATCTGGGAGAGAAAAAAAAAAAAAAAGGTTTAATTTCAACCGGGTTTACTCTTCAATTCATTCTATTTCGAGCAGATAAGCATCCAAAAGTCTCGTGGATCCTGCTCCGAGTGAAAAGTTACCTGGAATGTTGAGCATATGACGTGAACATTAGGGTATATTTTGCAGAGATCATGCTGACCGAGCTTTGTACATATGTGTTGTACTATCAAGTCAACTGCCACTTCATTATCAGACCCCCGAGGAATTATTACATCTGCATGTTTCATTGAGGGAAGTATGAATTCCTCAAAACTTGGCTTTACAAACTTGGCATACTGCAAAGGACTGTTTGTGTTAGCAAAAAACTTGCTGATGGAAAATACATTATTAACCTACCCAGCACTGACAGTGCAATTCCACATGAGATAAACTTGCATTATCCATAGATGATAGGCCAAAGTGCACATTAAATTTAATGTACTATGCAACAAGACTAAAGCAGTGTAATAATAATACTAACCTGGTCGAGGACATTCTCAATACTTCTTCCTCTCTCAACCGTGTCACGCTGTATCCTCCTTGCAAGACGTACGTCGGAGTCTGCAGTGAAAAGTTTAAGCAAAAGATGCAGATCAATAGAAAAGCACAGACCAAGACCATCTAGCAATTCATTTTCTAAATCAATGTGCAGAAACAAATCTGCTCTCAATTCAATCATCTTTTCATTTTTCATGTTTCATCAAATTACACATGGCTTAATATATTGTGCAATGCCCAAGGATAGCAAAATAGTGCTCAACCCATATGCATTGAAGGAAAGAGAACCAGGAATGTTCATATTGGAGCAACAGATTACTATTTTCATTACAAAAGAATATTGATTATACAAGTGGAGAGATTATAAGAAAAATCACTATATTTTACAATACATAAACTAAATATCAAACCCAATGCCTACTACTTCTACTGAAAAATATCCAGAGAAATGTCAAAGCAAGGAACCTGTGTCAACAAAGATCTTCATGTTCATAAGGTCACGTACACGAGAATCATGAAGAACAAGGATTCCTTCCAAAATAATGACATCAGACGGGTTCACCTACAGAAATTCAACAAAACAAGATAATGAAAAATGAAGACTACACCTGAACTAGTTTCATCATTATGTTCAATCCAGGTTACGGTCACGGATAATTGTTACATTTCCATAAATGTTAAATTACACCTGGTACAGTCAATAAATTCAAATCAACTACCATCACATCAACAAATAAATCATATAACCTTCACCTTAATCCCAGTGCCAAAACAAAACATAACAATTGAGCCGGTATAGAGGGAGTATAATTTTTTGATCAATTTCATTACACAAGGGGATAGATGGACATGTCTATGCAAGCATATTGTTATGAAAAATCCATTGTCCTTTGGGGTAAAAAAAAAAAAAGCGTGCTAATGTTTTCATCTTAATTCACTACACATGTTTACATTTGAAGAAGACTAACTCAATACATGTTTGTGAAGTAACATACCATACGAGCTGGTTCAATACTTTTGTGAGTTTTGAAATCGTAATTTGGTATGCTAACTGCTCTTCCTGATCTTAATTTTTCCATGCATGAAAGAAGAAGCTCTGTGTCAAATGCCCCTGAAATGAACAAATATGCCAGGTTGGGATGTGATCATCATATGATCGTGTATCAATAAAAAAACAGGGGGATTATAATTATCATTTGTTCTTAATGCTCACCAGGATGGTCAAAATTGTACTCGCTGACTTTCCGCACCTGCTCGTCGTTCAGTGAGTGATAAAATGCATCCTAAACATTAAATGCAGTGTGAGGATATCATATCATATCATATCATATCATTACTAATGTTAAATCAACAGCCTTTATCACCTAAACGCAAGACTTATGAGAGTGCTAAAACTTAAACAATATAGATTTTAAGTACAAATTACACTGGGTTACTAGTTCTGACTGCTCTGGCACATTCATTGAACCAGCATTTGGTCAGCTTAGTAACAATTTTGTGTTCACTACACTACACTCATATGCAAGGTATGTACTGGTAGAGTTTAAGCACAAATGACAGATTTTCATCTCTGGCTTTTATTTCTCCGGGCAGATGTGAAATTCAGATACACAGATTTAAATAATTATGCAAATAATTGATCTTTTGAACACATACTACATGTAATCATTATGCATTATTGAAGATAATTCATTCGAAGGAAATACATAAATGAATCATGCACCAAAAAGCAAGGAGAGCAATTACTTGATTAACAAGAACCACGCGCTGATCATGAAGACGCGAGATAATCATATTACAAACAGTCGTTTTGCCTGACGCAGTCCCACCCGCGACACCTTCAATTAAAAACCAAACCACCAAATAAAATTCCCCAACAGTTCGTACGCACACGGCACATCATAATTCAACCTATACATACACCACATTAACACTTGGGATTTGCCTAGTGTTTACCAATTACAAACGGAAGCTTGAGCGGAGCTACTTCCGATCCACTATTGGATCGCGACTGGAACCGATTTTGATCGGAGTTTCTCTTCTCCTCCTTCTTTCCAGATTCCATCATCGGAAATTCTATTTCAAGTTCAAAATAATATCAAAGCATCTGCAAATTTTTGGCACAAAATCATCTCAATTTTCTTCCTCAATCACGCTGGGAACTGTGAAATGCGAATCGAATCAGATTAAAATCAAGAATGAGGCGACTTCATTCTCAGTGCTCAGCCAAAAATGCCTATATTAACGTGGTAAATAATAGTACATGCATTCCCACTGTAATCTGTGGCGAATATAGAAGATAGCAGCGGGAAAATCGCAGTTATACCATGTGACTCGTCATTCGTTTTTTTTTTTTTTTTTTTAATTGCTTATATTCAATTAAATCGGATTTTTTGTTATTTGAAACCACGACTATGACATGAGATGTACGTTCATCCTAGAAAGTCACAAACAAATAAAACATAAAAAATAAAAATAAAACTTAAAGCTGCTCCGTAAAGTATTTTTGTTTCATCCAAAAGTCTTTTTGATTTTTTAGTTGTTTATTTTGACTTTTTTAAAAGAAAAATGAGAAATAAAACTTAAAATTCTACTTTTTTTCAAAGTAGGTATAGGGTTACTTTTTTCAAAAAAATGAGAAGTCATTTTAGGAATAAAAGTACAAAAATATCCCTATTTAGAAAGAAAATAAAATATATTGTAAATATCTTTACAATATTTATGTTCATTTTAGTAATTTTAATATATCAAAATTCTTTCTATGTACAATTCTCTCAAACATGTTTCTGTTGAAAAACTACTTTAATAATATACATTCAAACAATTATTTGAGCTGCTTTTGCTTTCGAATTCTCCTTCTCTCCTTCTCATTTTTCTACTGACTATCTCATTTTTTTCAAAAGCCAAAAGGCCCAGAGAGCCCGTTTGGTTTCGATGGGCTTCTAGACAGGTGTTTTTGGCTTTTGCTTTAGCCAGAAGCAGTTTTGATGGAAAAATTTGTTTGGACGGGCTTTTTAGAAAAACCAAAATCACCTCGAAAAGGTGCAATAGTGCTTATGGGAAAAGCAGTCCAGTGGTGCTTCTCCGAAAAACAGAAGTCAAAAGCACATAATAATATATATAGTATTAAATGACCCCGTTAATTTATTTAAATTACACTATAAATATATATTATTCTCATAAGTAGCATGTATTTTTTTGTAATTATAACAATCGAAAGCACTTTTCATCTTTACGCATCCAAACACATTTTTGAAAACAGGCTTGTAACACCCCAGTTTTTCTGACTCGCGGGTGTTACCGCCACACCTCCTAAATAAGACTCGATCCGACACATCAGCTTATTTAGGAGATGCTAAGGCTAGAATGAGTATATCAATTATCCATTTCAAACAACCATGCTTAAACATAAAATATATAATATTTCATATAACCAATGATCGTTTCTCAAAACAACTTACAAAGAGGAATAACAACTAACTTTAATATTATACATGTGATAGCAACATCATAATACAATATTGACAAAAAGTTTGACATCTTCAAACCTAATGAAAGTACTTTTATGCAGAAAATATGTAGGTGTAGTGCTCCATTTCCCTGTCAGTCTTTAATCTTACCCTGGAAGGAAAAAGAAATAAAGAACAAAGATTATCAGCGACGGATTCGCTGGTAAGTTCTCTATACTCGGAATCAACGAACAACCAAACAATTATAGAAAGAACGAGACTGCTTTCAGATCAATAAGCTGAAGCTCAACAATAGGGACAACACAATAACAGTACACTCAAATCAACAAACAATAATTCAACAATATACAATATTAATTTCGGGATCAACCCGAAATCTTCAACAAGGGCAAATGCCAAGATATGAATAACCATCTCAATGGTTGCATGCATGTTAGAGGGATTCGGAATGAACCTCACAATACCGATATCCTGACTAAATCTCGGGTCTCACCCGATCTCATTTAGATCAGGGGTCACTCTATATGGCATTTTCCAGCACCTACTGAACAGGGCCGTCACACGGCAGTCAACCTCAATCATGCTTGTTATCTATTAATCAATAGATAATTACCCTTTAAGGGCCCCCGCAGGCTAAAGAGTCAACAACAAGATGGATTACCTCACCAGGTTCAACAAAGATCAACAATGAATTGGTCTCACTTATAATATGCCATTAAACCCCTCGGCGGGATGGCTATAACCTATGTTGCCGTACTTTGGGCATATAGTCAAAGGGTTATTTATACAGCGAGTTTCTATGTACATCAAAGGCAATTGGAACGAAGTAAAGAGGAAATATGCGACGGAAGCAAGTGCAACAGGAACAACAAGGCTAACAAATAAAACAATGATCAATGAACGAACAAGCGATAATGGACATTGTAGGCCAATAAGAAACAATAAAAGCCTACTACTAGTAGGGCAAGAATGAAAAATAATGTCAACTACTAAAGCAGGAGCAAAAATAAAGGCCTACTACTAAGGCAAAGACAACCTAAATAAATAAGGAAAGCCGAAAAGGAAAGCCAAGTAAAAACAAATTAAATAAATAACGAAAGCCAATAAAAATAATAATGGCAGAAAAGCATAGAAAACTTACTCTACCGCAAAATTTTAACTAACACCAACACCTAGCAGATCCTTAGTGCCTCCCGGCTACTACTCTGCTATCAAAACTAAACTATTAGGGTCCTCCTTTTAAAAGAAAGACCGGGGCGATGCAAAGGTATCACCCCAATAATAATAATAATAATAATAATAATAATAATAATAATAATAATAATAATAATAATAATAATAATAAAATTTTAACTGTAGCTAAGCTTACCGATCGGAAGCTTACGGAATGACTGTTACGAATTTTGTAAAGGCACACCTTATATTTATAAGCAAGGGAGTAAGAGTTTGATTTACACTCATCCGATGTGGGACAAACTTTTGTAATATAAATATATTTCCTTTTATACGTACTGCTTGCAATAGGAATGCATGATTACACTATCTATAAATAGACTAACTTGGTAACCGAGTTTCTTAATGCATCCGATGTGTGAAAACAATTTATTCTCCACTCCTGTGTTTCTCTTCATTCATTCATTCATTCTTTTTTTTTTTGATGCTACGGTATATATATGTATACACATATAAATTTGAGTAGATACCATACTAGTGACAAAGTTTAAAATACTAGTAATACACTTTAAATAAGTATAAATATATAATACTCATAGTTGCTTTAAAACAATATATCTCTAATATATTGATGTGACACCCCATCTAGCGTTACCGCATTTCTCTTAGTATGGTACGACTCTAATTTTGGGCAAATTTTCTTTTGGCTTTTGTAACTACTTGCCTTTCTTTTTAAAGAATAGAATATTGACTTCGAGGACGAAGTCATTTGTTAAGTAGGGTAGATTGTAACATCCCAAATTTTATTATATTCTACCCGTAATTATTATTCTTATTATTATTTTTGGGAATTTTTTTTTTTTTTTTGATGCTACGGTATATATATGTATACACATATAAATTTGAGTGGATACCATACTAGTGACAAAGTTTAAAATACTAGTAATACACTTTAAATGAGTATAAATATATAATACTCATAGTTGCTTTAAAACAATATATCTCTAATATATTCATTATCATATATATTTTTAAAATAAAAAGCAACAATAACCCTTTAGTAACATTTTTAACTACCAAAAAAAAAATTCCCAAAAATAATAATAAGAATAATAATTACGGGTAGAATATAATAAAATTTGGGATATTACAATCTACCCCACTTAAGAAATGACTTTGTTCTCGAAGTCAATAGTCTATTCTTTAAAAAGAAAGGCAAGTAGTTACAAAAGCCAAAATAAAATTTGCCCAAAATTAGAGTCGTACCATACTAAGAGAAATGCGGTAATGCTAGATGGGGTGTCACATCCTCTCCCACTTAAGGTCCTAGTTATGCCCTCATAACTATGTCGTTTTCGTCAAAAAGTTCTGGATACTTCTGCCGCATCTCAGCTTCCGTTTCCCACGTTTGCTCTTCAGTGCCATGATTCGACCAAATAACTCTAACTAGGCGTATGGTCCTATTTCTCATCTTTCGTTCCTTTGTGTCGATGATCCGAAGTGGTTTCTCTTCATAAGTAAGATCTTCATCTAAATTTATTGTTTATGGCTGGAGAACATGTGCGGGATCGTGAACGTACTTTCGTAGTTGTGAGATGTGGAATACATCATGTACCGCACTCAACGCTGGTGGTAGAGCAAGTTTGTAGGCGAGACTACCTACACGTTCCAAAATCTCATATGGCCCAATGAATCGAGGGCTCAGTTTCCCCTTCTTCCCAAAACGCATCACGCCCCGCATGGGAGAAATCTTTAACATCACTTTATCACCAACTTGAAATTCAGCATCTTGTCGTTTGGGGTCCGTGTAGTGCTTTTGGCGATCTTGAGCTGCTTTTAATTTCTGTCTGATGAGTTCGATTGCCTTTACCGTTTCTTCCAACATATCGGGTCCTACTACCACTCCATCTCCATTCTTACTCCAACATAGTGGGCTTCGACAGCTTCGTCCATACAGAGCTTCAAATGGGGACATACCGATACTGGTATGGTAGCTATTATTATAAGAGAACTCAATTAAAGGTAAATGAGCCTCCCAACTACCTTTGAACTCCAGTACGCAGGCTCTGAGCATATCCTCCAAAGTTTGGATGGTCCTTTCTGTTTGACCATCTGTCATTGGGTGGAAGGCAGTACTCATCTTGATCTTTGTACCCAATGCTGTTTGTAATTTCTGCCAAAAGTTGGAGATGAATCGACTATCGCGATCTGACACTACGTCATGTGGAATTCCGTGTCTTCGAACAACATTGTCAATGTAGGCTCTAGCCATCTGATCCATTGACCATGTGTTCTTCATGGGAATAAAGATAGCACTTTTAGTCAAACGGTCGACTATCACCCATATCTTGTTCATACCCCGTGGGGTCGTGGGTAACCCAGAGACAAAATCCATAGATATACTATCTCACTTTCATGCGGGTATCTCTAGGGGCTGTACCAATCCGAGTGGTTTCTTTCTTTCTGCTTTGACCTTCTGGCAAGTCAAACACCTTGCCACAAATTCAGCTACTTCGCGCTTCATCCTCGGCCACCAAAATGTCTTCTTCAAATCCTTGTATAACTTATCTCCTCCAGGATGCATTGAATAAGGTGTATCATGTCCTTCTTCCATTATCCTCTTCTTTAAATCCCCACACTTTTGCGGGACACACCATCTTTCTTTGTATCTAATACTTCTATCGTCATGGACCTTGAATTTAGTGGCCTTTCCTTCGCTTATCTTCTGCTAAATACAGTCCAGCTTAATATCTCCTGGTCGGTTTTCACGTATTTCATCGAACCAAGTAGGTTGGATTGTCATAGCGCTCAGTACAGTATGGACAGTACCCTGGTGGACAAGTTCGATTTCCAAACGCATCAAGTCCATGTAAAGCTCTGGTGGCACAATCCTTGTATTCATTAGGTGCATCGACTTTCGACTCAAAGCATCTGCAACTACATTTGCCTTCCCTTCATGATAGGCAATGTCGAGGTCGTAATCTTTGATCAATTCGAGCAATCTTCTTTGGCGCATATTCAACTCCTTCTGAGTGAATATATACTTTAAATTCTTATGATCCGTGAAGATCTTGCAAGTTCGTCCATATAAGTAATGGTGCCAAATCTTCAATGCGAAAATGACCGCAACTAACTCGAGGTCATGCGTTGGGTAATTTTCCTCATGAGGCCGCAACTGCCTTGATGCGTATGGAATGACCTTGCCTTGTTGCATTAAAATGCAACCTAAGCCACTCTTCGAGGCATCAGTATAGATCTCGAAGTTATCTCCTTCCGTAGGTAAGGTCAAAACTGGGGCAGTTGTCAACCTTCGTTTCAGCTCATGAAATGTAGTCTCGCATTCGGGAGTCCAATCATACTTCAATCCCTTCTTCAACATCTGTGTCAATGGCCTCGCAATCTTTGAGAAATCCTTAACGAAACGTCTGTAATAGCCAGCTAGGCCAAGAAAGCTTCGTATCTCCGTTTGATTGGTTGGCCTTGGCCATTCAGACACCGCAGAAATCTTTAAAGGATCTACTGCTACTCCTTCAGCTGACACCACATGCCCTAAAAAAGCTACTTATCTAGCCAAAACTCGCATTTAGAGAGTTTGGCATAAAGTTGGTGCTCTCTTAATATTTGTAAGACTTCTCGTAGGTGTCGTGCATGTTGCTCTTCGTCTTGCGAGTAGACTAATATGTCATCTATAAATACGACGACACGTATCCAATAGCTTCCTAAAAACGTTATTCATGAGGTCCATAAATACCGCAGGCGCATTTGTCAACCCAAAAGACATCACTGTGAACTCATAAGGCCCATAACGGGTTCGAAACGCGGTCTTCGGTATATCCTTCTCAGCAACCCTCAATTGGTGATATCCAGACCTAAGATCTATTTTTGAAAACACTTTCGCGCCTCGAAGTTGATCGAACAAATCTTCTATCCTTGGCAAAGGATATTTGTTCTTAATAGTCACTTGATTTAGGCCTCTATAATCGATGCATAACCTTAATCCGCCATCTTTCTTCTTGACGAAAAGAACTGGTGCACCCCACGGAGATGTACTAGGGCGGATGTAGCCCTTCTTGAGCATATCTTCTAATTGCTCCTATAGCTCTTTCATCTCAGCTGGGGCCATACGATAAGGAGCTTTAGAAATGGGCTCTATTCCAGGTACTAAATCAATAGTAAACTCTACTTCCCGAGCTGGGGGCAAGCCAGGAATCTCATCTGGAAAGACATCTGGATATTCTCTTACTATCGGTATTGTATCAATTTCTTTTTCTTCAACTTGCATGTTATGTATATAACATGCATACAGTGGGTAACCCTTCTTCAGTAAAGTCCCCAATTGTAGGGCTGATACTACTTTTATGCACGACTTCGGTTGTGCATAATAGAATACCTTATCACCTTTTGGGCTCCGGAGTGCGACTTTCTGCTTCTGGCACTCAATCTTCGCCTTATATAGTGCCAACAAATCCATTCTCAGAATTACATCGAAATTCGATAAAGGGAACTCAGTTAAGTTAGATGGGAACTCAATGTTGTTAATTAACAAAGGGACCTGAGGGTACTGTTTAGAGCAAGGGACTATTCCCCCAGATGGTAGAGAGATTCCAAACGAAATTGTACTAGGTTCAGAGAGTCCTAGTTGGGGTACTATGTTCGAGGATATAAAAGAACAACTAGCTCCTGAAACAAATAACGCCTTAATAGGAGTGCTGGAAATTGTAAGCGTACCAGTCATCACGTTTCCATGCTCAGGCACATCGGTTTGGCTTAGCACATTAAGTCGTCCCACTGGCTGTTGTTGCGGCTGTGTAGGGTTGTTACGGTTCCCATTACGTCCAACTCCTGTATCTCGTATATTCTGCCTCTGGATTCCATTTCCACGATCATTCCTGGGGCGATCTCCGCTGTTATTGCGTTGATTACCTTCCAGGTCATCCCTTTTTGTAATCCTGTCAAGACGAGTAAAGCAAGTGACTCGTTGATGACCTTCCCGACCACATCTATAGCAAGAATTTCTTCCAGGGCATGCTTGGCATAGATGGCGTCTCTGGCATTTGGGGCATGGAGAAGGAAGTGGCTCATTTCTGCTGAGAGACGGATGAGTGTCGATGCCACGATCATTTCTCCTACCATCCCGATCTCTTCCTCGGTTTCTGTTGTCATTCCTCCGATCAAAATGTCCTCGTTTGTTCTGGTTAGACTCTTGCTGCGGGAACCTGTTGCTAGCTTCTGTTCCACTAGACTTCCTCTTTTGCTGCAGAATTCGAGACATAGTGACTGCTCGATCATAGACTTTTTGAAGGCTTGTAAATTGTTTCCCACCAAATGCTTCACGGATTGAAAAATTCAATCCTAGCTCGAACCTCTGAGCTCTCGCTTGGTCAGTGGAAGCCAAGTCAGGTGCAAACCTCAACAGTTCGAAGAATTTTGCGTGATACTCTTGCACGCTCAAGTTCCCCTGTCGCAAAGTCATGAATTCTTCGTATTTGGCTTGCTTCACACTTGAAGGATAGAAACGATCTCTCAAGTCTGCCGTGAACTGTTCCCAGTAGTAAGTATCCCTTTCATTGGCTATTAATTCTTCATGAGTCCGCCACCATGCATCAGCTTCACCCCTTAAATTGTATGAGGCAATATAGACATCTTGCTCCTCAGGACACTGTGTAGCATTCAAAAGTTTCTCAAATGTCCTAATCCAGTCCTCTAGTCGTGCTGGATCCTCTTGTCCCTCATACATTGGTGGATTGTAATGTGCCACTAAGCTCAAGTAGTTGGTAGGTTGGGTGGGTTGAGGAGTGGCCTGATTCTGAACGGCAGCTCCCAAAGTAGCCAACAGTTGTTGCATCATTGCCATGGGGTCTGCCTGTGGAGGGGGTGCCGCATTGTCTCCTGCTGGTGGGACTTGGTCAGGCTGTCCTTGGGCCTGATTGATGTTTTCGTTAAGTCCGTTTGGATTCTCAAGAGGTTGGGCATCCATTGGAAGCTCAGCTGGAGGCGGAGGTGGATGATCATTTATTTGGTTCCTCCTATTCTCTTCAGTTGGGACCACCGGTCGCCTTTGTCGGTAATTCCTGGTGTTTTTAGATATCGAGTCTTCGGGGACGGAATTAATCCTATCACCGCGTACCATTCTGCGGAGAATAACGATTAGTACTACCTCCTTAAGTAAGTTAAGAACAAAAAGATATAACAACAAAAGTCCTGGGCCCGTGGGCTACCTACGTACCCTTTTTAGGGAGATCAAGGACTAACATAGTTCTGATTTATATACAAGATTCACCTAGATCTATACTAGTTTAGCAAAATGGCGAGCCAAGTAGTAAGCAAAATATGGCACATGTCAAAACTATACAGAAGTGTCGAAACATCTAGTAGTCAGGCTAAACACTGTGCGGAGTAGAGCCACCCAGGGTGCAGATCGGAGAGTCTGGGGGCATGGGTGTGTGCTCCGAACCAACACTCTCCTCCGGGTCCTCCTCCTCGCGATGAGAGGGGCTCCCACTGTGATGTCGCTCTGGCTGGGGCTGAGGGCCGCAATGAGGGGGCCAATCTCGTCACGCTGAAGGTCGGGCTGCTGCTGGTGGGGCTGCAGTCACAGGTGGGGCTGCTATAGCTGGTGCAATGGGTCTCGCCGGCGTACTGGCCCTGCAGTAGGCCCATCGTAGGGTAGCTGACCATGTAACGCAGTATAAAGTCGATGCTCCGCATTGAACCGTCGAAACCTCTCCTGTCGTGCATCTTCTTCAGCCCTCCGCAGTCTGTCCCTCAACTCTTGAACTTCATATCTCAAATCAGCATTCTCCGATATCAGTGTAGTCAGTGCAGCGACCGTCCGATGTGGGTCGTTTGGAGAAGTCATTTCTACAATAATTAAATACTGAGTATAGAGCTACTTGCCTAGATAGAAATACGTATGTCCACAAATGACCCCAGTGTCGTGCATGCAATGTATGCAAAATTTAAAAGGATAGAATCCCTAAGAAGATGTGATTTAAAATTAATTATATAGAAAATATTCTGAAAAATAGTTGGACGCTCTGATACCACTCTGTAACACCCCAGTTTTTCCGACTCGCGGGTGTTACCGCCACACCTCCTAAATAAGACTCGATCTGACACATCGGCTTATTTAGGAGATGCTAAGGCTAGAATGAGTATATCAATTATCCATTTCAAACAACCATGCTTAAACATAAAAGATATAATATTTCATATAACCAAAGATCGTTTCTCAAAACAACTTACAAAGAGGAATAACAACTAACTTTAATATTATACATGTGATAGCAACATCATAATACAATATTGACAAAAAGTTTGACATCTTCAAAACTAATGAAAGTACTTTTATGCAGAAAATATGTAGGTGTAGTGCTCCCATTCCCTGTCAGTCTTTAATCTTACCCTGGAAGGAAAAAGAAATAAAGAAGAAAGATTATCAGCGACGGATTCGCTGGTAAGTTCTCTATACTCGGAATCAACGAACAACCAAACAATTATAGAAAGAACAAGACTGCTTTCAGATCAATAAGCTGAAGCTCAACAATAGGGACAACACAATAACAGTACACTCAAATCAACAAACAATAATTCAACAATATACAATATTAATTTCGGGATCAACCCGAAATCTTCAACAAGGGCAAATGCCAAGATATGAATAACCATCTCAATGGTTGCATGCATGTTAGAGGGATTCAGAATGAACCTCACAATACCGATATCCTGACTAAATCTCGGGTCTCACCCGATCTCATTTAGATCAGGGGTCACTCTATATGGCATTTTCCAGCGCCTACTGAACACGGGCCGTCACACGGCAGTCAACCTCAATCATGCTTGTTATCTATTAATCAATAGAAAATTACCCTTTAAGGGCCCCCGCAGGCTAAAGAGTCAACAACAAGATGGATTACCTCACCAGGTTCAACAAAGATCAACAATGAATTGGTCTCACTTATAATATGCCATTAAACCCCTCGGCGGGATGGCTATAACCTATGTTGCCGTACTTTGGGCATATAGTCAAAGGGTTATTTATACAGCGAGTTTCTACGTACATCAAAGGCAATTGGAACGAAGTAAAGAGGAAATATGCGACGGAAGCAAGTGCAACAGGAACAACAAGGCTAACAAATAAAACAATGATCAATGAACGAACAAGCGATAATGGACATTGTAGGCCAATAAGAAACAATAAAAGCCTACTACTAGTAGGGCAAGAATGAAAAATAATGCCAACTACTAAAGCAGGAGCAAAAATAAAGGCCTACTACTAAGGCAAAGACAACTTAAATAAATAAGGAAAGCGGAAAAGGAAAGCCAAGTAAAAACAAATTAAATAAATAACGAAAGCCAATAAAAATAATAATGGCAGAAATGCATAGAAAACTTACTCTACCGCAAAATTTTAACTAACACCAACACCTAGCAGATCCTTAGTGCCTCCCGGCTACTACTCTGCTATCAAAACAAAACTATTAGGGTCCTCCTTTTAAAAGAAAGACCGGGGCGATGCAAATGTATCACCCCAATAATAATAATAATAATAATAATAATAATAATAATAATAATAATAATAATAATAATAATAATAATAATAATAATAATAATCATAATAATAATAAAATTTTAACTGTAGCTAAGCTTACCGATCGGAAGCTTACGAAATGACTGTTACGAATTTTGTAAAGGCACACCTTATATTTATAAGCAAGGGAGTAAGAGTTTGATTTACATTCATCCGATGTGGGACAAACTTTTGTAATATAAATAATATTTCCTTTTATACGTACTGCTTGCAATAGGAATGCATGATTACACTACCTATAAATAGACTAACTTGGTAACCGAGTTTCTTAATGCATTCGATGTGGGAAAACAATTACAATTATTACTACAGGTGTTATTCTCCACTCCTGTGTTTCTCTTCATTCATTCAATTTTTATTTTTTTTGATGCTACGGTATATATATGTATACACATATAAATTTGAGTGGATACCATACTAGTGACAAAGTTTAAAATACTAGTAATACACTTTAAATAAGTATAAATATATAATACTCATAGTTGCTTTAAAACAATATATCTCTAATATATTTATTATCATATATATTTTTAAAATAAAAAGCAACAATAACCCTTTAGTAATATTTTTAACTACCAAAAAAAAAATTCCCAAAAATAATAATAAGAATAATAATTACGGGTAGAATATAATAAAATTTGGGATGTTACAAGGCTGTTTTTCAAAAATTTCATTCAAATACAAAAGATACATGTTTCTGCTTTTCGCTTCCACTACTTTTCGCTTCCACTACAAGAAAGTTGTTGTTTACAGAGGACCATCAGTGTGGACTGAGGACGTTAACGAGGACAAGTACACCGTAAAATTAGCGTAGAATTTTACGAGAAAAAGCCACGGTAATAAGAACTTGGGTACAGTAGAATTTTTCCCAATTTGAATTGAAATTTCGCGTGGACTACAGGATGAACTGGTCCTTGGTGAATAAGCTATAATTGAAACCGGGTTCGGGAGTGAGGCCGGCTTATTTAGAAAAAGTAGGGACGAATTTTACGGTGGACTAGTCTATGGAAAAAAGTCTGTAAATTAGGGCTTTTTTTACAGCCTTCTTCCTCATTCACTCCTCCTGCTTCTTTCGCGTTTCAACGCGCGAAAACGACATTTTCACTCCTCCACCGACCACGGCCCCCCTCCCATTCCCGACGCCACCAACGCGGACGCCCTCCTCCGACGCGCCTCCATCGGCGACCCAGGTTGTTGCCGCCGGCGCAAGGTACTCCTTCATATTGCTTTAACTGTTAGTTTTGAGTATAATACCTTCCTGTACTACCAATAATCTTTATCACTGCATTATCGTTTTCTTAATGATCACCTTAATTATTTTCAACTCCCCAGCACGAATTTCACCTATCATCTCTTCTCCAACCACTTGGAACAAGGGATTTTTAATCCGGAATTTGTCTGGAATAGTCGGTGTCGGTATTTTGTTGATGTTCATTGACGAATTTTTTGTATTATTCTCTCTGTGCTTTTCTTCGGTTGAAGCTTTCAGGCACTCAAAGGAGCTTCCTTTTTGGGTTTCCAAATTATGGGATTCATCACTGTAAAGGGTAATTCATACTACTTTATATTGATTACGTTTTTGAATCTGATGATGAAATTCGGAGCCATCTTTTTCCGTATGATCGTCTGCCGTTTGGGATTTGAGCCCTTCGTTTCTATTTGTTTGTATGTGAGTGTGCTATGTATCGGTTTTTTATCATTATTCCTTGCTGCTATAATTTAAAATTCTAAACTTCGGATACCTGCAAGTGGGCTCGAGATTGCATATTCGTGAGACTCTCGTATGTGTTTGTTTCTGTTTCTGTGTTTTAGTATACTGTAATTCTTAGAGGTGGTTTGGTTTGGGGGCATCCAAGATTCCCATCTTGGGTAGGGAATGTTATATGCCCGCGTTTGGTTTGCGGCATCTTTCACGTAGGAATGTCACATTCCCACCGAGGTGGGAATGTTGAGGGTTTTGGGTGGGAATGTGATTCCCATCCAAGAGGTAGGTATTCTTAGATTACCACCTTAATTTCTCCTACTTTTATAGTAATTTGTCATTTATACCCTTAATTTTATACTTCTTTTATTTTATAAATTTAGATATTTATATTCTAAAAAATGCTAAATATGTGAAATTTAATTTTAAAAATCAATTGAAAAATTATAAATTATTTAAAATATTTTTTAAATAAATATTCTCACAGTATTTGCTTAAAATTTATTTATCTTCTATATAAAAAATGAAAATAATAAGCATTTAGTGATATTAAATTACTAACTATCATACAATAAATTATATATAATGATTTTTTATATTTTTAAAATAAATCGGTTTAAATATTATCACTATTTTGTAGCAAAATGATATATTTATAAATTTGTTCAATTAAAATTTAAAGACATTATAATAAATTGATTAGAAATGAAAATCTGAGATTTCCAATCTAACCAAACGCAATAATCTTAAAACTAGGATTCCCAGCAATCTCATATTCCGAGTAATCTTACATTCCCAGCAATCACATTCCCACGGTAATCTAAGATCCCTCCAAACCAAACGGACCCTTATTTTTTAATTCTACATCCCTGTCCTGCATTTTTTTTTTTAACTAACTTTCCTTTTACATTTTCAAATAACATTGACAGTAGGTTAAGAAGAGAGTTTGGTTTGATTGAAATTATTAGTGAATAATTCGTTTAGTCAGATTCAAATACAATTCCCAGTAACTTCGTTAGATTGGATCACTAAAATATCTTTAACAAAAACCCCCACCGTTTTAATCTTTATTTTCAAAGCATAAACTGACATCTATTTCCTTTATCTATATGCATCAATTTAGTGTTAAAATTTAAAGTCCACAAATTTAAAAAATACCCAGTATGATGATTTTACAATATATTGAAAATTTTGACAAATTTCCCACACACGAGTATTTTCTAAAATTGAAATAAGAATGAATCCCGGTTTTGATTTTATTTAATGAAACCAATTTATGAAGGTGGAGTTGGGATTGGGGATATATTTATAGGTTGTCACGTTTTTATTTACTCGTGTTAAGAAATTGTGCCCCCGAAAGCGCACGGAGTCAAAAATTGCAGTATTTATAGTAAGTACCGGATCGTTCACTGGAGGATGTGCGATAGAAAAAGGGCCCACGTCGTTTTATAAGATTTTCCACTCGTATTACTCGATTCAAGTTTGTGTTTGATTATCAACTACTTGACAGAATTTAAACTAAGCTATGAAAGCAATTAAAATTATGCTAAAAAGCAGATAAAATTATTCTAGAAAGCAATTAAATTTATTCTAAGAAAGCAATTAAAATTACTCTAATAAAGCGATAAAATTTATTCTACGAAAGCAGTATTATACTAATCTATCTATCATTAATCTAGAAAGCAGATTTAAATTGCGACAGAAGAGACAGGAAGAAAAGAATAAAGATTGGACAAGATTCAGATGAAACACAATTAAATTCCCATTTTGTTACACAGATCTTAGCTCGGGATAATCCTTTCAGTTAGCTAACTCTCATGCTCCTATACTATGTTCCCTTTAACAGACAGGTACTTACAGCACAGGTTTACATGCTCTTAAGACAACAAAATCTAAGATACCACAAACTCATAACTCCCCTTGCAATGCCTTGCAGGAGTATGTTAGTCATCTGTGGTCGACAAGCAACACCTGACAAATCATTAATTGAAATGCCAAGTACTCCCATCATTCCCCCGGTCACACCCGAAGATTTAAATGAAGCCCTGAACTATTCCATAACTCCCATTCCTAGTAACAGTTAGAAGTTCTCTCAATACATCCGAGTGACCTCTATACAAGCATTTAAAAGAAAGCGGTAAAGAAAGCATTTAAAATCCTATCACTCAGAGGTTTTAAAAGCATCATACTGGTAGTAAATGAGAGCCCCCAGTCTTAAGGACCGGACGCAGATCAAGAATTCCCGGACATCAGTAAACCGCTCGCAGTGTTTACCTATTCCCGGGTGGTTATGAGATACAAACTAATGAAACAAACTAATAAATTAGTTTGTTCTGGATGCACTCACTCAAGACTCAAAAATAGGCTCTGGCAGAAGAGTATAGCAGTTGAAAGAGTATTCAACCCTATATTAGAAAATAACCAAGGCCCACATGTTGTTCTTCTAGTATTATCTATCACACCTTATCTGAATCCAAGTGGATTCTGATTCAGTGCAATATTTAAAATAAGATTTCCAACATACAACAATTTTGGAAATTGATGTTTGAAAATCATTCCCTAAACAGGTACTAAACTCTCAATTAAAACACAGATTCTTTCAGTTTAGATGGGACTTAATCGCTGACTCTGCTTCTAATTTTCCCAAAATCAACCCTCGATCGGATATGAGTTAGACATAACTGAGGGATTTATCCCTTACTTAGATCCGGATTTTATAAATGAATTTTTGTTGGAAATTTATTGTGAAACATCTGATTTAAATCAAGACTCCTATGTCCAAGGGAAGGATCCCAAAATAATTTAACCACATTATCTATATAATATTATCATGCATAAATTTATAAGGAAGTGTAAAATTAAGCTAACCCAAAATATAAGGTGGGTTTAGACAGAATGTGACACACAAAGATGAAATAGCCAGAGATGAGAGGAGTTCAAAAGAACATTTTATTTGGCTAAAAAGATGACAAAAATAATCAGGATAATCCGGACTGCAAACATCTGCTATCCAGGTCCTAACTATTCCAGGTAGGATGATTTTAGACAGCAGAAGACCTTAAATGACAGTGATCGATATAATCAAGATTTCTACTATCTGAGAAATGAGATAAAAACCTACATATTTTCTCACTATAATACCAGTCAAACGGTGTTGATCGACACCATCTGATAATATTACAGTTTGAAATTCGGGTTTGAAAATAAAATAAGAAAATAAAACTGTAACACCCCGGTTTTGATAACCCAGGCCAGGATGTCACCGCCACACCTTCCCAAGCAAGACGCGAACCATTTCGAGCTCACTAGAGAAGATGCTAAGGCTAAGTTGTACCAACACTTAAAAATAATTTAAAAATCATTCAATAAGTGCCCGAAGGTTTAAATCAGAGTTAAGTCTAACATGCATAATTTAAAACAGTGCGGAAGCTAAGGGCCAAACACGGCCAAACATGAGTTTGGAGTTCGTAAAAGAATTTAAAACAAGTGCGACAAGTCTTCGGAAATTCTCATCCCAAATGTAAATGCCATGCGCTAATCTTCAACATCTGAAAAAAATGAGACAACGTATCTATCAGTACAACGGTACTGAGTAAGTTAGTATATAGCATTACGAATTTTAGAGTTTTAGAAGAGAGATTTAAAGTTGGAATTTGAAATTTTAAAAAGGAAGGTCGAGTAAAAATAATTCCGGAAGATTCTTACACTTTGCCATACGAATCATATATCATTGTTCATTTTTATCGAGAAAAACCATTCTTGGGGAATCAAACCCACAAGAGTTCAAACATATTCTCTTACCAATGTTTCCATATGATCGAGGACATCATTGTTTCCAGAACTCAAATACCTTCTTTTACCATTGTTCATTATGATCGAGGACAACCATTCTTGGGGAATCGAACCCGCAAGAACTCAATATACATCCTAGGGAATCGAACCCATAAGAGTCAATAATATCCTGGGGAATCGAACCCGCAGGAAAAACATACACCTTGGGGAATCGAACCCTCAAGGCAAGTGAAAGCAGCGGACCATATACAGACACACTCCGGAGCCCTAAATAACCCATACGGATACATCTAGGAGTATAGACTCATAATAACACGCAACATAATTTCTTTGGCGCCGTTTTGGCCACCAAAAAGAGGGGGCGGCCCCGAGCTCACGCTAAGTGCACTTACCCTCCAAAGTTGGGCATCTAACTCGATCAAAACTTACAAGGTTTCAAAATTCACATTTTAATCATTAAAAAACATTATTACATTCCCAGAGTTCATAATATTCACAAATGAGTAGCAATTGACTCACTAATCATCAAATCGCACGAAACCAAATTTACCGGTAAAAGCCTCACTGTGGCAGTCTTCAAACTCGCACTAGGAAATGTAGTAAAACGTTTTAGAAAATTCTGAAAATTTTACAGGTGCTAGGAAACATCAAAATAAGCATTTTTTAGAAATAGTCTTTATCAAATTCGGACTCTAAATGGCCTAAAGAAAATCATTTCAGAAACACATCTTTCAAAGGGTATAGGATTTACTGTTCACCCGACCACAGTTCCTTTAAAAATTCATAACAATTCCAAGACTGATCTAAAGTTTCTGAAATTTTACAGGGATAAACTAGATACATAGATGAACAACTTTCATGAAGGAACCAACCATTGAAAACGATCGTATATGGGAGTAATACGGACAAGAAAACTGACTACACCATGATACTAAAACTGTCATCAGAAAACTCAGAAATACCAGATGATTTTTCGACGCCTAAATCATGTTCAAAAATTGTGAAAATTTACAGAGATCATAGTCAAGATGTTAGAAACATTTTTCATTTAGGAAAGATTTTCCAAAAACGATCGGATCTAGGCGAAAAACGATGAACAAAAGAAACTATACGGATAAAACCCTAGCAAACAGATTTGGCAAGGAATGGAATTCGAGTTGTATCTCAATGGATACTCAACCAAAACCCCTAAAATTTGAAAAGCACAACACTAACTTACTTTGGGTGAGTCTTGGATCGAAATCCTCCTTTGTGTTTGCTCCAAAATCAAACAACACAGTCCACTCTTCCGAAATCTACCGAACGAATCCTATTTTGGGGTTGTATGGAGAAAAATTTGATGTTAGGGCTTGATAATCGAATTCAAGGACAAGGATTCGGATCAGAAATCTTACCTAGACGTAGGAGGATGGATTGCAACCCTCCAAACTCGACCAAGGCCCTAGGAACAAGAAGAACAACACTCACCAACTCACAACACTCAAAAGGAGAATGATTTTCGGATGGGTGAATGGGGGTGGATTTTGGGATTGTTTAAGGAGAAGTATTGGTGAGTTTATCATTTCCAAGAGTCCCTTAATGCTTCTAGGAAAGGTGGGAGGGATTTAATTCAGTCAATACTCGTAATTGACACCCCCAATCCAACATTAATCCTCCCTTGTTCAACATGGTTCAATTAATCTCATGTTGGCTCATGTTCCCACATTAATCCAGCTTTGTATGGAGTTTAATACATCCAAAAACCATCCAAAGGAGTCTCAATACATCTCATAAGGTCTGGGAATTGAATTTGGATCAATTGGAATCACCAACCTCGGAAAACAAAGTGAGAAACGCGTTGAACGTGTTGGACTGCCGCCCCTGTAGGGCGGCGCGCCGGTGGCACGCTACCGCGCGACCACCAGGCTTCGGCCTTTCTCTTTTTTTTTATATATAAATATTATGATTTTAAATTCTAAAAATCATAATATGGAATTATCCGAGATCGTTGGATAATCCGATAACTCTCTTCGAGTTGCGAATGTCCGAAAATATTTAATTCCGCTCTCTCGGAATTATTTCGGTTTTAATAATTAAATCCAAATCTTTAATTTTGGATTTAAAACTCGATGTTGATTTCTCGGGTATTACAGTCTACCCCCCTTAGAAATCAACTTCGCCCTCGAAGCACTCGGAAAGCAACACCAATATAGACAAGTAGTTTGCACGCATAGAAATATTGAGGCTCGAAAATTAAATTCTTACCTCAATGCGTGACATCTCTGCGGGGTATCACATCCTCTCCCCCTTAGGACTACAGTTATGTCCCCATAACTGCCTATGAATTTTCTTCTTGCAATTGCTTTAACAATTCAGTAATTTTTAAGGTCCAATTCTAATAGATTCGGAAAGAGTTCTAAATTCTTAATTATTATCGGGATTCCATCATGTCCTTTAGTACACAATACCACTTTTTCCGATGATAATTGAATTCCAAAGTTGATCGCTCTAGGTTCCGATAGATTTCATGCGGGTAAAGTTCTTGATCGAAATCAAAGAACACTTGTACCAGAATCAAATAAAATCTTGGCAGATACGCCTAAAACAATAAACGTACCTACGATCACCTCTTCATGAGCTAGCAACCCAGCTCGATTCATGATACTCAATCGTCCTTATGCTCTCCTTGGTTTCCTTGCTGGTTGCGATTCTGTTGTGGCATCTGTCCTTGATTATTGGGCTGATTTGCCCCAGTCGGACGATTCTCGTGAGGAGGGTTTACCAGATCCAACCTCTTCTCAATCATCTCCTCACGAATATTGCATTCTCTAATCATGTGGTCTTCCCCACCACATCTATAACAAGTCCCACGCTTAGGGCACTCGCGCACCAGATGCGCTTTGTGGCACTGCGGGCATCGTGGTATGGATGTACCACGGGTGTCATTTCTTTTGTTATTCAAACCTCTGTGTGCCTTCTTCTTAGGTCCATCGAACCTAGTTTGACCTTTGTCCTTCCTCAATTTGTTATTATTGTTACTTCGATTCTTTTTCTCAAATCCTTGCGAGCCCTTGGTCGACTCACCATTGTCCTTACGCTTCAATCGCTGGACACGAGCGATTGCTACAGCTCGATCATACACTGCCTGAAGTGAAGTGTGTTGTCCTCCCACCAGTATCTCCCTAATACTGAGGTTCAACCCCATTTCGAATTTCTGAGCCTTGTTAGAATCAGTCGGCACAAGTCTCGGAGCAAAGCGAACTAGCTCCTTGAACTTTGCATAGTACTCCTGCACCGTTTTTCCTCCTTGTCTTAAGTTAATAAATTCTTCATACTTTGCAGCCTTAGTGCTCAATGGATAAAACCTCTCTCTCAACGCTTCCTCAAATTCTCCCCATGTATAAACCTTCTCAACTTCGGCAAATCTCCTTGGAGATGTTGCCACCACTCGTCCACCTCTCCATCTAGATAATAGGTCGCCACTCGAACCTTCTCGTCCTCGGGGCATTTGATGGCAGTAAGAAGCTTGTCAAAAGTTCGGATCCAATTCTCCAACTTGGTCGGGTCCTCTTGGCCGTCATAATGAGGTGGTTTGTAGGGGTTCACCAATGCTAGGTGGTTGACTCGGGCTACCGACGGTGGTACACCCGCTTGTGCACGTTGCACCTCGGCATTTCCTAGTGCTACGAGGACTTCCTCAATATTCCTTAGACGCTCATCCATATTGTTGGGAACAGAAGGTACTCGCCCTCCTACGTTTTGAGGAATGTCATTGTCGTTAGGTGCGTTAGCATCACCGCTGTTTGGGTCTACCCTCCTTGGCCTTCCCCTAGGTGCCATTTTCTGTTATTCAAGCACGCGAAGATGAGTTTCTAGTCTAAGGCATGTTAGCAGTCAGGAAGATCTAATGATAGGAAGGGTAAGAGGAGAGAATAGATATGTGCAAACTAAGCACCCTTGATCAAGTTCTAAGGCTAAAGCAAGATTAGATTCAAGTTAGTGGCTCTAAGGCAAAGTCAAGCAACATACTAACTAAGAACGTTATCAAATACACGTGACTTGCATATATATACTTTGGAGCATTTATGAAAATGATGGATGTATGCAAATGCATCCCCCAAAAAAAATTTATGCATTTTTCAAGACTTGTCGGAACAATTGTTATATAATTCCCATGGATTTTAAAATAAAATTCATTTCCATGGAAATAATATCTTAAAAGGGTTTTAAAATAATATTTAAAATTTTGGGCCTCTATATTGGGCCGAAAAATAATAGCTTTAAAATTTTTTCGGGCTCTGATACCACTTTTTAACACCCCGGTCTTGATAACCCAGGCCAGGATGTCACCGCCAACACCTTCCCAAGCAAGACGCGAACCATTTCGAGCTCACTTGAGAAGATGCTAAGGCTAAGTTGTACCAACACTTAAAAATAATTTAAAAATCGTTCAATAAATGCCCGAAGGTTTAAATCAGAGTTAAGTCTAACATGCATAATTTAAAACAGTGCGGAAGCTAAGGGCCAAACACGGCCAAACATGAGTTTGGAGTTGTAAAAGAATTTAAAACAAGTGCGACAAGTCTTCGGAAATTTCCATCCCAAATGTAAATGCCATGCGCTAATCTTCAACATCTGAAAAAAATGAGACAACATATCTATCAGTACAACGGTACTGAGTAAGTTAGTATATAGCATAACGAATTTTAGAGTTTTAGAAGAGAGATTTAAAGTTAGAATTTGAAATTTTAAAAAGGAAGGTCGAGTAAAAATAATTCCGGAAGATTCTTACACTTTGCCATACGAATAATATATCATTGTTCATTTTTATCGAGAAAAACCATTCTTGGGGAATCAAACCCACAAGAGTTCAAACATATTCTTTTACCAATGTTTCCATATGATCGAGGACATCATTGTTTCCAGAACTCAAATACCTTCTTTTACCATTGTTCATTATGATCGAGGACAACTATTCTTGGGGAATCGAACCCGCAAGAACTCAATATACATCCTAGGGAATCGAACCCATAGGAGTCAATAATATCTTGGGGAATCGAACCCGCAGGAAAAACATACGCCTTGGGGAATCGAACCCTCAAGGCAAGTGAAAGCAGCGGACCCTATACAGACACACTCCGGAACCCTAGATAACCCATACGGATACATCTAGGAGTATAGACTCATACTAACACGCAACATAATTTCCTTGGCGCCGTTTTGGCCACCAAAAAGAGGGGGCGGCCCATCGAGCTCACGCCAAGTGCACTTACCCTCCAAAGTTGGGCATCTAACTCGATCAAAACTTACAAGGTTTCAAAATTCATGTTTTAATCATTACAAAACATTATTACATTCCCAGAGTTCATAATATTCACAAATGAGTAGCAATTGACTCACTAATCATCAAATCGCACGAAACCAAATTTACCGGTAAAAGCCTCACTATGGCAGTCTTCAAACTCGCACTAGGAAATGTAGTAAAACTTTTTAGAAAAATCTGAAAATTTTACAGGTGCTAGGAAACATCAAAATAAGCATTTTTCTTTGAAGTAGGCTTTATCAAATTCGGAATCTAAATGGCCTAAAAAAATCATTTCAGAAACACATTTTTCAAAGGGTATAGGATTTACTGTTCACCCGACCACAGTTCCTTTAAAAATTCATAACAATTCCACGAGTGATCTAAAAATTCTGAAATTTTACAGGGATAAACTAGACACATAGATGAACAATTTCATGAAGGAACAACCATTTAAAATGATCGTAGATGGGAGTAATACGGACAACAAAACTGACTACACCATGATACTAAAACTGTCATCAGAAAACTCAGAAATACCAGATGATTTTTTGACGCTTAAATCATGTTCAAAAATTGTGAAAATTTACAGAGATCATATTTAAGATGTTAGGAACATTTTTCATTTAGGAAAGATTTTCCAAAACGAACGGATCTAGGAGAAAAACGATGAACAAAAAAAACTATACGGATAAAACCCTAGCAAACAGATTTGGCAAGGAATGGAATTCGAGTTGTATCTCAATGGATACTCAACCAAAACCCCTAAAATTTGAAAGGCACAACACTAACTTACTTTGAGTGAGTCTTGGATCGAAATCCTCCTTTGTGTTTTCTCCAAAATCAACCAACACAGTCCACTCTTCCGAAATCTACCGAACGAATCCTATTTTGGGGTTGTATGGAGAAAGTTTGATGTTAGGGCTTGATAATCGAATTCAAGGACAAGGATTCGGATCAGAAATCTTACCTAGACGTAGGAGGATGGGTTGCAACCCTCCAAACTCGACCAAGGCCCTAGGAACAAGAAGAACAACACTCACCAACTCACAACACTCAAAAGGAGAACGATTTTCGGATGGGTGAATGGGGGTGGATTTTGGGACTGTTTAAGGAGAAGTATTGGTGAGTTTATCATTTCCAAGAGTCCCTTAATGCTTCTAGGAAAGGTGGGAGGGATTTAATTCAGTCAATACTCGTAATTGACACCCCCAATCCCACATTAATCCTCCCTTGTTCAACATGGTTCAATTAATCTCATCTTGGCTCATGTTCCCACATTAAACCAGCTTTGTAGGTAGTTTAATACATCCAAAAACCATCCAAAGGAGTCTCAATACATCTCATAAGGTCAGGGAATTGAATTTGGATCAATTGGAATCACTAACCTCGGAAAACAAAGTGAGAAACGCGTTGAACGTGTTGGACTGCCGCCCCTGTAGGGCGGCGCGCCGGTGGCACGCTACCGCGCAACCACCAGGCTTCGACCTTTCTCTCTCTTTTTTTTTATTTATTTAAATATTATGATTTTAAATTCTAAAAATCATAATATGGAATTATCCGAGATCGTTGAATAATCCGATAACTCTCTTCGAGTTGCGAATGTCTGAAAATATTTAATTCCGCTCTCTCGGAATTATTTCGGTTTTAATAATTAAATCCAATTCTTTAATTTTGGATTTAAAACTCGATGTCGATTTCTCGGGTATTACAAAAACTGTATTCAGACAGGGACTGACTGAGTGGCTACTTCATTTCCCGGTAAGAGGACCGTTCGCCTGACCTCGTCAGTCACTATCCAAACCATGCAAAATAACATATAGTAATTAATACACAGACTACGGGCTACTTCATTTCCCGGTAAAGGGACCGTCCGCCAACATTATTCTATGATATTTTTCACTATTCGTTTCACACAATACATGTAAAGACAAAAATAAAATAAAGAAATATTTTTGGGATTATGATGAATAAAGAAAAATAATCTTGTATGAGAGACATTGGTTTCTCATTCAAGTTATGGAAATTATTCCATAATCACTCTTTATGTTCTAAATAATCTCTCATTCCATAATTAATTAATTAATTACAGTCCGGATTATATACTTAGATCGTTAGAGTTTAATTTTGTAGAAAAATCTTTTAATGGAACTAAACAAAATTCTTTATATCACATTAATCATGGGTTGAGATCATTGGATTTCAACCTCAAAATATTAATATAAAGGTTCAATTAATTAAGTGAGAAAAATGGAGAAATGGAAAATTTGGCAAAAAAAGGCCATTACGACGCTAGGCGGATTTTACGACGTGATCCTAGGATCACGTCGTGAGGCTAGCATCGTCATGGGTTGGTGAAAGAAGATGTAAAAATTTTTGGGTTTAATGGTTCATGTACGACGCTAAACGTGATTACGACGTGGAACATTGGTTCACGTCGTAGGTTTAAACGTCGTGCATGTTGGATTAGAAAATGGGGGACTACGACGCTAAGCAAGTGCTACGACGTCAAACATGGTTCACGTCGTAGGGTTTAGCGTCGTAGTAAGGGAAAGATGGTTTTTGAAAAAGTAGGGATACTATGACGCTAGGCATTAAGTTACGACGCTATCCTAGGATAGCGTCGTAGGATGATTTTTAGAAGTGTTGGTAAAATTGGGGGGGGGGGGGGGGGGTACGACGCCAAACATTAAATTACGGCGCTCTAGGATAGTGTCGTGAGCTTAGCGTCGTAGAGCAAATTTTTCTTAAGTTTGGGATAACTACGACGTGGAACCTCACTTACGACGCCAACCTAGGTTAGCGTCGTAGGGCGGTTGGCGTCGTAGCCACCCCAGAACATAAGTTGTTGGTCGGGTAATGCAATCTATGCGATTGCAAGACCCTTTTTCGGATTTTATGGTCCATCGTTTGGTATTAACCAATTATGTCGTGACACTATCCGTGCCCCGACGTGGTATATGCCAAAAATTTCCCAAGTTCCTCCAATTTTAGAAGTATGCACAAACAAAATAATATCATCCACATTTTAGATCTATTAAACTAAAACTAAAAATAAAAATAAAACATCTAAAATATAATAAAACAACTACCAAATAAAATTAAAGCTGAACTATACTAAGAGACTAAAATTTAAACTAAATCTACTCTAATAATTCTATAAAGTGATGAACATTACATATTTGTGCATTTATTAAATCAAGTAAAGCATTTAAAATCTATCTAAACAAATAAGAATGGTCAAGTGACCAAAACAAGTAAAAGAAAAGAAAACAGAGACCAAAACAAGTAAAAAATTAAGAAAAGAGTGACTGTTATGGACATAAATTCCATGGACAGATTTTTGTGGAGCTTTTTCTTGTATATCTCATCAAAAGCAATAAAATCTAAGAATAACCCATTATTTGGGTGTTCTCCAATTACTTCTACACCACAAAGCTTTAAATATGAAAAATGCTACTCTAAAATGGTTCAAAACCACTGTTTACAAACTAATCTACAACTAAAACTAACAGAAATTAATTTACATTACAGAAATTAAGCTAAACTAGCTATCTAGAATTTTGCTTCTTTTTTTTTGTGTGAGCATCCCAGTAACAGCACCTGGGTACTGTTCAAAAAATGGGAGCTACTGTTCAAGGAGAAGGAAACAACTATTTATAGATGGAGGAGAAAACCCTAGGCCCATTAGGCCCATTACGACGCAGAAGAAAAAACTACGACGCGGAACAGCTTTCACGTCGTGCAATACAATTCAATCCATTCTGGGCTTTCCGTAGACGGGGACGGACCTCGAGGTCCAGGAAGAAGGAGACAAATATTTTGCACTATGGGACCATAGATCCTAGGAACCTCCCAACTATTTAATCACATGGGAAATTGCAAATTGATTGAATTCACGTGACCAGCTTCCCTTTTCCTTCTCTCCTACGACCTTATCCTCCTGCGACCTTATACAAGCGTAGCGTCGTAGCTTCTTTTCTGTCTAGCGTCGTAGCTTTTTTGTCTCACTTTTTCTACGACGCTATCCTCAATTTAGCGTCGTAGCTCTCTTTTGTGTAGCGTCGTAGCTACTTTTTTTGTGTAGCATCGTAGCTGCTTTTTTGTGTAGCGTCGTAGCTGTTTTTTTCCTTCTTCCTCTTCTTTTTCTCTTTCCTCTTCCACTTTCTTTCTTCTCTCCCATTTTCTTTCTTCTTCTATTCTCTTTGCTGGTTCTTCAGAAATTTGGGGAAATAACTTTGGGGGTTTGTTGGAGCTGTTGAAGAGGGGTGGCCGGAGAGCTCGCGGGATGAAGGAGGTGGTCGGCGAGATGAGGGGCTGCGATCGGAAATGAGGAGATGGTGAGCGGCGCTGGTGCCGATGCTCGCCGGAGTGTCGAGCGCCGGAGGCGACGATGAAGGCAGAGGCGGAGCTCGGTGGTGGTGGCTGAAGACAGATCTGGAGTTGGCGGCGGCTGGAAATCGAAGCTATCGCCGGAGAATGGCGGGGCTGAGGGATCTCGTCGGAAGATGGAGAGGGGGCGGCTGCGACTTGCGGCGGCAGGATGCTGCTTCGGTTGTGGCGGAGGTTGGAGTGGTAGATCTGGTGGCGGTGGTCAGATTTGGAGTGGAGAGCAGCGGCTGGAGATGGGAGACGGCGGAAGATGTAGGCGACGGAGAGGAGATGGATGCGCCGGTGCTTATGGTGGTGCGGTGATTGCGATGAGTGGAGGTGGAGAAGATGGTGGTGCCGCGGGGATGGCCGGAGTAATGAGGAAGATGATGGTGCTGCCGGCGGCTTGGAGGGTGGCAGCGATGGTGACTGAGGCAGCGAGGGCTGCTGGATGGTGGTGGTGCGGGACTGTTGAGATGAGCAGCGGTGGTGGTGGATGATGCTGCCGGCGGGGCTTGCGGCTGTGGCTGGGTGTGTCGGAATCGGAGGTGGAAGCGGCCGGCGGTTGGGGTTGTTGAAGATGGCGAGGATGATGCTCGCCGGGATGTTGGCAATGACTGGAGGCGCCGGAGAAGGTGGCTGGAGCTGAAAAACGGTAGGGTGTTAGGGTTAGGGTTAGGGTGGTTTGGGCTTGGAGATGGTGTTTGGGCCGAGACAATGGTTGGAGTTTGGACTGAATTGGATTGAAAGTATTGGGTCAGATTAAATTAAATGGGAGATGGGCCAACTCACCTGCACTTAATTAAAAATTGATTAGTGGACCAATTATTTTTCATTATAGAAGGAAATAAAAATAAAAATAAACATAAAAATATAAATATATACATCAAAATATAAAATAATATAAATATGGATATTTATTCCACTTGATTATTTGGCTTGTGTTTCTTTTAATGGACCCGTGTTCCACCGAATAAATACCACCAAACAATAATTTATCAAGTGTGGGATTTTTAATATTTTATCATGTTTTTTGGATTTTTTAAACACAAATTTAATAAAATAACAATATTTTTGTGTTTTTCAATACCAGCTTATAATTTATACAAACTTGAACATATATGTCAAATTAACTGCTTTCTTATTTAAATAAGACCGAAATGCGATCAAATTCCCATGTTTAGACACGGAAATAGATTGAAAATAATGGTCAATTTTGGCCATTATCATATATCAATCCAAAATTAGTTGTAAATTAGTTGAATGCATTCAACCAAAATTCAGGTGAGGAATATGGATACAGGGAGTACTTGTTATCTCTAGGGGTTTAATTGTGATAAAATACTAATTTGTGATTCAGAGCTGAGGTCTGCATCATATTCTCATGTTCAACTTCTTTAATGGCTATTGCATAAAGTTGTAATTGCTTCTGTTATAAAACATTTCAGAAAGAACTCTATGACCTTATATTGGAGACAAATGAAGAGTGTTTGAGACTGTGCAGACCAGGGACAACTATTCGAGAAACACACTACTACTCGGTAAAGCACAGACTGCATTTGTTCTTTCTTATTTTGTTTTCTTCTACAGTTGAGAGATATTTAGATCAATTACTTTTATTATTTCTCGTATCTATGTTTTTTAATCTCTCATTTCATGCATACAGTTTAAATTAATGGTTGGATTCTAAATAACTATAGTACCATAATCTCCTTTGATGTGTGCAGTTAGGGTATACAATTCCCAATTCATTAGCATGTGCTGAGTTGAGGTATTGTGTAGGCTTCACAATTCGTCAATGCTAATTTATTTGTGTCTGGTGAGACTGGTTGGCCTACACAATTCATATAGTATTGTGAATTATGCATTCAGGTGATCCTCAACAGTTAATGTGGACTGATCCGTCCCATTCATCATTAAAAGGGTTGCTGGTGGGTGGGCAATGAATTCGGTAGATGGGGATTGCTGAAATCCTTGTCTATAAATACCGTGCTGCACTTCACTTCTAAATACACCAGTAGCAATACAAGGCATTGCAAAAGTAAAGGCAAATCACTAGCCTACTTTTGATCCCTGCCTCTGTATTTTCTTCTACTATTGCTTCTAGCCTTTGTGAGTGTTTCTCGTTGAGAGGGTTTTGTGGTATAGGATTATTTCCTATAGCTTTTGTAATATTGTTTCTCCCTCATAATGAAATAATAATTCGGTGGGGCCCGGAGGACGTAGGCAAATTTGTGCCGAACCTCGTTAAATCTTGATGTTCTCTTTATTGTTTAATTAATTGCTCTATTATTCCACAACAATTGGTATCAGAGCCTTGGTTGCATAGTATGCTCTGTGGTCGCAGCTAAGCTGATCTTCCACATCAGAAACGCATCTCGGTTGAGCTACCGTTTGTGAGCTATTAATTAAACTTTGAAGCAGAAATGGCGGATAGGTCCGGTGAAACGGCAACTTCAGATTCGAAGCCGTTGGTGACATCGTCATCACGGACGATGGTTTCAAATGCCAAATTTGACGTCGAAAAATTCGACGGTACCAATAATTTTGGCATGTGGCAGTGCGAGGTGTTGGAGATCTTGTACCAGCAGGAGCTGGATGGGGCACTTGAAGAAACCAAACCAGATGATGTTGATGATAAAGACTGGACGAGGATCAACCGTCTTGCGTGTGGTACAATTCGGCTATGTCTCTCAAAGGAGCAGAAGTATCCGCTTATGAGAGAGACGATGGCGCACAGACTGTGGAAAGAACTGGAAGATAAATTCATGAAAAAGAGCACGGAGAACAAGCTCTACATGAAGACGAAGCTGTATCGATTCCAGTATTTGCCCGGTACCACGATGAATGAACACATAACAAGATTCGATTCTTTGGTCACCGATTTATTGAATCTCGACGAGAAGATAGATGACGTTGACAAGGCGCTGATACTGTTAGCTTCGCTCCCCAATGAATACGAGCATATAATTGTTAGTATAATGACTGGAAAGGAAACAATTTCTTTTAAAGAAGTTACCACTGCCTTATATTCTAACGAGATCAGAAAGAAGGATAAGTTAGAACACAGGAGTTTGACTGGTGAAGCCCATAACGTTCGAGGCCGTAGCCACAAGTACAAGCCAGGCAGAAGAGGCAGATCCCAGTCAAGAGGCAGAGTGTCAAAAGACGAATGTATCTTTTGTCATGAGAAAGGACATTGGAAGAAAGATTGTCCTAAGCTGCAAAAGAAAAAGGGGAAAGCGGTAGCATAGGCTTGTGTTGCTGATAGTGATGAGACAGAGTATTCTTTAGCTTGTATCTCATCTGTAACGTGCACTGACGACTGGTTGCTAGACTCAGGATGCTCATTCCACATGTGTTCCAGGAAGGAGTGGTTTGTCAACCTTGAAAGTGTTGACGGTGGAGTTGTCTACCTAGCCAACAATATTGCCAGATAGCTGGAGTTGGCTCAGTATATCTGAAGAACCACGATGGAACAACCAAGGTGCTGACGGAAGTTCGGTACATACCGAAATTTGCCAAGAACCTCATATCAGTGGGAGCCTTGGAAGCCAAAGGCCACTCCATCAACATTCAGAATGGGATTATAAAAGTGATCTCGGGAGCACTTGTCGTCATGAAAGGTATAAGGAAAAATAGCTTATACCACTTCCAGGGCAATACAGTGGTTGGCATTGCAGCAGCAATATCAGAAGCAGACAAGGAAGAGGAGATGACCAAGCTATGGCATATGAGGCTTGGGCATGCTGGGGAAAAATCCTTGCAGACTCTGGCAAAGCAAGGATTATTAAAGGGTGCAAAGACTTGCAAACTTGAATTTTGCGAGCAGTGTGTTCTGGGAAAGCAAACGCGGGTGAAGTTCGGAACAGCAATCCATAACACTAAAGGCATTATGGATTACATTCACTCAGATGTGTGGGGACCTACCAAGACGGCTTCTCTGGGAGGAAACTATTATTTTGTAACGTTCGTTGATGACTTTTCCCGGAGAGTATGGGTGTATCCCATGCGAACAAAAAATGAAGCATTCGGGAAATTCCTCTCTTGGAAGAAAATGATGGAGAACCAGACGGGGAGAAAGATTAAAGTGCTTCGATCTGATAACGGCACGGAATATCGAAATGACCCTTTTTTCGATTTGTGCAAGAAGGAAGGTATTTCCCGACATTTCACTGTGCGGGACACGCCACAACAGAATGGCGTGGCTGAACGGATGAACCGAACCTTGTTGGAGAAAGTTCGGTGTATGTTGTCCAATGCTAATTTGGGCAAGCAGTTCTGGGCTGAAGCGGTGACATATGCGAGCCATCTAATCAATCGACTACCATCAACTGCACTTAAAGGCAAGACACCTTTGGAGTCATGGTTTGGCAAACCTGCAAATGATTATGATTCTTTACGTGTGTTCGGTTCCGCTGCCTATTATCACGTAAAAGAATCAAAGCTGGATCCGAGGGCGAGAAAAGCTGTTTTCGTAGGGATATCTTCTGGAGTAAAAGGATATCGCTTATGGTGCCCGGAGCTGAAAAAGGTGATCTTTAGCAGAGATGTTACCTTCAACGAATCGATAATGTTGAATAAGGTAACCAAGCAGCAGACGGATAGTACTCCTCAGCAGGTGGAGCATTATCCCCAACAGGTGGAGTTTCAAACATCTACAACCAGAGAGGTAGATGGTCAACCAATAGAAAACGATGGTCCAAGTACCGAAGAAGAGCCCAGTGAAAGTGGGGTTTTAACCCAAGAACCTCAGGAGCAACAAGATTTACCAATTGCAATTAGGAGGCCAAGAAGAGAAATTCGGAGACCTGCTCGTTTCGAAAGTATGCTGGCCTATGCACTTCCTGTTATTGAAGAAGGTATACCACAAACTTTTCTTGATGCAAAAATTAGTCCGGAGAAAGAAAAGTGGAAGAAAGACATGGACGAGGAAATGCATTCCCTTGAAGCAAATCACAGGTGGAAGCTAGCTAAACATCCCAGAGGGAAAAAAGGCAATTGGTTGCAAGTGGGTCTATGCTCAGAAAGAAGGATTTCCAGAAAAGAATGACGTTCGCTACAAGGCAAGATTGGTAGCTAAAGGCTATGCTCAAAAGGAGGGAATTGACTACAATGAGGTATTTTCCCCTGTTGTAAAACATTCCTCTATTCGTATTTTTTTGGCCTTGGTAGCGCAGCTTGATTTGGAACTAGTTCAAATGGATGTAAAGACGGCATTCTTACATGGTGATTTGGAGGAGGAAATCTACATGACCCAACCAGAAGGATTTGAAGTTGCTGGAAAAGAAGATTGGGTTTGCAGGTTGAACAAATCGCTGTATGGATTGAAACAATCACCAAGACAATGGTATAAGCGATTTGATCAATTTATGATTGGCCAGAAGTACACCAGGAGCAGTTTTGATCATTGCGTATATTTCCGTAAGCTACATGATGGATCCTTCATTTATCTTCTTCTATATGTAGATGACATGTTAATTGCTTCGAAACATAGAGGAGAGATAAACAGGTTGAAATCCCAACTCAGCAAGGAGTTTGAAATGAAAGATCTCGGTGAAGCAAAGAAAATTCTCGGTATGGAAATAACGAGAGACAGGAAGAGGGGCACTCTGAGTTTGACTCAGAAGCAATATCTGAAGAAAGTATTGCAGCGGTTTGGCATGACGAACAAAACCAAACCTGTAAGTACACCGTTTGCTCCTCATTTCAAACTTAGTGCTTCACAATGCCCGAAGACGAAAGAGGAACGAGAATACATGTCAAAGGTTCCTTATTCAAATGCGGTGGGTAGCTTGATGTATGCAATGGTGTGTACAAGGCCTGACATTTCACATGCAGTTGGAGTAGTGAGCAGGTACATGCATGATCCCGGTAAAGATCATTGGCAAGCTGTGAAATGGATTCTAAGGTATATCTTGAAAACCTTAGATATTGGGTTTATATTTGAGAAGACTAATGTTACTGGTCAACATATAGTTGGGTACTGTGATTCAGATTATGCAGGAGATCTGGATAAACGTCGATCAACTACTGGATACGTATTTACTCTTGCAAACGCACCAGTTAGTTGGAAGTCTACCTTATAGTCAACCGTTTCTTTGTCAACAACGGAGGCAGAATACATGGCCATTACAGAAGCTGTTAAGGAAGCCATTTGGTTACATGGATTGCTGGATGATTTGGGAATTGGTCAAAAACATGTAACAGTGTTTTGTGACAGTCAAAGTGCCATTCACCTAGCCAAGAACCAGGTGTATCATGCTAGAACCAAGCATATCGACGTGCGGTACCATTTTGTGCGGGAAATAATTGAAAAGGTGGAGTTAAGGTACAAAAGATCAAGACCACCGAGAATCCTGCAGACATGTTGACAAAGGCTGTAACAGGTATCAAGTTCGAACATTGTTTGAACTTGATAAATGTCTCAAGAGATTGAAGTTGGCGCTTAAAAACGCATTTGGAGGTCCTGCCGAATTACGTGACACGAGAGAACCTTGAAGAAGATACCGTGATTGAATTTTGGGACGTACCAAGGTGGAGATTTGTGGACTGGTCCGTCCCATTCATCATTAAAAGGGTTGCTGGTGGGTGGGCAATTAATTCGGTAGATGGGGATTGCTGAAATCCTTGTCTATAAATACCGTGCTGCGCTTCACTTCTAAATACACCAGTAGCAATACAAGGCATTGCAAAAGTAAAGGCAAATCACTAGCCTACTTTTGATCCCTGCCTCTGTATTTTCTTCTACTATTGCTTCTAGCCTTTGTGAGTGTTTCTCGTTGAGTGGGTTTTGTGGTATAGGATTATTTCCTATAGCTTTTGTAATATTGTTTCTCCCTCATAGTGAAATAATAATTCGGTGGGGCCCGGAGGACGTAGGCAAATTTGTGCCGAACCTCGTTAAATCTTGGTGTTCTCTTTATTGTTTAATTAATTGCTCTATTATTCCACAACAGACAACAATATGATTTTATGTTGAAATTTGTTTGTCTGGGAACAATGGATGTGCTACACTCATTACCTCTTATCACTTGTCTCACTTTTAGTGTGTATTAGGTAAATTAGTTGAAAGCTGAAATAGTTTGGTTTTGATTTTGTGTTCTCCAAATTATGATTCTTTAATATGAAACTCTTTGTATTTGTACCTAAATAAAAAGATAATCACTATTGACTCATAGTAACAAGTAGTAGTACGTTGCTATCTTCAATCATTTGTCTTTTGACCTTTCGTTAATGGCAAAAATACTACTGTTGACTCATAGTAACAAATAATAGTACAATACTACTGCTGGTTTTTTTTTTTTTATTTTATTGGGGTTCTTATACCGCCAATTCACTTTGTGACACATAGGAGAGGGGCTTAACATCCATGATCCATCGGTAATATTTTTCAGGCCAGATAGATACAGCCAAGTGGAAGTTTCAAGACACTAATTTGGTGAATCTTTGGCCTATCTTCAAGGTAATGTTATGTTGTTATTTGACATGTTAATTATTACATGATTATCTCTTTATCATGTTACCTTCACTGTCACATGCCAAAATTATATAATGTGAATCTTTAAAAATTGGAATTGTTGAGAACAGAATATTCATGCACTTCCGTATGGGAAAAAAAACCCATTTAGTCCTATACGTCTTTTCAATTTCCAAAACCATCCTACAAATATCGAATTAGACGAATCCGTCCCATAACTACCATAATCATCGCCGAATCCGTCCATGAACCGGTTTTTTCGCTAATCATCGCCGAAACTGTCCCATGACTTCCCTATTGGATGGATGGGTTCGGCAATGATTAGGGTAGTTATGGGACGAGTTTAGCGATGATCAGCAAAAAAATCGGGTCCATGGACGGGTTCGGCTATGATTAGGGTAGTTATGGGATGAATCCGTTTAATTCGATACTTGTGGGACTGTTTTAGAAAGTTTTTTAAATTATGGGACGATTTGAGTTTTTTTTCCCACTTCCATATGGAGCAGTTTCACACTTTTGTATGTTCTTGACTAGAGGCTCTAAGAGCTTGTATGATAAACTTGACTGACGCCTGAACTTAAAGTTTAAAAATTGAATAATTAAGTGGTTGCATCTAAGTCATTAAGTTGTAAATTTAAAAAGAATAGAATTGACCGTTAAATTATTTTTAAGTTTCTAAAAACATATATTTAAAGTTGGATTAGGATTGTATCCTGATTCATGATTTACTGAATCTTTGGATTTCTAGCATTTTATGCTATCTCGTTAAGTTAATTTATGAATTAAAAAATAAATGCATATAACCATTTTTGAATGGATTTTTATGACTCAATTAGGAATAATGTTGCCATAATTACCTCTCTGAAATTTTGGATACACATTTTTCATTCTTTATTGTGCAAGATTTTCGAAGAGATATATAAGGAAATATTTTTTCATTTATATGTAATTTGTTAGATTTTTTTTTCTGAACAGCCTATACATGCTAAGTAAAGTGTTGAATCAATATTCTTTCTTTATTATTTAGTTGTTTGGAAATATTGTTTAGAACTTTTGAATTGCCACTCAAAAGTACTGAATTGTCATTCAAAAGTGTTAATCTATATTTTGATATTATTTAGTTGTTTGGAAATTTTATTAAGCATTTTTGAATTGCTACTCAAAAGTATTGAATTGTCATTTAAAAGTGTTGAATCTATATATTTGAAAATATTTATTAATTCAACATTTTTTAAAATGAATACCAAGGTATCTCCATGCATCATTGGACTATTCAACAGTATTGAATGTTCATTCAACATATATAAGTAATAATATATTAATATATTTGATTTTCTATTTCGAATTTTCTCATGCTACAGCATACACACCCCAGTTACCCACAACATAATTTTCCATGCCATCTGTGGTGGTATCATCAACGGGAGAATTATTTAGATCCATCATTACTAATATTTCTGGAGAGAACAATTGCGATGTCGTTCGGACCTTAATTCTGCCATCATTCTGCCATCATCCGTTTCTTTGTCATCTTGTCCCATTAAACGTTTTTATTATTAATTTATTTCCATAATTCGTGCAGTTAAATTAGGCAGCACTGGGTCACTTAAATAAGTATATAATAATAATTTATGGGCATATCATTGGACTCTACGAATAGCATATTATATTCGCTTTCTACACATTCAGGAAATGATGCAAGGTACTATTCAGGGCCCTAACTCAACCGTTTAAAGTTACTCTTCACTTAGTTGTAATATATGTTTATTAAATCACTTCTTTATGTCAATCATAATATTCAAATTTGTTTAATAATAAAACTACAGTTGTAGATGTAGTTTTCAAACTAGCTTAATTAGTGAATAAGTAATTAAGCTATTAAGATTCAGTGATAAGGGATGTTATCAAACTGTTGTTAAGCATTTAATTGTCTGATTGTTGATTTTGGTTTGGATGCTTGTCTATGTTCGTCTTAGTTTCAGTGTTTCAGTTTTAAATTTGAGACTTGTTTTGTTCTAGAAGTTATTGTTGACATTTTCGTGGACCCAAATAATTCTATATAAATGTAGGCAACAATAAATTATGTCGACATTGAGCACGGAACGCTCATGGATGTATCGGAAATATGATGAAAGGGGACGTGTTTCCATTGAGTTCATCAATGGCATAAATGCATTCATAGATCACTGTCTCTTGCATGCTACATTGGACCGGTCGGGTGAGGAAATTAGATGTCCATGCAAACAACGCAAGCATACGACACGAAAGCCCATTGAGACAGTCAATGAACATTTGTTGATGAAGGGATTTACACGGGATATGAAACTTGGTATCACCACGGGGAGGCATATGCATTCATAGTTGTACCTTGTCGTATGTTATTGTAGAATACAAATTACTTGCCTATTACAATGTTTGACAAGGTTCCAACTGGAAACTCTCATTTAAATGTGTCGTAATCTATAAATAACTATTTGCGTATTTTGATCGCTTTGACATTATGTATATCTTGCAGAGGCAGGTCGTATTTGATGAGCAGTTGTATCCTCTCAGGTCAGACAGCGTTGGGCAGCCAAGCTGCAAGTCAGATACATAGACTTTATAGCAAACAAGAAGAACATGATGAAGAAGCCTCCCGGTATGAGCGACGCACATTGGAAGTCATGGTGTTCGGTTCGGGAATTTGCCGAGAAGAAAGAGCTATATGCACGAAAAAAAAATTAGACATGGCGGTAATCTCACGGCATTGGCAAAGCCCACTCACACCGCCAGCTCACAATCACTCCAAGAGTTAGCCCAGAAATTGGTAATTTATATAATTTTGCATAAAAAATTTACACGTAATTACTTTTATGATAAGTATTTTTTTGCTGTGTTTACATTTACACTTCCTCAATGTTGCAGACGACTGAGGGCAAAGCACCGACACTGTCTGAAGTATTCGAGCATGGACACAAGCGGAAAGGAGACGATAATTTCATCACTGAGCGGGCAGAGAATCTTGTGGTAAGTTATATTTTTTACAACTTCTTGTTCAAGTATTTCTATTGTCCAAGTAGATTGTTGCTAATACAATTTTTTTCTTTAACGATTTGCTCCAAAAGAAAGAATATCACATCGCGTCACAGGAGTTGGTGACGCAACACAGGGAGGTGGACCCAATGCCGTATATTTCGCAGTGAGTGGTGGGAAGAACCACCAGCAGTGCATACATGGGATAGGGTCCTTGCTTGACGACATTGGGCTCCCGGGTGCTCGAAAGTTTGCTCGTCGTCCTGTTCCCCCTTATCCCCCACCACCTGCCCCTCCTGCACAACATACAAATTCAATTAGGGATGATCCAGAGTTTCAAAGGGTTCTTCATCAGTTGCAGACCGTTAAAGAACAAGTCCTTCGCTTTCGTGGTCACAGAGGCACTGATGATGGCCCGGACAGTGATGATTCTGCCGCGGTTTCCTGGTTTGTTTCTTTTGCGTATCTGTTAGTTATGACTTTTGTTGGGGGATACATATTCAGTTGTGCACATTTTTTGATGATTATACACAGCCTCCACCGTTATGTTCTTTGAATGACTCATTTTGGATAGTATTTGGATTTGAAACACTCACTGGTTATGTATGAGTGTTAAAGATTGAATGGGATTTGTTGGATTTGTTGTTTTATAAGTACTTGGATTAGTTGAAATGGTTTTGTGGGATTTTGGTTTTGTTGCATTTGCAGGGAGCTGTAAAGGAGTCGTATTTACCGAGGACTATTCCGTGGACTAGTACAAGGTAAATGCGATATTCATGTCAGTTTTTTAATGGCTTTTGTCGACCACATGTGCGTGCAAATGCGCACGGTAAAATTACGGTGGACTACATCATGTATTAGTCCACGTTAAAGCTTTATCCATGGACCGGGAATGGTCCGGTCCGATCCGGAAATTCATCGAGGACTTGGCATTGGTATTGTCCTTGGTAAAAGTCGTCCACGTTTCTTTCAACGGTGTTTTTTCACCGACGGCCTTTGTCCGTGGACTTATTAGGGAGGATTAGTCCTCGGCAAATTTAAAATACCAACGAGTAGTCCACGGAAAAATTCGTGGCAAATTTATCTTTTTCTTGTAGTGAATTCCACTTCTACTTTTACTTTTCGCTTATACTTTTTTTTAAAAACTCATCCAAACGGGCCCTGGGCCATGGGTAAGTATTTTGTGTTGGGGATTACTTCTTAAGTAAGAGTCCTTTGTTTAATTTTTCTTTGAGTTAAATTAACCATTATATCCATATCTATCTATACTATAATAAATCCTGAAAACATTTTTTATTGTGCTGCCTATATTAATGTAACACCCCGGATTTGATAACCCAGGCCGGGATGTCACCGCCACACCTCCCTAGCAAGACACGGTTTTTCCGAGCTTGCTAAAGAGATGCAAGGCTATGGTTTTTTTTCTTCAGAATTTAAAACATTCAAACAGCCCATTGCAATATGACTTAAAAATCATAGTATCAAAGTTGCAGCGGAATGTAATATTTACATACATATAATTGTAATGCAACGGAAATTTAAATACTCGGCCAACATGGCCAAAACACGGGTTAAACAGGCCCGTCCATGCAAGTTCTAAAGTAATGTATCTTCCCAAAATTCCCATGTATGCATATGATGATGCATAATCCTCAACTCTGAAAGAAAAAGGGAAAATGTGGTTTGGTCAGCAAAACGTGCTGAGTAAGTTAACACCTAATATGATCAAGGGGTTTTCAAAGCCTTTAATAAAATTTAAGGAAAACATGTGCATACAAGACATGAATTAAATTTTATTCATCTAATAATAATTTAATTACATAATTTCAAAGACAAGAATTTCCATAAGATCATAATTTAACACACATGATAAAATAATTGCAAGACATAATTTAAAGGCATAATTTAACTAAATAAATACGTAAAAAGACTTAAGTCTTTTAATTTCCTCCCGTTACGCCGCCATCTTAACAACATTTAGTTTAGCCGACAATTCGGCGGCCGCAGCCAGTTTTGTAAATTTTTGTTTAGCCGGCGATCCAGCGGCCGCAGCCAGTTTAGTAAGTTTCTTGTGTAGCCGGTCATCCGGCGGCCGAAGCCGTATCCGCCATACCCAGTAACACTTCGGAGCCTCGTGTAACCCATACGGGTGCACACGAGAGTGTAGGCTAGTTTTCATTGGCCGTTTTGGCACAATGTCTCATTATATTCACCCTCGGCCGTTTTGGCTCGAAGCGAAATGCTAGGGGGCACTCCATCGAGCACTCACCCCCTACATAGGTCACCCTTGTCCATCTAGGCACGAAGCGAAAAGCTAGAGGGGCACTCCATCGAGCACTCACCCCCTACATAGGTCACCCTCGTCCATCTAGGCACGAAGCGAAAAGCTAGAGGGGCACTCCATCGAGCACTCACCCCCTACATATGTAACCGAATATCGTTCAACTTAGTGTAACGGGATTTTTCAAAGGTATAGATTTATCATATATCAAGGTCTCGATCGTTTGTTTCGAAATTTCAAAATCTCACAATTTAAAAGTCGTTTGGCGCCACAGTTTACGCCTTTTTGATTTAAAAATTCATTTCAAGTCCAAAAAATCTAAACGTTTTTCAGTATAGCAAAAACATCCTAACGAACAACTTTTGTGTTTTAACGATTTCGAAATAAGTTGAGGAAACATGTCAAAGATCGAGTTCATTACACAGGCAGTGTTCTGTCCGGATTCAGTTTGGACACAGTTCAGGAAATCTACCTTTTGACATATCAAATGGACTCCAAAACTTCTGAAATTTTATATGCATATACTAGACATGATTATCTACAACTTTTATATAGATTGCTAAGATCAATTCGGAATAGAAAATATAGAAACATGCTTATCAATTTCGGACATGTACACTGTCAGATTTTCGGAAAGGTTTTAAATCACAGTTTATGTTCGGATCGATTTGGGGTAGTAAACTTTGATGAAAAGTTCTGAAATTTTTACACAACATAGTTTAATGTGTTAGGATCAAAAGACTAGGTTTGAGTTTTTCGGTTTGAACCCCCGAAAAAGGGGTTTTGGTCCGATTTCAAATATGTCACCGTGTTCAAGATCAACTCTCAAGGTAGGTTGGTTCTCGGCCGTTTTCAGATATCAAAACGCAATGAAAAATTATGAAAATTTTATACAAACTAGATCTATGTCTTAGGAACGTTTTTCATGTTTTAAGTTTTTCCATTTGAGCAGTTTTAAGGGATCGAAAAATTCACACCAAATCGCTGCGCCGTGGGTTTTTCGCGTTGACTGATTTTAGAGTTATTAAATCCCTATGTTTGGTTGCATTTTAAATCACCCAAAACCAAGTAAGCATTAACTTACAGTGGGGATGATGTCTAGGACGTCTCTGGATCGATTGGGGCGCCTACGCTTTCTACGAACACGTCCCAATTACTCCGTCTCCTCTCTGTTGGCCCCGAAACGAAATCGAAAGTAAAAATCTAGGGTTAGATCGGATTTTCGGACTCGAAAACTTAAACGAAAACCTATGGATGACTTACCACAATCTGGAACACTAAAGATGTTGTTCTCCACGCCTCCTTCGTCGATTTTCGTCGCCGGAAAGTGATCGGAAAGTCGTCGGAAAGTGAAGAACTTGTGTTTTCGGTTTTTGGAAGACTTTTGGATGGAGGAGGGTTTGTAAGACTGAGGAATGAGGCTAGGGTTCATCCAACCTCGTCCTAAATGTCCTTCCCCCGACTGTGATCGAGTTTCCTTAGTCGGGTGTTGAAATTTTGGTAAGAAATCGCTGTGATCGCGCGTCTTGCAGCTGTCAGCGCTTTGGCGCGGTGGTGGCGCGGTGGAAGAGGTAACACCACGTGGACAGCGCGCGGCAGCGGTCTGGGCTGCAGTCCGGACCGGTCCGTGCGATCCGTCGGGTCTTTTCCTCCTCTCTTTCGGACTTCGGATTTCTATCCTTCCACGTTTTCGGGCTCGATTTTTCGGGTCATCCTCGGATTACGATTCCCATCCTAAATTTATTCCGACTTAAATTGATTTCGTGTTTGAAATCTTCAGTCCGTCGGTTTTGGGATTCGTCGGCTTCTAAATCGTCGTCTTTTGACTCCCGTGTAATAATTTATCTAGGTAAATTATTTCCGAATTCACGGGTTCTTGGAATTAAAATTCTTTTCGTTCTTGAGTTTAATTCCAAGTAATCCATGGAATATCTTCGGGCTTCCTTTCCCTCTTTCATTCCATTTTGAATTTATCGGTAATTCATTTCCGAGCAATAATGAATTATTTTCTTCTTCTCAGAAATATTTCGGCCTTGATCGGATTAAGAAATAAATTTTATTCCTTTGGACGTCGATAAAAATCCCGGGTATTACAGTCTACCCCCCTTAAGAATCAACTTCGTCCCCGAAGTTGGGTGTTAGCTTCTCGCGAGCTTGGAACTAAGGTACTTTCTATTTTGTGCTATTGTTTGATTGCGTGATAGTATCATATGTGTTGTTGTTGTTGATATTGTTTGTATTATTTTATTATATCGTTTGACTGAACTCAGAATTGAAATTTTCAAGTTGCCTACGTACCCTTTGAAGGGATCAAGTCATTACGTAGTTCAAAATAATTTGAATTTGTCTATTTGGGATACACAAAATTCGGGGTCGTTACATCCTCCCCCCCTTAAGATTACAGTTATGTCCCCGTAACTGCCTACACATTATTCCCAAGAAGGTTCGAGTATCGTCGCCTAGCACAGGTATGTCCGCTTTATTTACCACATTTAATGTCCCGTGAGTTCCCCTTGGTTATTCGTGGCTAGTTAGGTCCAGCGACCAGATCATCTCTTTTGGTTATATTCTTAATCTGGGTTCGACACTCTTTCATCCGATGTCCACGTCGACCACATCGGAAGCATGTGTCGGGTTGAGGGCATCCCCTCACCAGATGAGGTTGGTTACAGCTTAGGCATCGGGGCACGTAGCCTTTACGGGTGAAAATCCTTCTATTGTTGCCTCCGTCGTTTCCTTGGGCTGGTCCATTTGGGCCTTCGCGAAGGTTATTCCTACCCGAGTCATTATCAGTTCCGCGATCCTTACCTCTCTTGTCTTGTCCCTGGGGACCTTGGCTATTCTCACCTATCGCCTTCCGCTTCAGTCCCTGAACTCGTGCAACCGCTACCGGACGATCATAAACAGCTTGTGGGTCAGAGTAGTGCACACCCGTGATCATTTCCCTAATAGCCAGGTTTAACCCCATCTCAAATTTCCGAGCCTTGTCGGAGTCAGTTGGTACTAGCCTCGTAGCAAATCGTACTAGCTTCTTGAATTTGGTGCAGTACTCTTGCACTGTCTGTGCGCCTTGCCTTAGGTTAATGAATTCCTCGTACTTCGCCGCTTTTGTGCTTAACGGGTAGAACCTCTCCCTCAGAACTTCCTTAAACTCTTCCCAAGTGTAGGCTTTCTCATCTTCCACTAATTTCCTCTGGAGGTTTTGCCACCGTTTCACCTCCTAAGTAGTAAGTTGCTACATGTATCTTTTCCTCATTAGGGCATTTGATAGTGTAATACCCGAGAATTTTGCAACATAAAATAATAATTAAATAAATAAACAATAAATAAAATAAATACAATAAATAAATAAATTCAGCAAATAAATAAAGATAAGGAAATGAGAAATGAGATTTAACTTAAAAAGGAATTAAAGGAATTTAATTAAATAAAAAGAATTAATAAAGATAAATAAATTGTACACCAAAACCCGACACCAATGAACTCGAGAATTCAAGTCCAAACATGCATTTAGACCCGAGTAAAAATTTAGAGAGGAAATAGGAACCCGAAGATGGCCCGGAAATCGGAATCCGGGAGCATAGGAGGATAGAAGTCCGAAAGAGAGGAGGAAAGGCACGACGGGATCGCACGACCCGCCCGGACCGAAGTCCAGGCGAGTGCCGCGCGGTGGCCACGCGGTCAATAGGGAAACGGCGCGCCACGACTGCGCCACACGACAGATTCGCCGGTTGCGAGATTCACTCGCCCGAATCCGGATTTTCCGACTTTGGTTGAACACCTTTCGGCTCAAGACTCCCCAAGGCCGACCTTGGACGTCCCTAGGTCGTGCCTATCTATAAATAACACCTCTTGGAAGCCCCGAACACTTTTCAAAACCCTACGATACTCTCTATACACAAAACCCTAGATCCGGAAGTCATCGGAGGCACCAAAACCGAGCGAGGACTGCCGTGGACGAATTCGGGAGATCTCCAACGTTGTGGTAAGTCTGATCCATTCATCCATCTCGTTTTTGATTCAAAAATGAAACCCTAACTTAGTCTTTTTCTTTCTACACCCCGAATCGGATCTAGAACGAAGAACCCGACGAACGGAGAGGATAAACGGTGGACTGGAAGCCACGCCTCCGAACTCGACGATCCCGGATGACTACGAATCAGTAAGTTGACACTTACATGGTTTTGGTTGTAACTAAAACACGTAAAACTAAAAGCTTAATCGAAACTTTCGTAAATCTGTCAACATACGATTTCTACCGGCACAGCGAATTTGTCTAATTTTTCCGAACCTTTAAAATTCTTCAAACGGAAAAATGTAAAACACAAAAAATGTTCCTAAGGCTTAGATCTATACCCTGTAAAAGTTTCAGAATTTTTCACGATGATTTGATATCTGAAATCCACCCGAAACCGAACTGCTAGAGATTGGATCTTGAATTTCTTGACAGAACTTAGGTCTGAACTTGATGACGCTTTTGACTAGGGTTCTAGGCCGATTTAGATCTTTAGCCGAACATGAAAGTTGTAGAAAAATGTCTTAAGAAGGTCTCTGTAAAATTTAGTTGAGTTTGGAGTAGATTTGCTATGGTAGATCTTGATAATCTTGAACTGCTGTATGATAAATTCGGACAGATTAATGTTTCTACAAAAACTGATGTTTTTGACCTGTTTCGGTATCTCGGATTGAAAAAGTTAAAACACAAAAGTTGTTCATCTCGTTGTTTCCGAGTCAGTGGTAAATGTTCAGAATTTTCGGACTTAAATCTGATTTTAAATTAATTTTAGAGTAAACTGTGGTTGACCGAGTCAAATCTTGAAATCTTGTCGAAACGGTGAAACTAGCCCTTAAGGTTTAAACGAGTAGAAGACTCTTTGAAATAAATACATGAAATCTGAAATTTAGGAAATCCCCTTTACAAACTTGATCTTTTAAAATTAGGGGGTGAGTGCTCTGCAGGGTGCCCTCCGAACGATTCACTTCGTGCCTTTATGGACGATGGTGACCCGCGCGAAATTTTGAGATATATTGCCAAAACGGCATGAGATATATGGCCTACACTCTCGTGAATATCCACATGGGTTTCCCGAGGCTCCGGAGTGGTACTGGGTATGGCAGATACGGCTGCGGCCGCCGGTTTCCGGCTAAACTTGTTGATATCGCGATGCAATCGTGAAATACTTGAAATACTAAATATTTGGTGTAATGGGGATAGTTAAATGTTTAATTATTGTCCTTTTAAATTATTAAATGCTTTATTTGAATTAATTATGGCTTTTATTTAAATTATGCTAAATGTACTATTCGTTAGTGCCATGATTTAGTTATGCGAATTGGTTATATTATTAAATTAAATTATTTATGATTATTATCATTCTTTTATGTAATTATTAAATTAATGGCTTTTAAACCCTACGATGATGATGTGTTAACTTACTCAGCAAGTTGTGCTAACCAAACCATTTATTTTTCCTTTTCCTTACAGAGTATGTGGAACAGACATGAGCACGTTCATGCATGGGGGGGGGGGGGGGGCTTGTATTTTGCGAAACTTATTATTTAAATTCTAGCATTAGACAATAGAATAAACGGGCCTGTTTAACCCGTGTTTTGACCATGTCGGTCTTATTTACATTTCCGCTGCAATATTACACTTAAATACTATTTCCGCTGCATTATGATATTATTATTTTCGAGACTATATTGTATGTGCTGTTTGCAAATGTTTTAAATATTTTTAATTACTGAAATACCTAGCCTTGCATCTTTTTAGTAAGCCGGAGAAACCGTGTCTCACTAGGGAGGTGTGGCGGTGACATCCCGACCTGGTGACCAAAAATCGGGGTGTTATAGATAGCGTTTAAGAGTTTATCGAATGTACGGATCCACTCCTCTAGTTTGGCGGGATCTTCCTTCCCATCATATTGTGCTGGTTGATAAGGATTCACCAACGCTAGATAGTTGTTCCGAGCTACTGGTGGAGGTATTGCCGCCTGCGCTCTATGCACCTCAACGTTTCCCAAAACTATGTGTATTTCTTCTATGGTCTTTAAGCGTTCGTCCATGTTGTTGGGAATAGGAGCCGCCCGTTCTCCTATGTCATGAGGAATCTCATTGTTGTTAGGTGCGTTTGGGAGGACAGTGTCGGTGCCGTTTGGGCTTACCTTCCTCGGCTTCCTCCTAGGTGTCATTTTCTGTTATTAAGCATGCGAAGATGAGTTTCTAAGTGATCAAGATCTAGGACTAAGGCGAAGTTAGTCTCAAGTTAGCGCTTCTAAGTCAAGGCTCGAGGTCAAGTCGAACACTAGAGTGAGAAGGTTATGTATCACAAACGATTCACATAAAAGGTTAGTACAAATATTTATGTATGCATATGCATATGCAAATCCCCCAATAAAAATTTAATTTATGCATGCATTTATTTATCCATGGGTTTTAAAAATAAATTTATTCCTTGGATAGATTTTAAAAGAATAAGGGTAAAATGTTTGGGCCACTATATTGGGCCAAAAGTAATAAATTATTTGGGCTTAAGTAAAAAAATATTGGTATTGGGCCAAAATATTTGAGCCAATGGGCTCAAAATAATAGTTTTAAAATAATAATGGTTTTAAAAATAATGGTTTAAAAGTAATACTAGTTTAAAAATAATAATAATAGCTTTAAAAATATTCCGGGTTCTAATACCACTTTGTAACACCCCGAATTTGATAACCCAGGCCGGGATGTCACCGTCACACCTCCCTAGCAAGACACGGTTTCTCCGAGCTTGCTAAAGAGATGCAAGGCTATGATTTTTTTTTTCAGAATTTAAAACATTCAAACAACCCATTGCAATATGACTTAAAAATCATAGTATCAAAGTTGCAGCGGAATGTAATATTTACATACATGTAATTGTAATGCAGCGGAAATTTAAATACTCGGCCAACATGGTCAAAACACGGGTTAAACAGGCCCATCCATGCAAGTTCTAAAGTAATGTATCTTCCCAAAATTTCCATGTATGCATATGATGATGCATAATCCTCAACTCTGAAAGAAAAAGGGAAAATGTGGTTTGGTCAGCAAAAACGTGCTGAGTAAGTTAACACCTAATATGATCAAGGGGTTTTCAAAGCCTTTAATTAAATTTAAGGAAAACATGTGCATACAAGACATGATTTAAATTTTATTCATCTAATAATAATTTAATTACATAATTTAAAAGATAAGGATTTCCACAAGATCATAATTTAACACACATGATAAAATAATTGCAAGACATAATTTAAAGGCATAATTTAACTAAATAAATATGTAAAAAGACTTAAGTCTCTTAATTTCCTCCCGTTACGCCGCCATCTTAACAACATTTAGTTTAGCTGACAATTCGGCGGCCGCAGCCAGTTTTGTGAAATTTTTGTTTAGCCGGCGATCTGGCGGCCGCAGCCAGTTTAGTAAGTTTCTTGTGTAGCCGGTCATCCGGCGGCCGAAGCCGTATCCGCCATAGCCAGTAACACTCCGGAGCCTCGTGTAACCCATACGGGTGCACACAAGAGTGTAGGCTAGGTTTCATTGGCCGTTTTGGCACAATGTCTCATTATATTCACCCTCGGCCGTTTTGGCTCGAAGCGAAAAGCTAGGGGGCACTCCATCAAGCACTCACCCCCTACATAGGTCACCCTCGTCCATCTAGGCACGAAGCAAAAAGCTAGAGGGGCACTCCATCGAGCACTCACCCTGTAATACCCGAGAATTTTACAACATAAATGAATAAATAAATAAATAAATAATAATATAATAAATAAATAAATATAATAAATAAATAAATTTAATAAATAAATATAATAAATAAATAAATAAGCAAATAAATCAGCAAATACATTAAATAAATAAATATAGAAGAAATAAGAAATGAAATTAAAAGAGATTTAATTAAACAAAAGAAATTAAAGTTAAATAAGTCGTTATACGGGAACCCGATATAAATGAACTTGAGAATTCGAGCCAAAACGTAACATTTGATCCGAAAGAAATAACGACACGAAATAGGAACCCGAAGAGAGTCCGGAAATTGGAATCCGAGAGCATAGAGGGATAGAAACCCGAAAGAGAGGCGGAAAAGCACGACGGATCGCACGACCCGCCCGGACCGAAGTCCAGGCGTTCGTCGCGCGCTGGCCGCGCGCTAATGGGGCAAAAGGCGCGCCAACCCCGCGCCAAGAGACCGATTCGCCCGTTGCGCGAATCTCTCGCCCGAACGCGGATTTTTCGATTTTCGGTTGAACGTCTCTCGGCTCAAGACCTTAGGGTCAGATTTTGGACGCCCTAGGACTTAGCTATCTATAAATAAACCCCCTCGGAGACCCTAAACCCTTTTCAACCCTACGACACTCTCTAAACACAAACGTAGTAATCCCAGAGTCAACGGAGGCACCAAGAGACCAAGGCAGCAGCTTTTGGACGAGAATCAAAGGATCTCCGACGTGTGGTAAGTTCTAATCCATCAGATTCTTCTTAGTTTCAATCCGAAAACGGATTCTAACCCCGTCTCTTTCCTTTCTACACCTCGAATTGGATCTAGAACGTAGAACCCGACGAACGGAGAGGAGAAACGGTGAGCTGGAAGCCACGCCTTCGAAATAGACATCCCGGACGTTCACAAATCAGTAAGTTAACTCTTACATGGTTTTGGGAGGAATTAAAACGTTCGAAACTAAAAGATTTAACAAGAAATCGTAAATCTGCCAACTTATGTTTTCTACCGACGCAACAGATTTGATGAATTTTTCCGAACCTTAAAACAACTTCAAACGGAAAAATTTAAAACACAAAAAACGTTCCTAAGGCTTAGATCTATCTACTGTAAAATGTTCAGAATTTTTAGAGATGATTTGATATGCGAAAACCAACCGAAACCGAACTGCTTGAATCTAGATCTTGAAATTCTTGACAGAACTTAGGTCTGATCTTGATCACGTTTTTGACATAGGTTCCAGACCGATTTAGATCTTTGGCCGAACATGAAAGTTGTAGATAATTGTCTTAAGATGGCCTCTTTAAAATTTCATCAAATTTGGAGTTGAATTGCTATGGTAGAATTCGAAATCTTTAAACTGTGACATATGAAATTCGGACAGAATCGTACTTCTGTGAAAATTGGTGTTTTTGACCTATTTCGGTATCTCGGATTGAAAGATTTAAAACACAAAAGTTGTAGATCTCGCCATTTCTGAGTCAGTCGTGAAAAGTTGTAATTTTTGGAATTAAATGTGATTTTAGACGAATTTTAGAGTAAACTGTGGTTTACCGGAAATCAAATCTTGAAATCTTGTTGAAACATGAAATTAACATTTAGAGTTGAAATGAGTTGAGACATTACTGTTAAATAAATATAATTGAGATCAGATTTTTAAAATTAAATCCCCTTACAAACTTGATAAATTAAAATTAGGGGTGAGTGCTCTGCAAGGTGCCCCCTAACGATTCACTTCGTGTCTTAATGGACGATGGTGACCCCGCGCGCTAAACTTGAGATATGATATTGCCAAAACGGCGAGATATAGAGCCTACACTCTCGAGAATATCCACATGGGTTTCCCGAGGCTCCGGAGTGGTACTGGGTATGGCTGATACGGTTGCGGCCGCCGGGCTACCGGCTAAACTTGTTGACATCGCGATGCTATTGTGAAACTTTGAAATACCGAATCTGGGATGTAATGGGGATATTAAATTAAATTAAATTAGATTAAATTATGCTTGTTGTCCAATTAAATTACTTAAATGCTTTATTTAAATTATGGCTTTTATTTTAATTCATGCGAGATGTGTTGTTAAATAAAGCTCTGAAATGAATTATGCTATTGGATAGTTGATTAGATTAAATTGAATATTATGCTATTATCATGCTTTTATTTAATTATTAAAATTAATGGCTTTTAAACCCTACGATCATGCATGTGTTAACTTACTCAGCAAGTTGTGCTGACCAAACCATTTTCATTCTCTTTTCTTACAGAATGTGTAGAGTGAACATGAGCACTTCATACATGGGAACTTATCTTTTGGGGAAAACATTATTTTGTTTTTAAATTCGTACTTTAGACTATATTATGAACGGGCCTGTTTAACCCGTGTTTTGGCCATGTCGGCCCTATTTACATTTTCCGCTGCAATACTATACTTAAATATTATTTCCGCTGCGCTATGACATTATTATTTTCGAACTATATTGTATGGGCTGTTTTGAATGCTTTAAATGTTTTAAATGCTGCAATACCTAGCCTTGCATCTCTTTAGTGAGCCGGAGAAACCGTATCTTACTAGGGAGGTGTGGCGGTGACACCCCGACCTGGGTTATCAAAAACCGGGGTGTTACAAGTTGGTATCAGAGCCCGACTATTTTTAAAGTATTATTTTTAAATCGTTATGATTTTTAAGCTATTATTTTTAAACCCTTATTATTTTTAAAGTACTATTAATATTTTGAATATTATTTTAAATTTTAAAGTATTATTTTCATGGAGAAAAATCTTGTTTTTTTTAAACCCATGGGAAAAAAAATATATATATATGGTGCATTAAATTATTTTTGGGGGGATCATCATTTGCATTTGCATATTGCATCTCTTCTAGGAACTTAGGATCTTGGCGAATTTGAACTTAGAATCTTGGCGAATTTGAACCTAGAATCTTGGCAAATTTGAACCTAGAATCTTGGCAAATTTGAACTTAGAATCTGGGCGAAATTGAACTTAGAATCTTGGCGAATATTAACTTAGATCTCTTGCTTGCGCTAGATGGCTAGTCAAGACATGATGCAGTTGATGATCAGGATGATGAGCGTTCATCTTGATTCCCACCAAACCCTAGAGCAAATGAAGTACCGTATGGCTTAATTGGAGCCCAATTTGCACCACCTGAGCAACCTGAGAGAGGCGGATCACCACCGCATAAACCAACTCGAACGCCAAGTCCAAACCCTCACTACACAAAACCTAATACTAAAAGAACACATTGATGCCCACGGGCAGGATTTGAACACTATCTTTGACGATCTGCTGCCGCCAAGTTCGGAGGAGGAAGATCCGGAGGAGGATCCTACCACTGTGCCGGAGGACGCTTAGAGACGATAGGAATTTCTATTTGTAGTAGTTACTATTTTTGCTAAGGAAACATTACTATTTCTGGTATATCCTATTACTTGTACTAAAAATTTCTTTTAAGGAAATAAAATACAAGATTTATCTATTTAGATAAATTTAAATTCGAAAAAAAAAAATCTGGACAGACTGTTCGAATAAAAAGAAAAAAAAAACTTCATTTCTACATTTTAAATTAGCTCAATCGAGCATTATGTGAAGAAGATAGGAATAAATTTGAGATCTTCCTGTTTAACCAAACACTACTATGTCCTAATCTATACCATTTGTAACAGAATGGCACCCAGAGGAAGACCGAGAGCCCAACCTGTTCCCCAAACTCCTACTGAGACACTACCAAACGTCACGGAACCAATTCAACCTGAGGTGGAACAACCCCAAGGTGCGCAGGACGCCCCCGCACCAAACAATGTGGGCGATCGTCTTAGGACAATAGAGGAGGTGTTGATTGCGCTCAGAAACGCGCAAGTCAACCAGGGCCAAGCTGCGGCGGTACCTCCGCCCCAAGCTCGCCCTAACTACCTGGCGATGGTGAATCCTTACCAGCCGCCCCACTACGCTGGTGAGGAGGATCCAGCTAAACTGGAGGAGTGGATCCGGACCTTCGACAAGCTGCTGGGAGCAGTTAAATGTCCGGAAGGAGAAAGAGTGCATGTCGTCTCATACTACTTGGGAGGCGAAGCTGACGACTGGTGGCAGGCGACGCAAGCCAAACTTTCGGAGGATGACGAGCCCTTCTCACGGGCGGAAATGATGGAGATGCTCAGGGATCGATTCTATCCTCTGAGTACCAAATCAGCGATGTACGAAGAGTTCCTGTCACTGAAGCGAGGAGGCCAAACTGTGCAGGAATACTACACGCGTTTCAAGGAGCTGGTGAGGTTCGCACCAAGGCTAGTGCCTACAGATGCAGAAAAGGCACAAAAGTTCGAGATGGGATTGAACCTTTCGCGAGGTGATCGCGGGGGTACACTACCCCGATTTGCAAGCTGTGTACGACCGCGCTGTGGCGGTAGCACGTGTGCAGCAACTGAAGAGAAGGGTGAGTGGGGAGTCCAGCAGGGGTCCCCAAGACAAGAGAAACCGGGACTCGGGAAGCGAGAACAACACTGGAAGGAACGAACAGCGCAGAGGGTCGAATAGGCCCCAACAAAACAACACTGGGAGGAGGTTCAACTAAGAAGATCCGGTACCCACCTTGCCCGAGATGTGGACGACCCCATCTGGCAAGGGGATGCCCGCAGCAGGGCGCCTGTTTCCGATGTGGTCGAATGGGTCACGTTCGACGGGATTGCCGAACCAGGATCGAGAACATAACAAAAAGGGACGATTTGGTCACGGGGCAAGAACAACCTCAAAATCAGAATGGACGAAACGGGAATAACCAGGGGTACAGACCCCCTCAAAATAGGCCGCAGAACCAGAACCAGAACCAACGACCTCCGCCCCCTCAGAATCAAAACCAACAACAAAATCAGCAGCCGAATGCGAATCAGCAGGGCAATCAGGGACGCCCTATGGGGAGGCTTAACGTGGTGAATCAAGCGGACGTGCCTGCGCAAGGAGAAGTGATGGCAGGTACATTTTATGTTTTGAATACGCCCCTTAGAGTTCTGTTTGATTCTGGAGCTAGTTGCTCGATTATAGCATCAAGGATAGTGCCTGAGTTAGATCTACCTAAGTGCGAGAGAATTAGCTTAGGAATTCAATTGCCTTCTGGAGAAGTAGTGACTTGCTCTAAACGATATAACATAATTCCTATAGTAATAAAGAATGTAGAATTCTTCGCGAACTTGGTAGAATTTAACTTAAGAGACTTTGACATCATACTGGGGATGGATTGGCTATCCCAGTATAAGGCGGTGATCGAATGCCAAAAGCAAAAGATCACCTTGTCAAAGAGTAGGGGAAAGAGAGTTATCTTTTACTCTCAGCCCCCTAAGAAAAGTAACAAAATCGTTGGTGCACTCAAACTAAGTAACTTGATGCGTAAGGGGTATGAACTATATGCGTGTTATGTGGACAACCTTGAGGCGGAAGGAAACAAGGTTGATAGCATACCAGTGGTAAGAGAATACCCGGACGTGTTCCCTGAGGACGTTCCGGGCATGCCACCTGAGAGAGATCTTGAATTCACTATAGATCTCATTCCGGGGACAGAGCCTGTCTCAAAAGCTCCGTACCGGATGGCACCACTGGAAATGGAGGAGTTAAAAGAACAACTCAAGGAACTGTTAGGAAAAGGTTACATAAGACCGAGTACGTCCCCTTGGGGAGCACCGGTTTTATTTGTCAAGAAGAAAGAAGGAGGACTACGTCTTTGCATAGATTACCGAGGATTAAACCAAGTGACCATCAAGAATAAATACCCCCTACCGAGAATAGAGGATCTGTTTGATCAACTGAAGGGAGCTTCAGTATTCTCGAAGATCGACTTGCGATCTGGGTATCATCAATTGAGGATCGCCGAGAAGGACATTCCGAAGACGGCGTTCCGAACGCGATATGGCCATTACGAGTTCACAGTGTTATCCTTCGGGTTAACAAATGCTCCGGCCATGTTCATGAATCTCATGAACAACGTGTTCCGAGAATTGTTAGATCAGTGCGAGGAAGAGCATGCCCAACACTTACATCAAGTGTTAGAAATCTTGCGAACAAATCAGCTATACGGGCAAGCTGTCGAAATGCGATTTCTGGTTGAAAGAAGTGGCATTTCTCGGACACATAGTATCCGCTGATGGAGTATCAGTGGATCCGGCAAAGGTTTCTGCCGTGACGGAGTGGGCTACTCCGAAGAGTCCATCGGAAATAAGGAGTTTCCTTGGATTAGCTGGGTATTATAGACGATTTGTGAAGGACTTTTCAAGGATTGCACGTCCTTTGACCCAGCTACTGAAGAAAGGAGCAAAATACGAGTGGACCGAAGCGTGTGAGACTGCGTTTCAAGAGCTGAAGAAACGACTCACAACCACACCCGTATTAACACTACCATCCGAGAATGGTGACTTCGAAGTTTACAGCGATGCTTCGAAGGAAGGTTTAGGTTGTGTCTTGATGCAAGACTCGAGAGTCGTAGCGTATGCATCACGCCAACTAAAACCTCACGAGGAGAATTATCCGACACATAACCTGGAGTTGGCAGCGGTCGTTTTCGCTCTAAAGATATGGAGACATTATCTTTATGGGCGGAAGTGTCGAATGTTCACCGACCACAAGAGCTTGAAATATATATTCACTCAGAAGGAGTTGAATTTGAGACAGCGAAGGTGGTTGGAACTTATTAAAGACTACGATTTAGAGATAGCCTACCACGAGGGGAAGGCGAATGTGGTAGCCGATGCCCTAAGTCGGAAAACCCAACACGTGACGAACTCGTTGGTAATTCCGCCGGCATTGTACATGGAGTTGGCAAGATTGGAGTTAGAACTTGGTGCATCCTGGCACAGTGAGAGAAACGATCAATGCCATGGTCGTAGAAACTCCAATATTGGACGAGATTCGACTCGCCCAACCGGGCGACCCGAAACTCGAAAAGATAAAAGGGTATATTGCCGAAGGAAAGGCAATAGGATTTGCTGTCCACGAGGATGGAAGCATCCGTTTTAAAGGGAGATGGTGTGTGCCCCTTAAATGTGCCGAGTTTAAGCAAAGGTTGATGGAGGAAGGGCACAACACGCTATATTCCGTACATCCCGGAGGTGACAAGCTATACAAAGATCTGAAGAAGATCTATTGGTGGCCGGGAATGAAGAAGGAAGTGGCAGACTTCGTGGCGAAATGTCTCACCTGCCAAAAGGTCAAGGCAGTGCGACATAAACCCTTAGGATTGATGCAACCACTAGAGATTCCAAGTTGGAAGTGGGATAGCATCTCGATGGACTTTGTCTTGGGATTACCCCGATCACCTAAAGGCATGAACAAGATTTGGGTGATTGTGGATAGGCTAACGAAGACAGCCATATTTATCCCGATGAAGGACACGTGGACTATGGACCAATTGGCCCGAGCCTACATCGATAATGTGGTACGACGACATGGAGTACCACATGGCATCATTTCCGATAGAGACAGTAGGTTTCTCTCTCATTTCTGGACGGAGTTACAAAAAGCTCTCGGTACTCAAATCAAAATGAGCACCGCATTCCACCCGATGACG